>CAJHNH020002459.1:0-107767 GCA_905116865.2 Candidula unifasciata | reverse complement strand
TTGTTTCTTTTCCCCTATCTATTCCCTGTCCTCCGAGAATATACTTTTAGGGATATTTATTAAATTCTTCAACTTGCGTTTTCAACACTTTAGGTAGCGAATTCTACTGACCTGCACTACTTCAGTTTCGTCTAACTTTCTTTCATGCTATATCTTCAACATGTTGAATTTAGACTTTTCAGTACGTCGTATGATTGTGCGAACTGTATTGTTTCAATTTGTATTGTGTATTGTATTTAGGGGCTAAAAGTGTGACGAATATTTCCTGAAAGAAACAACTAAAGTTGGTCATCAAATTCGCGAGACGGATCAAGTGAATAATTATAAGGTTACAGGACTAGATTAAAGTTTTGCTATTTACATTTTAAATTTCAATATAATTTTAAGTTACAATCTTTAAATTACAAAGGTAATACAGGCAATCAAAATTTTTTTTTTTTACAATTATAAATTTATCGCTTTTTATTTTATGTATTAACTTCCCATTCAAAGCAGCATTTGTTATTTTCAATTGCTTACTTTTTATATTTCAACTGTTAATATTTATTGCTTTAAATTGCTACATTGCAAAGTTTCATATTTAAGATTTTTGATCTCTCAATCTTAGTTTTTCATTTTTTGATGCATTTTTTGTAAGTTTAAATATGTTTCTATTTTTATCCTCTAACGTTTAATATTTGGATTTGTAAATTAATTCCACAGATTAATGATATCGATATTTTAACAGGAACATATTAAACATGGAGGGAATGTCAAAACCGTTAATCTTTCATCTGAAACTTTGCCATGATCAAACCCACACGTTTACGTGCGAAAAGTTGGTTATAGCCGCCAGAGCATGAAATTAGAACATATTTCTTTATGGAATCAACACGAGACGGGAGCACGAAGATCTACTTACCTCGTTCTAGGCTATTATACATGGCATCCCCTGAGCTCATGTCAAAGTTGAGAGCCGTAAATAACAACTTGCAGTAATTGGGAGTCGTGACAGGGCTCATCTTGTCGGCGCCTTCTTCCTGCAGAAGGATTTCCGCGATGGCAGTGTAAAGTTCTGCGTCGTTAGACTCCGGTGTGCCCAGAACACCTGGCAACGTGAAAACAACATATGTTAAAGTTAAGTTATTTATTACAGTCACAGACATACATGTGCGTGAGTAGCTAGGGGGCCAGTTAGAGGAACGAGAAATATTAAAACTGCAGTCGTGTTAAAGTTGACTTAAAACAGTCTCGGACATCTCCGTGAGTTAATGGACCCAAAAAGAGGAGAGAGAAATATTAAAACTGCAGTCGTGATCAAGTTGAGTTAATACAGTCGTAGACATGTCCGTGAGTTAATGGAGCCAAAAAATAGGAGTACACAATATTACAACTTCAGCCTGTTATGTATGTCATAACAGGCCCATGAGACTGACTGACTGACTTTCTACCCCACTAGGACATCACACAAGCGATAAACACGCGATGACACAAAGTGCCACCATGTGGATGAGAATAGTGGTGGAGAGGTCCCAGAAACCGCGTTCAGACAATTGGCCATATTTATGGCCTGCCTATATTGCGGCCCCTGGCAAAAGCCAGAGTGGGGCTTCAAATAACAAACAATTTCGTCCTAAAAAGGACGAAACTGGATAATCAATAGTAGAATACGGAAGTGATAGGTCCATGAGAAGGGTTGGCGTGGTGGTACTGGCCCTTCCATCCTGTCTACAAAATTGGGTTACAAAATTCAGTAGACCAGAGACAACATTTGCTACATGATGAGATGAAGGAGAGAAGTAAGACGACGAGGAAAAGGAGGAAAGAAGAAGAAGAAGAAGAAGAAGAAGAAGAAGAAGAAGAAGAAGAAGAAGAAGAAGAAGAAGAAGAAGAAGAAGAAGCGAACAATGAAGAGAGGAGGAATGAGGAGGAGGTAGCATAGAAACAGAATTGAAGAAAGCGAAATAATCGATTTCACGAAACACTAAATACGTCTCTCTGATCTGTAGAAACTTATCATGGATTTAAATTCATTTAACTGCAGTCACTATACTGATATTCACATTAAAAAACGTAATTTTTCGATATCACTGCCTCTTGTTTTATCCCATATGCTTAACCCGTTTTGTAAAGCCGCTGAAAATTGTCCAAATGTAGTACCTAGTATGAGGTCCACAGCTTTTACAACGATCCACATCCATCTCCATGTTCTGTTGTAGGTGGTTACGGTTCCACAACTCCGTAGTTTACGTACTTTAGATTTGGTAATACGGACACTAATTTTTGATTGACAAATGTCATTACTTAATTTTGTTGTTATTCCTATTCTATAGGAAACTGTTCCTCATATATTAAGCAATAAGTAAAATTTAACACTTTGTCTTCTCTTGAATTTAACTTCTAAACAATCATACAAGCTAGAAAGACCTAAATCATGTAAAAGAAACAGAACGTCAAAAGCTTAACAATTATTCTTCTAAAAGGTTAAGTGTGGCAATTCGTTAATTCTTGTATTTAGAAGATATACAAAAAGAAACGTTTGCATTAAAAGCAGAAAGAACCCCAATACCCCCCCCCCCCCCCCCCCCCCCCACACACACAAAAAAACTGTGAATCCCGAACACGGATTAAACAAGCAAACAGCCGAATGAAGCCATACTTTGTGGTTTAACATAAATTCTGAAACCCTTGAACAATCAAATGAGTCATTCAGATGTTTTAAACAATGCTAACACACAAAACAACTTATCACATACATCAGAACGACAGAAATACTTATATTTTTAAGCATCAGATTGCACCAGAATACAAGAAAAATGAAAATGTTGCAACAACTGGCATGATTTATAGAACTGGAGATAGAGGCAGAGAGTAAGATACAATCCTTGCGTGTAAATTATAGCATGTTACTAATGTCAGTTCATGAATAGATACATTCTCTGTGAGATTTCGGATATGGCAAAGAAACCTTGCCAACACCGTTAGGCAAGTTCATTGCTGAAAATGTATGCTGCCTCTAGTATATAAATACACATACACTCATGTCGGCGTCTGTGGCTTAGGTGTTGCGAACGCGATTCGTAATGCCGAAGTGACGGATTCGATCCATGCTGGGGACGATTTGTTTTGCGCTGCTTTCGACAGTGGTACCGAGAGCTGGCCGTTTAGAAAGGAATGGCAAAATACTAAACAGCCAATAAATGCTAGGGTTAGTTCTGCAACGTCCTGTAAAGGATACGCAAATAACTTTTACACACACACACACACACACACACACATATATATATATATAAAATTATATATATAATATATATATATATATATATATATATATATATATATAATATATATATATATATATATATATATATTTGTTCACCCAATTTCAGGGACTCATTTTGAGTTCTCGGGAAAGTCCAATATTATGGGGGGGGGGGGGGGGGGGGGGGGGGGGGGGGGGGGGGGGGGGGGGGGGGGGGGGGGGGGGGGGGGGGGGGGGTTTAGGTTTAGTGTTAGTTGGTGTTCATTTCATAAACTAACACCCCTATTTAATTATACTTTCCCTGGAACTTCCCACGAAATTTCAGAGTACCCGAGACGAGGGTGAAAAAACAAAAAACCTACATATATAAATATATACACTAGAAAAAATATGTCACAGTACCGGCACCCAATTTTTTATTGGAAAAAAAAATGCCTTGATGAAGCACACGAACAAGGCTTAGGCAGAGCATTTGTTAGGGTAGCTTAAACCCTACCCACTCCCCCTCCGACACACAGTTATGTTTTCCTTAGTGACAGCGTCCCTAATGCTGTCTATCGTTCAGGACTAGCGTCAGTAAAGTGCGCTCACACTACGCACCTGCCACACTCAGGATGGCTAAAAAGGGACAGACACGCTTCATAAACTGAAGCGTAGAATGTGTGTATCTTAAAGGAATGTACTTACGAAAGAGATTTAAGTGTTCTTTGAGAGGTGTGAAATCCTGCTTCATCTACTGTACCTACTGCCATTTCAAGTTCATTATATTTGAAATTACAGCTGCCTAGATTGAATATTTTTCGTTCATTTGTTTACAACTCCGCAAGAGAACATGTGATATTAAAATTATAACAGGCGTGACATTCCGCCTTCTAAAATTGGGTATTTCTAAATCGTTTTTCTGTACACATAGAGTATATCATCATTTAAGTTTGCCTTCTTTTTTATCCTCCTTCTCCTCATCATCACCATCCCCTTTCTCATCAGTCTTCTTCTTTGCCTTCTTCTTCGTCTTCTACTTCAGCATTCCGAGTCATTGATGTTCACTGCTTCATATATCACTTACCCAAGTTCACTTTGAAGCAAGGAACAATTTTTGTTCCAGCTGATTACTTCCAGTCTGCATGTTAGTTGTCTCTCTGCTGTATGCGTCGTAGTTTGGAGGCTGTAGGACTACTACACCCCCCCCCCCTCCTTAATGTTTAAAGGTGGAGGCGCACTTAATGTGAGTCTATGCGGGCGGGTGTGTTCGTGTGTGTGTGTGTGTGCGTGTGTGTGTGTGAGTTCGTGTGTGTGCGTGTGTGTCTGTGTGTGCGCGCGATTGTGTGTGTGTCACTCAACCAGAAAAAAGGAGCGATCATTAGAAATCTTTTCCGGTGGCTTTATTTCAAAATTATGAACAAGACAGGAAAACATAATGAAACAAAGCATTCATTTTCAATGCGACTCGTAATCCAACGAAGGCTCCTTATATAATAGATATATGATCACGAATGATATGTTTTCTTATTCCAATCAATGTCACAGAACATCGGGTATTCCCATGCATAATCAGTCCTCAGCCATTCCTACTGACTGTTCCCATGAGAAGTTGGCTTTAACGTCTTGTGACACAGCTTTACCTCCAGGTCAAGCAATGGTGCTAGTGCTAGAGATATGTCATTATCCACTAGCCAAAGTCCTAGCAGATTTGACCATATCTTCTTTATCTGTGCTTTTTTCAATGCATGAGTGTTTTGTTTTGCATCACTTGCCAGTTGCTTCGTCGTGTTGCATTTCTCTTGAATATGTTCACTGAGATTTCTTCTCACCTGGCTGTCTGTTCTGGAAGCAATGATTATCTATATAGTCATAGTGAGAATATTACATATGTGGCTGTCTGTTCTGGAAGCAATGATTATCTATATAGTCATAGTGAGAATACTACATATGTGGCTGTCTGTTTTTGAAGCAGTGATTATCTATATAGTTATAGTGAGATTACTACATATGTGGCTGTCTGTTCTGGAAGCAGTGATTAATTATCTATATATAGTGAGATTACTGCATATGTGGCTGTCTGTTCTGCAAGCAGTGATTAATTATCTATATAGTCATAGTGAGATTACTACATTTGTGGCTGTCTGTTCTGGAAGCAGTGATTGATAATCTATATAGTCATAGTGAGATAACTACATATGTGGCTGTCTGTTCTGTATGCAGTGATTGATAATCTATATAGTCATAGTGAAATTACTACATATGTGGCTGTTTGTTCTGTAAGCAGTGATCATCTATATAGTCATAGTGAAATTACTACATATGTGGCTGTTTGTTCTGTAAGCAGTGATCATCTATATAGTCATAGTGAAATTACTACATATGTGGCTGTTTGTTCTGGAAGCAGTGATTATCTATATAGTCATAGTGAGATTACTACATATGTGGCTGTGTATTCTGGAAGCAGTGATTATCTATATAGTCATAGTGAGATTACTACATATGTGGCTGTCTGTTCTGGAAGCAATGATTGATTATCTATATAGTCATAGTGAGATTACTACAAATGGGGCTGCCTGTTCTGGTAGCATTGATTTATTATCTAAAATAGTCATAGTGAGATTACTACATATGTGGCTGTCTGTTCTAGAAGCAGTGATTATCTAAATAGTTTAAGTGAGATGACTACATATGTGGCTGTGTGTTCTGGAAGCAGTGATTGATTATCTATATAGTCATAGTGAGATTACTACATATGTGGCTATCTGTTCTGGAAGCAGTGATCATCTATATAGTCATAGTGAGATTACTACATATGTGGCTGTCTGTTCTGGAAGCAGTGATTGATTATCTATATAATCATAGTGAGATTACTACAAATGGGGCTGCCTGTTCTGGTAGCACTGATTTATTATCTAAAATAGTCATAGTGAAATTACTACATATGTGGCTGTCTTTTCTAGAAGCAGTGATTATCTATATAGTGGAAGTGAGATTACTACATATGTGGCTGTTTGTTCTGGAAGCAGTGATTATCTAAATAGTCAAAGTGAGATTACTACATATGTGGCTGTCTTCTGGAAGCAGTGATTGATTATCTATATAGTCATAGTGTGATTACTACATATGTGGCTGTGTGTTCTGGAAGCAGTGATTGATTATCTATATAGTTATATTTGTTTTGTAAGCACCAGCAGCCTCTTTTATGGTTGTTTTATATCCTCTGTTAAGCGGCGTCCGTGGCTTAGGCGTTGCGAGTTCGACTTGTAATTCCAACGTACCGCGAAACCAACTGCTGCCTGCGTGGATTTGTATGACAGTGTGGCGTAGCACGTCGACTCAGCCTTAAGTGGGTACCAAGATGTATTTCCTGGGGAAGTAGAGACGACCGGCGTAATGCTAACCACATTACCCACCTAGTGCCGATTGGTCTGTAAAAATCTGGGTGCTCTTCCCATATGTCCGATGCGCCTAAAAAGGAAACTTTACTTATTTTTTTCACTTACTATATCCTTTGTTTTGTGTATGTTCATATTAACTTTGACTCTACAGACCTATCTGTGTAAATGATGAGGTGTTCTAAGCGTGCATGTTTTATATTAGTCCCTTAATCAGGGTCAACGAGTTTGGAGATCTAGGCTGTGCTAAATCTTCTTGTTAAGACGACATCTTTAGAAAGGTCTTGCATGTCTATTGGTATTTTCGTCTATTCTTTTCCGTGACTGATCTCGTTTATGTTTCATACCTGCTTGTTAACTTTTTAGCCACGGCCATTCAACAGCGGTCTTACTGGAGACCTAATCCATTTATGTCAACCATAGCTTTGTGCTGTGGGTGGTTAACGTCTGCCGATGCCTTTAACTACGCCTTTTTCTGTGCAACTTTGTGTCTGCTAGCTATCATAGGTAAGCACAGGACATATCGCATTGTGCGGGAGGCTGTGTCTTTTGGGCAGCAGAGCATGTCACATTTTGAACTGGGTAAGCTCTTTCTAGCTAGTTTCTGCTCATAGTGTGGAAACGCACACTATAGTCTATGACGCTTAATATAAGCCCTTGACAAAAAAGGACAAAGAGGCGCTGTTCAGTTTAGACTGCTTTCAAAACCTTGAGTGATGTCAGATCTTTCCTAGCTCTAAGTGTGACACTTTCTACGTGATACTTGTATGACAAGCATCTGTCGAAGTTAATGACAAGGTATTTCATCGTGTTCGTTCTCTCGGTGTCTATACCACATATGCATACGGCTGGCTTAGGTGACCCGACAATGCGGGTATTCAAGGAGAGCAATGGCAAGGACATATTTGCCGGGTCCACGTGTGCTCTCAATTTCGGATATTGTCTGCCCATGACATTGCTCCGCCCTGACCTACACTATGACACCTGCTAGGTACACTAAGGAACATAACCGACAACAATGGTGATCCTTTTGGACAGGTCCATTAGGACGCGCTAAGTTCTCGATGCCAATGCGCCACATTGCAACCAGCTGTTGTTTCCAATAGCACTGTTGCGATCCAGTTGACCAATTCTGCATTTTTGTGCATGTCCAACAGCAATCTGATGAGCATGTTGTATGGGACGCTGTTGTCAATGGTGGCTGCCGCCATTTCCATTCCATACTGTAAACCTTCGTACGTGTAAACCTTCGTACGTGTCGTTTCCAAAGATTGCAGTATTGCACTGTGTATCTCTTCCCGGTTAGTAGCCACCCAGTGTAGCGGGAAACAAATTGCATTATTCAAATACAATGTTAGGGTCATCATTCTGGCCACAAATAATTCTGAGGTCTTTCTATGCTTTCCAAATGGTCTTGTGGAATGTAATCGTCTTCGCGTACATCGGCTGTAAACTCCAGCAGAAAGTTCTTGATGTTCCTCCATCTCTGGACGTGTTTTATTCCAAAATCTGAGTGTGGCATGCGCATCCGTGTTACAGATCTGACTTATCTGTATGCAGACTGCTGGTTCCTTGCCTCTCAAGCAGATACACTCTGACTTCGAAGGAAGCACCCATTTCGAAGACTCTTACGATATGCATGGGGAGGCAGTGGGCCTATTCTTGTTTTGTTGACAATGGGATCTCAGAACCCATACATACGGGGATAGAGTGTAATGATGCTGTAAATGTCTATTCTCGGCTGTGAACTCCGTCGGAAAGTTCAGGTTGTACATCCACTTTTGGACTTTAGTCTTCATCCAGAACTTGATTTTTGTGTGCACATTCGTTTTACAGATCAGGCTTATTTGTATGCAGGCTGTTGGTTTCTCACCTCTCATGCACATGTACTTGGACTTTGAAAGGAAACGCTCCTAATTAGTTGCCTCCTATGACATGCTTGTTAGAGACAGTTGGATCTATTCTTTGTTCTATAGAACGCAGTCCCGGAATCTAACGGAAGTAAACAAAACACAAACAAACTGGTAAAAACAAACACATAAAAAACTCCTTTCCCTAATTTACTCGCCTGTGTCTATCTGTAAGTACACACTGAGAGAACGCTGCATCAAACATATACCCAACCCCTTGCAGGCTCCATAAGGGCGAGACAACTTTCCACAACTGTAGTCGGTTTAAAATTTCTCCTTGCACAATTTGGCACATCGGGAAAATAAATTACAAAAATGTATCTAGGCAGTTATATCATATATCAACAGTTCAAAAGCTATTTTCGATATCTAAAATAGATGTTATCGGAAATGCCAGGTGTTTGCAAGATTTCCAGACTTATTCACTGTCTTCAGTTCGTTCACCTGTCCGTAGTAAACTCGTGCAGATTCCACAGTTCACCTCAGAATGCAAAGGGTTAGGCTGCTCTTTGAACTTTTCCGGTACTAAGCAATTCATGATGCGTATAATAGTAACGGCTAGAGAGATATTTGCTTTTTTTTAATCGCCTTCTTTTCCAGCCAGTTGCCATATTTGCTTTTTTTCTTTATGAGGTATGCACAAAGAGCATGTTGAGAAAGGTGGAAACAGGCATGCTCCGTGCAGAGTAGCAAGCATCACTTTAAAGGTCCCGGGTTGTTAGCATCCTTTTGGTATTTTCTCTAGGTCAAGCCGGTGTGTTGGGAAATAAGCATGTAGACAGACTGGTCGGTTCTGGACCACATGGTGGTCTTTAAACTCTTCGCTTGCTGCTGAAGATGGGGACTGAGCGCTTATGGGGGTGTCCCGAGTGCTGTGATGTCGATTCTTAATTCAACACTCAACATTTATGAGGTATCTGCTAGGTTATCTTCACGGCATTCCAACCATACGTCCATGGTTGCTCAGGTCCCAAACACCCCCCCCTCCCCTTTTCCAAATCCTTTGTTACAGCTACATCAAATTCCACATGCTGACTTCTTAGCTCTTATACGAACCATGTGGGTTCCAGGACCCACTTTTGGGTGAACAAAGAACAGACCCACTGCCACTAACAAGCATTTCGTAAAGGGCAACGAATTAGGGGTGTTTCCTTCGAAGTCGGAGTGCGTCTGCCTGAGAATCGCGGAACCAGCAGTCTGCATTTAAATAAGCCAGAAATGTGAAATGGATATGCGCACATAACATGTTGTGTAACAATACCAAAGCCCAGAAGGGGATCAACAATCAAAACTTTCCGACAGATTTTATAGTTGATGAATTCAAACAACAAGAAGACGATTGCTAGCACGACAGCTGTTCAAACTATGTAAATCCTATAACCTCCCCCCCCCCCCCCCCTTCTTCAACCCCCCCCCCCCCAAGCCTTCATTTCATATTTCTCTATTTACCAGTATAGAATATCCACTGAGTAGGTATACTGTTTATTTGCCCCCCTCCCACTGTTTTCATTTCGTCAGAACTGGCAATATAGTTTGTTATTTATAGCATTAGTTGCCTAACTGATGGTGAGTGTATGAGTGTTTTGTGGGTGTTTGCGTGTGCGTGGTGTGTGTGTATGTGTGTGCGTTCGTGTGTGTGTGTGTGTGTGTGCGTGGGGTTTTGTGTGTGCGTGTGTAAGTGTGAGTGCGCGCGGCGCGTTTATGTGTGTGTGTGTGCGCGCGTGTGTGTGCGCGCGTGTGTGTGTGTAGTGTTTACTAGTTTTCAACATTCTGCGCTGCTGTTTTCAACCGTACCGCAGAACCTTCATTATCCAGCCGCCCACACGCCCCCTCCCCCTTTAATTCCCACCAATAATTCTTGGGAATGAACAGGAAAGAGGGCCTGATGCTTGGAGCCGTCATTTATCAAACACTTTTTCAAAAACTGAAATCTGTAAGTTTTGGCAGACGTACATTTTCCGTAGTAAATACACAGTACAATACACAAGAAAAATTTACAATCAAGTTACTTGCTGTACTAAAAGATTAGAAAATTTGAATAAGAGCGGGTTCTGGCATAACAAGAATGTTTTGAATGATAAGGTGGGAAAGAAACTGAGTATTCATAGAACTCTGACATATCCAGCTCGGGCTACCCTTTAGCCACATTAGGCCGGATCAGAAAAGACGGCTGTTTTGTAGTGCTCTATGGACAATAGAATTGAAAGAGCTAATGTTCCAAGCCTCACAGTTAATAACAATAACATCAAAAGCGAAAGCAAATGGAGGTACCCGGGTGTCATTTTCGGTAGAAGCCTGTCCTTCGTGAATCACGCGGAAGCAGAACAAGGATGGATGTTAAAAAGGTTTCAGCGTATTATCCTGTCGGTGATAGATTATGGACTTAGAATGCCTACCATATAAAAGAGCCAGCTGATGAAACTTGAACGCATACAGAATGAAGCAATGCGGGTAATTCTGGGATGTACAAGAGATACTCCGGTAGTATGTATGCGATATAAACTTGCACTGCCTACTACTGCAGACAGGTTCGATGCTCTGGAAAGCATGCCACCGAATGAGCAAGATGATTAAAAACCCCATACCGAGCAACAGAATACCTAAGAAGGTCGCTGACTGGGCCACCTCAACTTTTCAGCAACACACTAGATTAGTTGGGGAAAAGGTCACAACAATTTTTTTTTCATTATAAGACAAAAGACCGTCGAAATTCCTCAATTTTTTTTAGGAAATCAAAAAAATAATCGTCTGTGAACACTTTCCTTGCGACTCCAGTTTGTTTTAAGCGCACAAATAGTGGGTGCTGAGTGACACAGATTCTGGATGGATGTTTCTTTCAATGGGTCAAATTGTATTCTACACAGCTGTAAGTAACTAGTAGAACAGTGTTTGCTGCTAACTATATGTACACAGACAAGTTGGCATTGTGAATGAATGAATAGACAACTGTGTGGACGGACAATCAATCAGACGAATGAGTGGATGAATAAATGGGCGGGGTGGACAGATGAGTAGACAGAATGGCAATAATTCACAGACAGACGGTGGTTTCAACGCTGCAAATGACAGTTCGGTCTAAACACTAAACAAATTAGACTAAGTGACTTATTTCTTTTTCTACTTCGGCTCTCTGAACTCTTGGGGTTCATTGCTGCAGATGTCATCTACCCCCTACATTTCTCTGGTATGTCTTCTCTTTCCAGTTGGTGACACTAAGTATTTGTAAGTCTTTGTTGTTATTATCTCTCCATCGTCTTGTTGGTCTGCCTCGTAATCTACGACCATTCAACTTGTGTGTACACAGTTTTTACCTCTCTGTCATCAGAGTGACACTTTTCAGCCCAAACTAGTATTCCAAATATGTACAGACTGATTTTTATAAATATGGTCTTTTAAATATACCACGACAGACGTAACACACTCCTTGTTGGTTCCTGAGACATTTTTGGAGGTAGAAAAGAAATGACCCCCCCCCTCCCCACTTCCGAGGACAGGGCAAGGAAAGGGGGGGGGGGGGGGCGACAAACATGGCAGGAAAAACAGGCTGATTGTTTGCTGAAATATGATATGTTGGCCCAAAAAGGTGCAGACATCGCAGCCTAGCTTTAAACCACAACATGACATGCCAACGGCTCTTAAATGAGCGACACAGAAGAATAAAGCCATACAATGCACGGTTTATAAATTCATGAAGCGAGCGTTTTAATGCCTTAGTCACACACTACTATACATAGTCATAACAATGAATTTATATACAAGAGGTCTTTTTCCATATCCATAAAAACTTACTTGCATTGATGATGGTGCTAAAGCTGTAGCCTAGCGTGCCGGCTGGCACTAACATGATGACGCAAAGTGCCAGCCACTGACGCTGCCGTATGTGCATCATCTTGGAAGATTGCTTCAGAGAATTCAACTACCTGAGATTGACCCTGTGAAGAAACAACAATCAGTGTTTGATTTAACGCTTTATTTTTAGTGTTAAAGAATCACCTACTCACATACAAGTGCGAATGTACATTTCCTGGCGACTTTACCTTTATGTCATTTTAGAGTTTGTGAAGACTTAACAGCCGAACTGTAAACTCGTATGACATGTAGCAAGTCCTTTGCAGAACGTTGCTTTCATCCCAGTTTGCCTGTAAGAACCTGGGACCCTAGCCAGCTCTATGGTCTCGTGCGTATCGTCTCCAACGTCACATATATCCTGTATCCATCTTTGTGCTAGTGCCATACCTCCCGATGTTAGCTTTTTTCCCCTCCCAATCATCAGTGGCGCTTTATGTGGCAAAATGTTTCAGTTTTCGAGGCAAGATGCTGTTTACTTGCCAAATGGCATCAGGAACAGTCTTAAAAGTAAAGATCAACTTTTAAGCGCATTTGAAAAATCACAGGGACAATCCTAACTCTATTCCCAACACTTCAAAGAGGTAACTGTAGAACAATATGAAGAAACCGTATGCGATTTTAACGTAATTGGAAAAAGGAAAGAAATTATACGTATAATAATTTGTAGGCGTTTAGGCGACAAAGTGTATGGTGTGGGAGCCTTGCCAGGAAAGTCGATACGGTTCAGTGCAAATTATTGACTGTATTACTTTTTGTTAAAAGAAAATTTTTAGAATCTGAAGGAATTATCAAGAAGGAAAGTTCACGAGCAAGGAAACTGTTAATCTCATCATTACGTGTTCGCTTAGAAATGTACAGATTTTTCAGGTTTTAGAAAACTAATGGCAGCATCTGTCACGGATATACGGTTTTTCCTTCTCCCAAGTACAGAGTAAAGAAAACATTCCTAATTGACAGTTTAAAAAAAAAAAACCTTTAAACAGTCACAGAAACGTTGTAATATAACGATCACAGAAACGCTTTCGTAAGCTATAGAAAATAATAGAGAGATTATAAGGGAACAGAGCCAGAGAGGGGGAGAGAGAGAAATGTAGAGAGAGGGAGAGAAAGAAAGAGAAAGAAAAAGAGAGACATATATATATATATATATATATATATATATATATATATATATATATATATATATATAGAGAGAGAGAGAGAGAGAGAGAGAGAGAAAGAGAGTGCGTCTGTTGATGAATTCCCAGAAATTAACCCATTATTTGCCAAAATACTTTGGCCATACTAAACACTGCATTGGTTTAGAACAGTCTTCTTCAGCTATTGCTCGGCGCCCAGTGGTGGTCCACAGAAATGTCCTGAGGGATCCCCCCACCCATCCCCTCCCCCAAATATCCATCTCTGAATTGTAGAGGAATGAAATTGTCGAATGCTTTTTGCGACTTTCGATTTGTGTGAACAAAAATACCCAGCCATGTCAGTAATAAAAACCAAATAGAGAAATCTAATGGATGTTATTTCTAGCGTATCCTCTATAGAAAAAAAAACTCCTCAACGAGGTATAGAATATTTTCTGATATCTGAAGCAGCAGCAGATGATGTGGCATTAGCAGAATATTGTAATTTAGCGACACTAAGCATGTAAATTCTGCCTACAATAGTTTTTCTAGCTGATTTAGGTTAGATGTTGAGTGTCCTGCGAAAAAATGTTTCCTGTTTTACCAGTCCGCTGGTATAAACATTTGAAAAACACTGCCTTAGAGTGTACAGTAGTGGCGGTCATGGTTCACCGGAGAACGATCAATCGTAAAGCAAAAGCAAGATTAAAACATAATGTTGGAGACGCCTTGGGTGGGGGTGGGAGGCATAAACAAGGCAGGGAAACAGCCACAGTACCGAGAGTTTTCTTTAGGACTGGTGAATCGCTGGTGGTACCCGGTGTTAGGAAAGGAGGGAAGGGAAAAAAAAAGGAGGGGGGGGGGGGGGGGGTTGATAATGAAATTAACCTTCTTTGAAGAATCTGCTAGATAATGAGCGTGACGATGGCAGTAATCGATGAAAAAAAAAGTGGTCAAATTATAAAACAACTCAATTTATGTATAATTTTCCTCAAGACACTCAGTGCTAGGTCTTGCTGACCATATCACCCATCTTGTGCCGTTAGTCTATAAAATATAGGTCTCGCCCTATGCACCAAATACGCCCTGAAAGTCATGGAAACGGATCCTTTAACTTAAGCTAGGAAAACATGGTGGTTTGGTAACATAAAACATTTATTCAAGACGACAGTGAAAGGAGCTGTTAACGACAAAAGTACTAGAGGACGTGAAAAACGTAATGAATGAATGAATGAATGAATGAATGAATGAATGAATGAATGAATGAACGAAGGAATGAATGAATGAATGAATGAACGAACGAACGAACGAACGAACGAACGAACGAACGAACGAACGAACGAACGAACGAACGAACGAATGAATGAATGAATAAATGAATGAATGAATGAATGAATGAATGAATGAATCAAGAACTGACATCCCTCTACTGGGGACATTCCAAAACATGCTCCATCCCCTTCTTCAGGAGCCAGCGACGAGTCCACACACTAACAGTACCAGCTGCAAGCTGATTTAAAAAGTTCGCTTGTTTCTCTCCAAGTGCTCAGTATCTTTCATAACCTATACTCATCCCTCCTTAAATTAATCTTGCAGTCCATGGATTTTCCATCTGTTGTTTTGCAATGTCCATTTTATCCGAGGGAGCCTCCACCTCGTCCACTTTATCATCAAGTAGTTCACCGCCAAGAAGAGCAGCAGCAGCTAACCTATCAGTCCGCAAATGATGCAAGCCACTCCGCGGGCAGGACGCCAATTTCAATTTTCCGAAGCATGTAAGTCTATTACAATTACAAACATGTCGGGCTATGCCACTATCGAAAAGCTGCCGTTACTGTCTCAATTTTTTTTATTGGGTATAATGAGATTGTAAGTGAGACTCTCTTTTTCAAACAATGTCAATCAATCTTGCAATAAAATCCCACCCACTCTTATAAGCTCTCACTACAGACACATGTGTGTGTATATAATGATATCACCTGGGAGTGAATTTTAATTGTTCAGCTATTGTTCCATTCCCGATACCCTCGGTCCAAAGTGACTATGCAAAGCTGTTCTGAAAAGCGACACTGTGATCCATTCATCACCATGCGCTATTGCGTCAGTAGTACACTCATTTCTTATACTGGCTTCTGCTTGTGAAATACAAGAGCCACTTCTTTTCAGTCGACACCCCTTGTTATCCCCTAAGGCAGCGGATCTTAGCCTGTGGTTCGTGACCCTTTTGTGGGTAAAACGACCGATTCACAGGGGTCTCCAAAGATCATCGAAAAACACATATTCACTAAAACTATGAAGTAGCCAAGCCACAGTACGAGAAACTATATTAAAGAGTCGCGGCATTAGAAATGTTAAGAAACACTGCTCCAAGTCCTCATGCAGAATGTGTTCCCTTCTTCGTTGCGACTTTTACGGTACACACTGTCGACTCCAAAACCTCATTTTTTTTTTATATTGTGTTTAAACACAAAAGGACAGTTACCATGGAGATTCGGTCGTGATACTACGAGAAAGGGAAAAGAACAGAAACTGTCTGGTAACCTTAACTGCGAAGACGACACTGAATGACAATGAAGCCAAGTAGACTATATTGCGTTTACTAGGTTCACTTTATTCCAGATGTCGGTTGATTTAAAATGTTTGTCTGTATCAAGCAAAGACGAAATAAGAACTGCGATTGCTAAGTTAAGAAGAAGAAAACAAACTGCAAACTATCGTGCTCTTATTTATTCTGCTTGCTTTATTGCCAAGGGATATAATATGATAACCATGTAAGACACACGTTGTTTTGGTTAAGAGGTAAAAGTGTATGAGTGTGGCGTTTCGATAACAGCAAAAGAATTTCTCATGTGAGTAAACAAGCCTCTTTCATAAACAAAAAGTGGGCTAGAGAAATTTATATTTCGTTACCAATAAGAATGTAAGAAAATAACTTGCATTGGCATGAACATATTTTTTTTTGTAAATGAATATATTTCCTGTTTTCATAAACAGGCATGAAAATGCATGGTAAAAGAAACTGTAAACACGGGAAAATAAGTGTAATAAAGTAACGACGAGTGCACAGAGCTGTTGTGGCTGCAACAGTCTCCAAGGCTCTAGGAGAAATTTTTAAGTACACAGCGTGCTCCCGTGTCATCCTAGATTTTCTGCTGATCAAAATAGGGTTTGGAGTCAGAAATGCGATGAGAAGTAGTGACTGGAAAGCATGATTCGTTTTCCAAGATGCTGGATTTAAATTCCCATTTCTCTGCAAACATCATTGGTTTTCGAAGAAGGCAACCAAATATCTTCTACAACCATTATCGATGCTAGTTTTGGCACCTTTCCTCTTTCCAGACAATATATTTCCTGTTTGTTCTAGTGAAACATGGGATCCACAACCCATGGTGATAATCAAACTGTCTGGCAATGTCCACTGGCCTTAAGGAACGGCCTTCCACATTTAGAGCATGTGTTTTCCGGACGCCTATGGCGCGGTCACTTTGAACAAAACTTGAGACTGTTGTGAAATTATAACGGTATATCCCCTAATTCACCTCAAACGCCAGCATTCTCTGTGCTGGTTTTATGGGCCCCCTTGCAAGACAACATGTCCACGTCGACAGCCTCCGATAACAGCCTATTCTGGCCTAAACAGAAATGGCAGAAGATCTCTGAGCTGGTAGCCCCGTAGTTGCAGAAGCCAGACATTTCCAGACCGACACACCATCTAGACAACCTTTTGCATTTATTCGAGGATTGCCGCCAGTGCATGGATGTCAACGTCTGCAGAGTCTAATGAACGAAACTCACTTTCAGTGACAAACATAATCACTGTTGCCATGGTATGTAGGCTGCTTTTTTCTTAGACGATCTGCTCTTAACCAATCAACAGTCATCTTCTTTTTCATTCGATGATGTCTATTATTATTATTACTATTATTATTATCTGCTAAAAAGATGTGTGCATGAATAATGTTTGCATGCAATGAGGCCAGAAGGTCAGAATGTAAGACGGGCCTGTGTGCCCAATTCTTAACACTTTGAAAATAAAGTTTGTTCGTTCGTTCCCTATTCCCTTTCTAATCCCCATCCACGCAACATTGTCCCAGACATCTTATCTCGAACGAAAACCCTTCAGTATTTTATATATATTTTATATATTATTCATATCTCGATGCACGTTTCTTTATTCTAATGCAGAGGCGTCGCCATCATCTACACATCCGTAATTCACCACTTATTATTCTCCTACATTCGTCTTTTAAAGGGCTGGTGTCAAAAGTGTTGTTTTTCGCAGCAAGGCTGTGATATCTGCGCCTTTCAGTCCAACACATTCGAGGATGTTTTTTCAGGACTCCGCCATCCTCCATCCTACTGATGTACCCTAACCATCTGAGCGGAGCCGGCTAGGACAACCATTTACAAATAAAGAAAGAACTGTGTTATGTTACCACACTTCAAAACAAAACACTCCTATTAAAAAACATGCTAGTGGAAAAAGCTGAAGGTAAACGAACAGGAGCTGGAAATGTGATTACAACGTTGAGCTCTCATGACGGAGACCCGTGTTCGACCTCCGGTAAGGTGATGGAGTTTTTCTGTCGGAGCAAAATTAAACATCCTCACTTGCACAGTCCATTGCGACAGCACTAGCAATGAGGCCCTAAATCTTGAGGCTCACGACCCACTGTCTACACCGCCCTAAAAAAGTGGCAACAACAGACAGTAGTGACAGATTGACCAAGTTTAAACAAACGGATCCATTAGTAATGCTACGTACACAGGGAAGGAATAACAGCAACTAAGGCAAAATAAACATTTAAAAAAAACTATTAAGTTGCAAGCATGTAACTTGGGTCGCAGGAAAATAAGCCAATAACTGAGACACATTTGAATCTGCTTTGAAGACTATAAGATTTCTGAGAATAATAATTAAAAATGAGAACAGTATGATTTTTTTTTTCGATGTGTTGTAGTGTTCGGGATGCATCACCTGATATAGTCTGTTTTGCTACATGTAGTGACACAATGATACATCTCCTACCACTATTTCCAGCAAGAGTCACCCTCTGCTCTCGAATGAAATCAATCAATAAATCAGTCAAGTTATGTCTCCACAATGAAAGCTGTCTGCCGTAGATTTCTAACACCCCCTTGTCTTTCGTCCTGGATACACTCTCTCAGACTGCTGTCGTCCATCTTTGATGTTGTTCTCCAACTTGCAGGCTGACTGTCTCGCTTGCCTTGAACTTTTCCCATCAGTCAGTTTTTGTAAATTTTAGCAAGGAACCAACAGTCAGCATACAGAGAACTAAACAATTTCCATTGGACCAAGAGGTGAAGAAGAGACGCTGGCGTTGGATAGTATACACTGAGAAAACCTAAGAACAATATACATAGCGTGTCTTTGCACTGGAACCCACAGAGGCGAAGACATAAAGGAAGACCAGAAAACACACAGAGAAGTGAGCTAGAGAGTGAAGTTTGAAAAAAAAAAAAAGAAGAAGGGGAGGACATGTGAAGAGCTGTAACGAAGGATAGAATGACTTAGCATGAGTTGGTTGAGGGAATATACTCCACTGGGGGGTTAGAAAGGCATAAGAAGAGAAGAACTCTTAATTAGTCACCATTTACGGTGCATTTGTTAATGTAAAAAAACAAATATAGGATCCTTTTCATGGCAGCGGTCCATGGAACAAATGATGCTAAACTCATTGTAATAGACCATGCAGTACTAATTGGATGATATGAAATTACATCGCTAGTCGGTACTGCCAAGTGATCTGCCAGGTTAAAAGTTAGTTGCGTATCCTTTACAGGACGTTAAGGAACCAACCCCAACATATTTTGGCTGTTATTGGGTTTTTTTTTATAGGCAAATTTTGCTTTCAGTAGTTGGCCAGTTTTCTGAACGGGGCATTTCTCGGTACCTCTGTCGAAACCTACGCAAGACAAACCGCCCACAGCTGGAATCGCAGCCGGCACCCTGGCATTACGAAACTCGTTCTCAACGCCTAAGCCACAGACGATAGTTACACGTGTTAATTGGGTCAACCTAGAAACCAAGATCAGTTGTGATAAAAACAAAATCTGTCTCGGTAGCGATTCGAACCCAAGACTTTCGGGACAGCACATCAGCATGTAGTCATTGGGCCATTGCGGTTGCATATTTATTCTTCTCTGTGCGTACCGAATGAGACTCAGGAATCGGCTATCTTCCGAATAACAGTCCCAAATTATCAAGGCCGAAAATATACCCTAACAGGGTCTCAGTCACATATCAATTGCGAACTTCCGCCACCGCCGAGAGTATCGTGGCGTAGCGGCGTGGATTGGGACTAAACTAGACGGCTGGGACTCAAGAGCAAATAAAATGAAGAAAGCTACAGGAGATGCGGTAGCTGCTGCTCGTGAGACCAAGTCATCTAGTTTAGCCCCAATCCACGCCGCGCGTAGTGGCGTGGGATACTCTTGGCGGTGGCTGTAGTCGTTGGAAGTGCGAATTTAAGTCTCCGGAAGTTCGCAATTGACATGTGACTGAGGCCCTGTTAGGGTATATTTTTGGCCTCGATAATTTGAAACCGTTATTCGGAAGATAGCCAGGAACACATACCAGGAGCTTCATTTCTTTATCACTGTTTCTTTGTCCTTAAACAAAGCAGGCTCCTGTGTATATATGTTACTGTGTCTCATTTAAGGGGTTGGAAAAGGGGGGGGGGGGGGGCCCCACTACTCCCACTGCAGGCGGTTAATCAGAAGTGTTTCCTTGGATGTCGGACTGCATCTACCTGAGTGGTAAAGAACCAACAGTCTGCATACAAATAAACCAGATCTGTAAATCGAATGTGCAATGCAAAACTCAAGCTCTGGAACAAGACCAAAGTTCAGAAATAGACTAACAACCAGAAATTTCAGCCGGAGTTTACAGCCGGTGAAGGCTAAAAAGGAGAAGTAGGAAAAAAAAAACCTATAAAAAAAAAAGCAAGCTCAAAATAACCAAGCAGTCGTGTGAAGCCTGTTTCTGCCAATTGACAAGAACAACAATTTGTTACTTGTAAATTTCACAGGTGATTGCACTTAGTTAAGAAGGCAGTGTAGTTTTCAACCGTTTGTTATCTCTGGGGAAAGGTGCACCAGAGGCGAAATGGTGTTTGGCATTGGGAAAAGAGGTATACTCCGGCAAATTGATTGTGATTGGTATACGGTTAAATACTTGACTTCTTATACATGCAGTGTTAAACAGGGCTTGAGCTGGGTTAGAGGATGTGGTTTCAAATGTGGCAAAGTAGAATGAGAGAATGGAAGAACGGATGTAAATAAGACAGAAACAGACAGAAACTAATAAACAAAGAAGAAATAAAGAAGAGAAAGAAAGAAAGAAATAAATAGAATGAAATAGTGAGAAATGTACATAATGAGATGTTTGTGCACAAACAGACAGACAGATTGGTACAGAAGATAGAGGGATGGATGAATGGAGAATAAATCGACGGACAGACAGACAGACTTAGAAAATCTTCGTTGTCTAGTTGGGGAGGGGGGGGGGGGGAGTCAAAATAGCTCAGAAAAGCGATGCCAATGTGCCCTAACTCTTATAAACCAACTGACACCGTTATCAGAACATGAAAAACGTAAGTATTACAACCAAGAATTAGTCTATAAGCAGTATATTTATTCCAGCAATTGTGCACCTGGTGCCAAAGTTTGATATTATTAAAGGCTCATCTTCATAAAACTATCAATTGTTAGATAAGATGCCTGAAAAAAAAAATTCAACAAAATATAGCCATCAAGTTAAACTTGCGACACCGAGTTAAAAATGATATACTATCAGACTGACGGTGGGAGCAATAAACATCACCAGTTCATTTACAAATAAAAGATCTATTGATCTGATCAACTCGTTTGAATGCAGCTACAAAAGTTTTCACAACAGCGAGACAGCTTTGAAAAGATGGCATGAAAACAAAAAGGGCGCCAAGAAAGAAAACGGATTGATGACGTTGAAGACATTTTATTTCCACTTGTAAAGACAATGGCCAGCCCTGCTCACAAGCGTTAGACCATAAACTGTTCCTCCCCACTTCTCTTTAAGTTAAAAGTGAAAGGTTATTATTAATATTATTAATATTATTATTATTAATATTACTTGTACAAATGAATATTGATAAACTTTGTATTAACATCTATTACTTCCACAACTATAATTTAAAAACCGCTTACTTTAGGTTATAACCCCTTTTCAAATCCAGTCCTGGGTTTTAATTATCAAACAACAAAATCTCCACCAAACATCCCACTCCCCTTTTTTTCAATTTTTTACCCATCGCACATATGCTCACTCGAGTAAAACCATAACAAAGAACAAATAACGTACCTTCTAAAACATTTATTCTCTCTTTGGTGGACCGATAGACACAAAGCAATAACGTAAGCAGCATATTTATTCGCACCATGGCAAAATCATAACCCCGGAGCAATAACTTATTCATCCCCTCTCCCAACAAAACCAGCATATTATTCCCACTCTGCTCAAATCATTTAAACAAAATTCACTGTATTCCCACTCTGGTAGAATAATAACCTGGAAGCAATAGCTTATTCATGAACCTTCCCCCTCCAAAACAAGCTTATGTATTCCCACTCTGGTGGAATCATACCCCGGAAGCAATAACTTATTCATGATTCCCCTCCCTCCTCCACCCCCCCCCCTCAACCCACCTTCAAAACCAACTGATTTATTCCCACTCAGCTGAAATCAAAACAGTCCCCCTTCCCCTCCTATTCACTTTATTCTCACTCTGAGGTTTCACAAACTAAGTTTGATATTTACCAGCGTAACTCTTTCCCTGACCGTGTATATTTATGATTGCTACATACTACATTGTTTTTATGAGTAATCTTCACTGATGTGTGCCGACGAATGCGTTATGTTTGAATGCAAACATATGGGACAGTCCATGTTTGCTCGGTGTCCTGATCTGGTGCTCGAGTCGTGAAGGCAGGATAAATAGAGCACTAGAATGTAGAGAGAAGTAAATTTGCATTTATCGATTGCCATTGACAATAATCACATCCCATATCGTGTCAACGACTTCATTCACAGTGTTACATTGGGGAGAATACTAGTCATATCTTTGAGAAAGTAAAAGCAAATAGTTGTAAATTCTTTACAAAATATACGTTGCAAACCAACATCGGTTATGTCTGCTATATGTAGGTTTTCTGTGCAATATTCGCTTCAGTAGTGTCCAAATGCTTCCTAAATGTTCAGCGCTAAATACCATTGATGGAATCAACCCAAAATGATATGGTGCCAAATCGCGTGCACCTGAACTTAACATGGTCTTTCAGAGATGCGAAATTCATTCGTAGCTCATATGTTGCAGACGCCGGTGGTAAAATGCAACTTGACAGCTTAAAGATTAAACCTGAAACACGAAATTTAGTATGGATACTCCTTAAACAATATTATAGGAAATGGTCTTTTTAAAAGTAGATTTTAAAAAGTTTTTGTTTTTAAATTTTGATTATTGTTTTATGATGCAAGATCTTTTTTGACTTTTTCAATAAATCTACATTTTAAAATTTTACGATAAATATTTCAAAACATGTTTAAAGTAAATAAACTACACCTGTACCTCTAAATATAATTAGAGGTCAGGAATCTATCATTTATTATTTAATATGTATGTTTGTTTTTAAAATTTCAGGATTCTAAGTACATGTTTTTTCCCCCCTAAGATGGCGGCTATTGCCATGACAACCATGATTTATTTTACACTTAAAGTATGCAAGTGTAATAACATGTCTCCCTTCAAATGACCATTATAAAATAATTGCTCTAACTGTGTAAATTAAAAAAAATATTGTTTTGGTGTAGTGTGACCCCTTAACAGTTAATCTGTGAGGGAAGCTCCGACAGGCGGACAGCCTCAGCACTGCTACGTTGATGATTACCTGGTTACCGCTATCGATATGAAGCTCTTTTATCAACTTTTCAAACACGATTGTTGTCTGAGTTTTCAAGGTATTGAATAAACAACTTTGCAACTCACTTCCTGAGCAGATAGAGAATTTACAAGTTGCAGCCAATTTGTTCTAACTTTCCAATCTCTGCACCTTCTCGATCTCCAGCATTCATGAAACCTTTAACACATGCAACATACCTCTGGCCATACCTGTGAGCTGTATACTTACTATCGTACAGGAACGTCTATCTTTATAATACACAACGCAGCCATGTCAACGTTCCATTTATGTAAGTCTTTTTTTCTACTCCGTGTGTGTGTGTGTGTGTGTGTGTGTGTGTGTGTGACTGTGTGTGAGTCTTTTTTGTGTGAGAGTGCCTGTGTGTATACATGGATGTCAGTATTTATGTACATATTATGTGTGCGTGCGCGGGCGTGTGTGTAAGTGCGTCTGTCTGTCTGTCTTACTGTCTGTCTGACAGTCTGTGTGTGTGTAAAGGGCGCGGGGTGGGGGACGGAATGCATTAGAGGTCAAATTGAGGCTAGAAGGTTCTGTATGGTCTCGAGGCATGGTGTTCGCCTCAAGTGCTAGAGGTTCCGGGTTCAATCCCCGGTAACGACTAGGATTTTTTCACGTAGACTTGGACTTCTAGTAATTCCTCCTGGTCTCTGGGTATTAAGATAGGACCCTCGTGTCCATTGTTGCGCATATACAAAAATCCCCTGGCAGTTGGAAATCGAAAAGAGTAGCCTAACGGCGCTGCCCGTTCAAAATTTTGAGTTAAAAATCTACCTAAAGTATTTCAGGATCCTCGCCGGTGCTACAGAGCCTGTACACTGTGATGAGCTTTTTCGGAGTCAGACTTGATTTAGAAGAAGAACGGGGCGCTTATGGGTTACTAGGCGTGTGCCACGATGTTGATACGTTGTTCAAAACTTCAAATTGAAGCTAGATGTAAACGTGCGTATGACTACCGGCAAATTTACAAGATAGATGAGCCAAAAGCGAGAGACACACCGGGCATACAAAAAGACTTATCAATCAACAAAGAGCTGGCACAATAATCACAGAACGCTGGGGTTAATATTGAGGGAAGGATCTGAGCACCTATGGACATGTCCGGAGTGCAATGATCATATTCCAACTAACTAACTTTACAAGACAGATACTTAGCAGAAGGAAATAATGGTGAAGAATTATAGGGAAAAGGTAAGGGGCCTTAACTGTAACCTTAACTGTACACAGAAGAGATGAATGGTCGTAGACAACGAGGCAGACCAAGTAGAAGATGGAGAGATAATGTCCAGACAGACCTGCAAACACTTGGTGTCACCACCTGGAAAGAGAAGGCCAACCAGAAAGATGAATAGAGTCGGGTGATATCTGCAGCAAACGAACCTCAAGGGCTCGAAATGCTGAAGAAGGCCAACCAGACAGAGAGATGAATGGAGTCGGGCGATATCTGCAGCAAACGAACTTCAAGGGCTCGAAATGCTGAAGAAGAAGAAGAAGGTTAAGGGCCGGGATGCACGAATACCACTTATTACTGTAATATAAAACAAATGTACGAAGAAAAGAAAAACAGCTCCTGGTACTCGTACATTGTTTGTTCATATTAAACTGGCGATGACCATGCAACAGAAACTAGAAACTGATATAATACATGAAATTACACAATGGCTTTGATAAAAATGGCATTATGATATAAGGTCTCTTCCAGTGGGACATCGTCCTGTCCTCTCGTATGGGACCTCACGCATGAAGATGCCAGCACTAAAATCCCCCAACGGTAGGATTCCCTGCTTTCATTGACATTTGATGTTCAATGATTGGTATATGTTTAGGCACGATCTTATATTGAGCTTGTCAATATGCATACATATTGCATATGCTAACCTGTTCTTTTGAGGGATTTGAAATATACCGTTTGTTAATAATTTTTAACTCTTTCTCGTAGAAAGCTTTCAGGGATCAAATGGACAGGGCAACAGAACAGAAAATACAAACAGTAACAAGATCTACTGGGGTTGGATGGAGGTTCTAGAAGATAATAAAAACTAAGGGGAAAACATAGGCGGACTTTTAATCAAGTTGCACCTGATCCTTTTAGCATGTCGACATTTCGTTGGCTACTGAAGAAGGGGATGGAGCGCGTATGGGAGTGTCCTGGGTGTAATGATGTCAAATCTGGATTCATTTATTCATTCCTTTATTCATTTGCCTCTTTCGCTTCTTCTAGTTGTCTACGCCATGAGGTTAGGTAGGTACGTGCTTTTGCTGGGGGGAAAAAATTCGAGCTATGGGTTATAATTGTATAAAATGGCTTAGCATTGCTCGCCGCCAAGAGCAATGAAACACTCCTGCAGTATTGACGTGATCAAAGGAGACAGACCCAAAGACTGTGCCAACCAACGACGAAGTCGTCTACCGGCGAGCCAATGGACGCCCCGGTCGCCGATAACGCCATGTGGTTTAGACAGGGCAGCAGCCACAAGAGAAAGTGTACAGTTTTCGCCTCGTGGATACATTGTGAGGCCTAATGCTCTTGAAGATCCAGTAAGTTCTACAGGCTGTCCATGCGTCAAATGCTGTGTGTGCGTGTAAACAAGTGAAAGTAAAGGACCCTTTTCCACGCCTTTAGGCGTATAGGGCATATAGGGCTAGACCTATATTTTACAGACTAATCGCACAAGATGGGTGATGTGGTCAGCATCACGCCAGTCACCTTTACTTCCCGGGAATGCACCTGGTACACACTCAAGTCTGGGTCGACCATGGAGCCAAAGTCATTTTTAAAAACAATCCGGCTCCGCAAGGGAGCGAACCCAAAACCTTGCGATCCGCAGGCGAGCGTCTAGCCTCTCCGTGTGTGTGTGGCCCTCGTATTTCCTCCTTTATTATTTGCATTCTGTAAGATTATTATCTCAAGGATAAGAATCAATCAGTCAGGTGCCGTTTCCATAGTGATGGTTGGCTGCAGTGGATATCCAACTTGCTCTCTCTCTCTTGTTCTAGTTCACACTTTCTCATACTGCTGCCCGTCCATCTCTTGACATTTTTCTCCCACTTGCATCTTGCTTACCTCTTGTTCTCTTGCCTTCGTCCTTTCCCTCCAGTATAGCTTTTAAAATTGTTTGTGTCTTTTTTTGTGGCAAATATATTTCAATTGTCTTTTTTTTTCCTGCAGCAATTTTCTCTTCATTTGTGGCTTTTCCAGAACTCTATATTGGACTGTTTTTGTTTCCATGAAATAAAACCTATTCTGCTTTATACCCTCATCCTCAGAGACTCAATTCAGTTTTCTATATGCTTGTTTATTTTCCAAGTTTCTGCTCCATATTGCAGGACTAAGTACACATAACATTTGACAATTCTTTTTTTTTTATTGTGTTGTTTATCTCTCTAGCTGCCAGTAACTCGCGCATTTTATTGATGACAGTTTTAACCATTTGTACTCTCTTTTTGATTTCTGTTTCGCTTTTTCTGCCATCTTTTACTAAGTGTCCTATATAGGAAAGGTAGGTAGGTAGTTGTACACCAGCAGGGCATCACACAAGCGATAAACACTAGGTGATACAAAATGCCACTATGAGGATGAGGATCATCATTGGAAAGGTCTCAGAAATCCTTTTTAGCCGTTAGGCTATATCTATGGCTAGGCTATATCTATGCCCCTTCTGTATTCAGGGCATCTGTCAGAAGCCAGGTGGGGCTTCGAACAAAACATTTCATCCCACACTGGGATGATTATAGAAAGGAAAAACAGGCTGAACAGACTAAGGCGTATAAGTTAGTCATCTCTATGTCCGATGCAATTTTTCATTATTTGAAGCCCCACCCTGGCTTGTGCCGGGGGCCCTGAATATAGCCGGGCCATAAATATGGCCTAACGGCTGAAAGGAGTTTCCAGGATCTCTCCAAGGGATGATCATCATCCGCGTTATGGCAGTTTGTGTCACCGGGTGTTTATCACTTGTGTGATGTCCTGGTGGGATACAACAAGAAAGATGGTAAAATAGACAAAAACATGTTTCTTGTTCCAACAGCTCTCCGTTTACTGTAATATTCGCTCTTTTCCATTGTTAATTATCATGGTTTTTGGTTTTCGAATGGTAATGTCTAAACCATACTCTGCAATCCACTTGTTGACTTCATGAACTAGTTCTTGTAACTCCTGCTTGCTTTCTGCTAATAGCACTGTGTCATCCGCGTATCTCAGGTTGTTTATTGTTCTTCTAATAATATTCTGTCCAGGCAATACCTCAACCTGTTTAAAGCTTTTCTCTGTATATAAATTGAAAAGGCTTGAGGACAACACACATCCCTGACGCACTACTTTCTTTATCTATCCTTGGTGAGGCAATGCTGTTGTGTCTAACTGTTATTTGTTCCCAGTGTAGGTTACTTCTAATTCTGATATCCCTTCCATTTAATCCTATATTTTGGTGAAATGTAATTAGATTTTCATGTTGCATCTATGTCATGTCAAATCCTTTCTACTAATCTACTAAACATTCATAAATACCTTCTCATTAGTGTTTTGTGCTTTCTTTCTTCCAATCATTAAAGGACAAGGATAAGAATCAAGCATCTTCAAATTCCAAAAATCTCAGTTCCAGCGTAAAACCATATTGTAACATCTCCCCCGACACTTCACTGAGGTACAAGGTGAAAGAGAAGAAGAAGAAGAAGAAGAAGATATTGAGGTACCATGAAACGTTTACGAAGTGACCTTAAGCCCAGTGTGGGTGGGTTGTGACACAGCTTTTTTTATACGAATGATTTTATGCAGATGTTCTTCCTCTCCTAAAGCAGTAAAAAAGAACTCTGCCATTAGCATACCGGGCTTATGATTGCTAGAATACTATTTTCCTTGACCAATCGGCACGGAGTTGGTTATGTAGGCAAACATCCCGCTGGCCGCCTTTACTTCCCATGACACTATATGTTATGCATTTTAGGCTGAGTCGACCTGGGAACCAAGGTCAGGTTTAAACCCCCCCCCCCACTTTCGGCAGTATGACCTTCCCCTAATGTGCTTGTCAGAGACAACCGATATTATTTCTTTAAAAAAAAGGGGGGGGGGGGATGGGGGGGGGGGGACACAACAACATGTGTTCGCTACGTTTTAAAACTTGCCGGCTTCAGTGTCTTAGGCGTTACGAACGCATTTCATTATTCCAAGGTATCCAGTTTGGTTGCAGTTATGGGAGATTTGGCAGGATCCGCCTTGTGTTGATATCGACAGCCGACCGTTCGGGGGTAATGGTAGACTACTGAACGTTTTTTGCCATTGTCCTGTCGGCTCTCGGTACCACTGCCGAGTCGGCTCTGTGGCTAAGTCGATGCGAACGCTTCGTAATGCCGGGATGCCGGGTTCTATCCTAGCTGCAAGCCATGCACCTTGCGTTGGTTTCGACAGTGGTATCAAGAAAGCTGACCGTCCAGAAGGCAATGGCAAACTACTGGACGTAAATTTGCCTAGAAAAACCACACAACAGCCAGGGGCTGTTGGGGCTGATTCTGCAACGTCCTGTAAAGGATACGCAACTAACCTAACCACTGCCGAAACCAAAGCAAGACAAAGTGTCGGCAAATGGGATCGAACCGGGCACTGCAGCGTTATGAAGTGCGATATCAACGCCTAGTAAACTCAAAACAACCAGTCTATATTATGGTTGGTTCTGTAACGTCCTGTAAAGAATACGCGACTAATTTATAATTCGTCAACAAGTCAAACATCTGGGATAGACAGATGGGATGTTCGAATACGCCAACACATTCAGTCTATGCACACAGGACAAGTCCAAGGCTGATCGTATGTTGTGATAGCGGATACAGAATGGTGTCTAAGTGAAGTTAGAAATAATGATACCTGACAAGATCAAATTAAAAATTTCATCCCACACAGTAGAGCCTCTCTCTCCCTCTCTCTCTCATTCTCTCTCTCTCTCTCTCTCTCTCTCTCTCTCTGTCTCTGTCTCTCTACGGCATGAAGCGTCACTGGCGAAAGCGTGCACAAAGCATGAAACCCGTAGCGCTAGCAACGACACTCAAGAATCTCTGAAATTCTTCTTCTTCTTCGTTCATCCGAATATATAATTGAGTAGTTTTCTTTTACAGCATGTCTGCGATATTTGCGCCTTTCGGCCAGCACATCCGACGTCTGCAGACATTTGCTGGCCTGTTTGCCTTCCCGGTTGAATCTCTGAAATAACTAATAACAGTGAAAGAATATCAATCCAAACATAAAGAAGGGAGTCGCTGTGGCGTAGCGGCTAGACGCTCGCGTGCAGATAGGAAGGTCGTGGGTTTGCTATCTGGCGGAGCCGGAATTTTTTTCAAAAATTACCTTGACTTACAAGTCGACCCAGCCTTTAGTGGGTACCGAGAAGAGTCTCGAGAAGTAATAGCGGCCGGCGTGATGCTGACCACATCACCCATCTTGTGCCGATTGGTATTTAAAAATATAGGTCTAGCCCTGTACGCCTAAAGGCGTGGAAAAGGGACCTTTGAACATCTGAACTTTGAAACATGAAGAAACTTAGCCAGCTTCATAATAGTACAATCAAGAGCGACAAAATAGACGTTGTGGCTAGAAAATCTTTATCAGCATACAATACAAACGGACAATGATAAAACCGTAAACAATTGCAATGATAAAAAGGCAGATCTGAAATCACACCAGTAACCTTCAGGGCAAGAAGTAAACAACTTGACCACTTCGTCAGGAGACACATAGAGCACTATTAAAAGAAAGAAAAGAAAAATCTGTTGTTTCTGAAATAATGCAAAGTGTGCAGGTTTCCTATAGTTTTTTTTTTTTTTTTTAAACAAAATTGGCAAATGAATCAGACACATCCATCATAGTTAAAAAGATAAATTGGATGCTTCTACATAACATATGTTTGTTGTGTAGCAATTGCATTTTAAAATTGTTGTAAATGAAATTATGTGAATCTAAACAATACAATATAATTGAGAAAAACAAATTTATACATGACAGCGAATTGAAACTGCCAGCATAAAATACAACGGACACATTAGAAACGAAAGGAAGGTAAAGGTAGAGGTGACAGGATCTACTTCATTGCAATGGGTTTTATCCCATATGGCTTAGTCTCTTTCCGCAGAACAGATAGCTGCTTACAGCAAGAGTCGCAAAGAGCACGAACCCAGTAGTGAAGCAGTGAAGTAAAGAAATTATGTTATAACCCACCAGATTCATCCTCCTCATTCAGGAATATGTTATTCTTTAGATTTGTTTTAATATTCCCATACTTCGTCGTTGAGTGGACGGATGGCCTGAGCTGAAACATCTACAAGAAGCAGTTACTCACATGTACTTTTGAAAAAAGACTTTATTTAGAAACGATTAGATAGAATCTTTATAGAAAGCCTCTTAAACTATCAGCTCTTTCATGTGTACACACTTTACAAGTTTAAAACAGCTGCTTTCGCTGCTGGAAAACCAACATCTTAACTTAAACGAATCAAAGGGAGCCGTGATAGCATACTGGCTAGAAACGTCTGCTGTTCAAAAGTCTGGGATTCCATTCCACATCCAATCGGAACTTGGCTCCCTGGTCATCCCAGTCTAAAACTGATATCAGGTAATGTTATGGGGAGTGCGGCCGGTTTTATGTTGACCCCAATTACTGAGTGCTGATTCAAACTAAACTTATGAGTATAGGATCATAAATTCTTTCACATGCGATGCCGAATAAGAATATTTGGCATTAAGTGGCAGGACAAGATCCCAAACACTGAGGTATTGGAAAGAGCAGGTACTACAACAATCTTCTCTGGGTTACATCTGGAGCATGGGGGATGGCAGAGTCCCTAAGGACATTGTTTATGGTAAACTAAAGACGGGTAGAGGATGACGAGGCAGACCTCTACTATGAAATAAAGATGGGTGCAAGTGGGACATGAATGATGCAGGTATTGAGTTGGACTCGTGGGAACAAAATGCCATGGACCATGTTGTGTTGGGTGGGGGGGGGGGGGCACATCAGGAAAGGAATGAGAATGAAGGAGGAAATGAATGCAGAAAGGATAAGAGCTGAGCATCTGAGAAGAAACAGACTAAACACAAATGATGACAACAGTGGTCCTTCTTCTTCTTCTTCTTGTTCACCGGCTGTGAATTCCGGCGGTAAGTCGCGGTTGTTCGTCCAAATGTACTTTTGGCTTTTACCTTGACCTGAGTGTTGCGTGTACATCCGTTTTACTGGCTTATTTGTTTGCAGTCCTCGTTCCCTGCCTCTCCGGCAGATGTACTCCGACTTCGAGGGAAGACGTCAAGCCTATTTCTAGGTTGACTGTGGCCATTGTTTTGTGTGGGTCGAGATGTTGCCTCATTTGTGTGGTGTCCTCTTTGACATTTAACAAGTGTGGCCCCCGGAAAACCCTCCTTAAGGCAGCCTTAGGGAGAGTTATCAGCCCTCAAGGGAAGGCAGGGGCAGAGCATGGGCATTCCCCGCATTCCAAGGAGGCTTCCATAAATGCAGAGCCGACACATGATGCTCTGGTTCTGGGCTCACCCAAGGAATCGTCACGTCCTGCCCATGACTGCTTAACCTCACAACCGTGTATTGAGCTTCCCGCGCTACAAGGCTGCGCTCTTCGGAGATCAGCGGGGAGCAGCCAGGATTTTTGTGGCCACACAAATAGGTACATTCTTTTTTCATCGTACGTTAGACACCTTTAACGTTGTCTCAACTGTGCCCTTAGCACGACAGAATGGGGAAGCAACATGCGTCAGGCTTGGCTTCGTCTGTTCGGTCCCATTACTCGGGCGACTGGGACCAGTGGATACGGACATTTGGACTTTTTCCTAATCGGTACGAATTATGATCATCCGACTTTGAGCTTGCATGTGTGCCGTAGGATTTAACTTTGTCAGACATTATTTCCTATCCAGCAGATAAAAAGTTGCTGCCGTGATGTACCTCAGCGCGGTGACGATGACGCTGAGGATTGACAGAGAATGTACGTACGTAGGATCTTGCTGCGATAAATAGTCCACAAGAGATGTTACCCGTCTTGGCTGCGGGTAAATCTCTCGGTCAAGGGTTGAGTCTCAGCAGCACAGTTTTTCATTCGCTCCAGACTTTTAACCGAGAGTTGTCATTTGATGGTACATTTGGCAAGCGATCCTTACTCGTGTTCCGAATGAGTTTTGATAGACTTTTCATCCATGCGTTTGGGGGCGGGTTGGTGAAAGCCAGAAAGGACACTACACCTCAAGGGGCCGCCAGCTCTGAGATCCCCTGCCAACTCTGTTAATGCTCATTTGAGACATTATCTGTGGCACACGACGGGGACGTGCAGCAGGAGTCTTGCACGAGGTTCCGTAAAACCAGAACAGTAAAGGACTGGCGCCCGAGTGGGGTACGGAATATCTCCTTATACCCATCACATCAGACTTAACTTTCCCTCATGCCTGTGACCGAAATCACCGCGCCACAACAGTGGTCCTAAAATCCCATGCTACAATTGTGGAAGACCTTTCTTAACGCGGGCGGGTCTTGCTAGTCACACTCACCATCGTCATAGGCTTTGAGTCCAATGCCTAAATTTAGCGCAGTATAACACTACTGTCTGGAGATATAAGAGAACTAAGAGACCATCAGGAAGTGGTACTCAGGGGCAGGACGTAACCGACTCTTAACTAGAACGTCGTTGAGGTAACGGTCATGCCTGTAGGCTAATAAGGAAAGTTTAGAGAGAATCTTGCTGGTTGTAGGGTCAGTCCTAAAAACGGAGAGATGCTTGAGAAGACAATTTTTAACACGGATGCTGTGAGGGTGGTAGGTAAGTGTGAGATTAAGTCTGTTGCGGTGACGTTTAGGCTTGAAGACGAGAGCCTTACCGCGATGGATAGATCGTGCTCGGTGAAATGCGGCAGATAAGACATGTTCCGGATACCGTCGAAGCGGAAGAAGTTCAACATTTCTATGACCTTGTGGTGAATGTCGTCAATCACCTGGCATAGTCTGTGGAGGCATAGAAGCTGGAAGAATGGAATGGATTCCTTGCAGGAAGAGGGATGAGACGGAGTGTACAGAAGAAAGGCATGGAAATCAGTAGGCTTATAGTATACCGAGGTTCTGACGACTTTGGAGTCCACGGTGACATTGAGATCCAGAAAATGTACCGACGAATGTGAGATGCTCAATGTGCAACGGATGATGGGATGGTGGTTAAAGAAAAAATAAATGAAGTGGAATTCAAGTAGAGACATATCGATACCGATGCAATCATCGATTTACCTCTCTGGGAGTCCACTGGTATAAGCATGACGTATCTGATGCTCGAGGTGGCCCATGAAGAAGCAGGCCATCTAGGTGCCTAGGTAAATTAACATTATTGTCTGGAAAGATGGAAAGGTGCCAATCAATAGGATCATATCCGCGATAACTAGCTAGTGTTAAAAAGGTCTCGTAAAGTGTTCCTCTAGCTGTTTACGCTAGCAGGCCAGAAAAGTTTTATACAAATAGTCGGCGTCTATGGCTTAGGCGTTGGGAACGCTCTTCGTGATGTACGAGTGCTGGGTTCGATCCCATCTGGGGACGATTTGTCTCTCGCTGGTTTCGACAATGGTGTCGAGAGCGGACCATTCAGGAAGCAATGGGAAACTACTGAACATAAAATTTTTATAGAAAACAACAGCAGCAAAAAATGTTGAGATTTGATCAGCAACGTTCTGGAAACGATTAGCAACTAAGTGTCTTATATGTTAATATATATTATACACACACACACACACACACACACACACACACACACACACACATATATATATATATATACACGGACCGGCTGACACTCAAGACAAAAACAAAGAGAAATATAGATGCATTTCATTATAATAATTATGCTTATAAATACTGAGAATATTTACCCAAAGCGACATATGTTGTTGTGTTGGGGTTAACAGAAATACGATTTGCATGACTTGAGTGTAGTTTCTGAGAGCTGGAAAGTTTCAGCGGACCGCTAGGACATTTCCGCGGACCAGTATCACGGGCTAGGGAACAAGCTGTTAAGTGTAACGGATGCAAAACTAACTTTGTGGGTGTCAGGTAGCACAATGGCTATCACACTCGCCCTATGCAAAACAGCCTTGAAGCCAAAATCTTTGAATGGACACCCTGCTGAAGTTTACTGGTATCTGGGAAAGACAGGGATTGGCGAAATTTCAGCCATTTTTAGAAACACGTTAGGGAAATTAACGTGATCAACAAAGCATTCCAATGCGCATATTAACGCCTGGGTTTTCCTACCACTGACGTCAGATCCGGCATCGGAGTTCCCTTTGGCATTATGTATAAGAGAGAATATCTCTAGGGAGACGTGATTAAGCCGCTCGTCCTGGGGTTTGGGGTTAGCGAGTTCAGTTTCTGATGATGTTATTCAGTTCTCGAGAACAGGAGATCCTTTAGAAGAAATTGCTGGAGTTCTAGATAGACCTTTCGGCAATTATATGTCATGAGTTGAAAGGGTCATATTTGGATACCTACTGACTTTACCTGGTATCCATTCAAGGTTGAGTCACAACCCCTAGCACTGATTGGATTTTGTGTGAGTTTCGGGGACCCAGTTGGAGGGACCAATAGAGAATTTATACATGATTAAGGGAACACTCAACCTTTTTAACTTGACGGTTGTGTTTACCCATTTGACGACTGTGACTAATCCTCAATTTTCTGGCGAGTAGCCTACAAGCTGTTGTAACACATCATGAAACAAACCGTGAGGATGAAGATCAGTGTGTCATTGGTCTAATTAGGATTCCCATTACATAGTAGTCAAAAAGAAATGAGCGCCCACCCTTGCTTGCTCAACTAGGTTATGCAATCATTTGGTTCTAATTGCAATCTTTATATAGTTATCCCTTATAAACTAGACGGGACAGGGTTAGGAATACCTGAATTAGAGAGAAAGTTGGAATAAAAATATGTCCGGAATATAAGGAAAAAGAATGAAATGGTTCAGTCATCTAGCGAGAATGCAGCCAGACCAGATTGCATATAAGACATTTAACAATAGTACATCTAGGAGAAGGCTTGAAGAAGACAAAGAAAGAGGTAGATAAATGGTGTACATAAAACCTGCAAAAAGTTGAACAAATTCACCAATCAAGCCACACGAGAAGCCCAAGACAAATACAGAAAACTACGACACTGGGTTATAACCTGGTAATAGTGAGACAGCGAAAGAAAAAGACGAAATCTTATAATAATTATACCTCTTGAATTCCCATTGGTTATCTCTGCCGCATTTCTGTAATCTGGCTATTTTGCCTAACAGAATGTTAAGTGCTGTCAAACATGGTGCTTCTCTTCAATATCCAGCTAGGCTTTTTGTGGGGGCAAGCACTGACTATTATATAGGTAATTTGGTTTCGTTCCCAGTAACGGCTTTTCCCTACCAAAACTCATTTCCTGAGGTATTTTCTTTGATCGGGCACGTCTGCTGCTACTCTCTCGCCATCTCGACGTCCATTGTGCCAATGCGCTGACCTTCGTGCTAGTGCGGAGAACACTAGTATAAGACCGTACAGCTCAAATGCGGCGTCAATGGCTAAGGCGTTGCGAGTCCGACTCGTAATCCAACTTACCGCGATCGAAACCCACTGCGGGATGCGTGGATTTTTATCGTGGTATGGGACGTCGCAGGTCGACCCAGCCTCAAATGGGTACCAGGATGGCTGTCCTGGAGAAGTAAAGGCGACCGGCGTAATGCTGACCACATTACCCACTGAGTCTGTAAAAAATATGGGACGCTCTGCCAATACCCGATGCGCCGAAAGGCGTGGAAAGGTATCTTTACTTTCTTTTTTTTTTCTTTTACAGCTCAAACGGGAATTTCCGTTTTTGTGAGGCTGGCGTGGCCGGTCAGTGGTAACAGTTGTTATCGAGTAGATTTATACACATATTGAACTACAGTTTAATTAATTTGGACGATTTATCATTTTGAAAATAAATATTTTTGTAACAGCCCATTTATTTATCTTTAAAACATTAGGTCATTCAATAACTTATGTTGTAAATTATTTAAACTGTAGTAAATTTGTGTATAAATCTACTCGATAACAATTATTACCACAGAACAGCCTCACAAAAACGGGAATTCCGGTTTGGGCTGTACGGCCTTATATCTTGAGCTGGTCGTGGTGCTAGTCTAGCTTTGTACTGAATGGTTATTATTTCCTTACTTTGAAAAGCGGTCTCGAGTAAGCGGTGATGTAGCTACATCAAAGGTGCACTGCATTGCGTATATCTATAATATAACAGCATGCTCGCGATGGCTCCTTGATTATGGTTCAATTTCGTCTGCACTTGCGGTTAAAATGTAATGTGCTTGTTTACCTTTATCTATCTAGGCCATCAAAGAGGAATGACTTCACTGTAATAACTAATGAGATAACTAATGATGGACGCTTATGCTTTTCACAGTGGCACATGATAATGAGGATGATATTTCCAGAAAAGAGGGGCGCTAGGAGATTGATTTTTTTTACACTGAAAAAGGGGTGGTGAGTAATACAGTTTGGAAACACTGTATCTATACAGATGGCTCAGCGATTCATGGGATGTGACCTAGGTCGGTATACACCAGGACACCTAGGGGTGGGATGAAAAATGAAAGAGCTGACTGACTGGTCGTGTATGCAATGGTTAGAGAAAAATGTATTGACAGGTATGATATACTGAATGCGCTGCGGTCAAATGACACTGACACAAATGAGCCAGAGACGATGAGCCACCTGCTAGAAATGGATCTTAAAAGATGACAAGCATACAGAAGCCGGTTGCGGGGCGAAGAAAGATGATATGTCACTCAACCAGTGGGTACGATAAGCATAGAGACACTGAGATGGTTGTTGCACCAATGGACAGGACACAAATGAGTCAGACAGATGTACTAGGACCGGGCTATTCAACTGGCGGCTTGCGGGCCAATTCTGGCCCGCGAATGCCTAGCAAGTGGCCCGCGGATTATTGCCAGTAGTATTATATTAATGATCTTTTTATGCTGATACTTTGGCTTTTGGCCCGTGTCGATCCCGATTTTCCAACATTTTGGCCCCTGTATAAACTTAGTTGAATAGCTCTATACTAGGATGTCGCACAACAGTAACAAATAACACGTGTTTCAAGATCTCTCCTATTTCGTTTGCACTGTTGGTGCCAGAAAATTAACTCACCGTTTATACTATAAACACCCTTAATGACTGGATTATATAAATACAGTTTAATGAGCTGTAGCGAATTTAAATGTGATTTTATAAAAACTTGGTCATTTACTAAAATGGTAGGTGAGAGAAAGACAAAACTAGGTACAAAAGAGAGCTGAATGCTTTATAAGAACAAGAAGCAGATGGCTGTGTTCAGGTGATATCTGCTGCAATGAACCTCAAGGTCTCAGAATGATTTATAAGAATCAAAAGCAGATGGTTGTTTTCAGGTGATATCTGCAGCAATGAACCTCAAGGTCGCAGAATGCTGTATAAGAACAAGAAGCAGATGGCTGTGTTCGGGTGATATCTGCAGCAATGAACCTCAAAGTCTCAGAATGCTGTATAAGAACAAGAAGCAGATGGTCTGTGTTCGGGTGATATCTGCAGCAATGAACCTCAAAGTCTCAGAATGCTGTATTAGAACAAGAAGCAGATGGCTGTGTTCAGGTGATATCTGCAGCAATGAACATTAAAGTCTCAGAATGCTGTATAAGAACAAAAAGCAGATGGTCTGTGTTCGGGTGATATCTGCAGCAATGAACAAAAAGTCTCAGAATGCTGTATTAGAACAAGAAGCAGATGGCTGTGTTCGGGTGATATCTGCAGCAATGAACCTCAAAGTCTCAGAATGCTGTATTAGAACAAGAAGCAGATGGTCATTTACATTGGCACTCTTCTCAAAATAGTTGCCGATTGTCGCAGGTCGTGATGTCTGCTCATGGAGGTCTCTCTCTCATCTTACTTCACCTAGGAAGTAAAATCGGCCGACGTGATTCCTCTATAAAATACAGGTCTAGCCCTATACGCCCAATATGCCCGAGGGCGTGGAAAAGGTTTCTTCACGAAAGGATGTACAATACACAGGAGCAATACCCATCCGGACGACGTGGATAACAGGACAATAACGGGACCATAACAGTCCTGCTAAATGATGCGTAATCTTTGGGCAATAAACAAGCAACTAGAAAATCCAATTGAGTCTCTAGAGTTACGGGTAGGCAGGTCGTATTTTATGGAAACAAAAACAATCTAATACAGAGGTTTTGGAGAGGCTAAAAAAAAAAAAAAAAAACGACAGTTACTGAAAGAAATTTAAAAAAAAATTAAAAACCATACTGAAGGGAAAGGTCGAAGGTAAGAGAGCAAGAGGTAGGCAAAGATACAAGAATGGAGGACAACAACAAGAGATGGACAGGTAGCAGTCTGAGAGAGTGTACAATCAAAGGACAGGAGACATCTATTGCAGCCAACCTTCACTGTGGAGACGGGACCTGATTGATTGATGAATGGGACCACATATTTAAGGATGGACAATTCATCTAATTATGGACTCAAAGCCACCAAACCTAGCACAAACACTCCAATCTCAGCCAATATATTTGACACAAATAAACGAGACCAAAAATCTAACTAAATGTTGCTAGTAGCTTTGCTGCTAGCAGTAGGTTAGAACGTGGTCGATTAAAAAAAATATATATTTGCTTTTCTCATAGCATAGACATAGAGAGGTTGAGGGACAGATAAACATTAACCGGCAAAAACATTTCCTATGTAGTATAACTTCAGAAGGCACCTGTGAATTCAAAAAGTGGATTCCACAACAAACGAACCCGTGTTCTTATTACAGTACTACTTCTGTGTATGTTCACCTGCCACAAGGAGTGGCGGCTCCAAAGCAGCTAGCTAAGTTAGCACGTGCTGGAGTACTCGCGGAAGTAAATTTCTGTTTGTAGTTTCTGTCTATGACAGAGGAAGTGTAAACTCTAAGGGAAGGGTTGAATTTCTTGCTTTAAAGTGATGGGGGATAATCATAGGGCTGGGGAATTTTTCGGTAAAACTTGAATATGTGTATATATATCGGTGTGTTTATGTGTGGGAGAGATAGAATGAGAGAAAGAGAGAGAAAGAGGGTGTGTGTATGTGCGCGAGTGTGTAAATGGGTGTGTTTGTATATGTGTGTGATAGACATCAGATAATGATGTAACCGCAGTCCGAACGTCACCCAAACGGCTCACTCTATAGTTCCTAAGCCAACGAAAACCAAAATGTATACCCATTGGTATGCCCTGTGAAGTAACTAACAAAGACAGCAGTCTCGCCAAAGCCAGTAACATACACACGCAATAAATGGCTGAGGCAACGCCAGAAATGCCAGCCCAAGCTGTCTGGAACTAGAAATACAGTTATTTGTCAACGGAAGCAGCTACATCACATCAGTAGTTGCCCACGCTATCCTGTATAAGGCATCACCAGCTCTGCAGCATTAGACCACTAGTCATTTTTTAAATCTGCAGTTAGTACAAGCTACTTTGGATATAGAGAGCCGGTGAGATAAAACGACAGAGGGAAAGAAAAAGGCTGTGAGAGAGAGAGAGACGGCGACAGAGAGAGAGAGAGAGAGAGAGAGAGAGAGAGAGAGAGACGGAGACAGAGAGAGAAAGACGGTGACAGAAAGAGAAACAGAGAGGCGGTGACACAAAGAAAGGCAGTGACATAGAGAGAAGGACAGTGGCAGACAGAGACTGAGACAGAGAGAGACTGAGACAGGGAAAGACGGGGGAAGAGAGACACGATGTGACGAGTAAGCATGTATAACGTAAACGATTTTCTCGCTGGATGTGTCTAAACTAGAGGTAGGGACCGTCTGGTCCACGAGTCACATAAGGCGCGAGAAATAATATAAATGTTGAATGCTGAATTAAGAATCGAGACCATGGCCCTTGGGACACTTCCATACGCGCGCAGTCCACCTCTTCAGCAGCAAGCAAAGAGTTCGAATTCCGCAGGTATCAGTAACTGTCTGTACATTCATCTCGCTTTTTGCTGATATAAGCGTTCAACTTTGGCCAGATCCCCTGGTAATTTCCCGAGCGCCATTATCCTCAGACCGTAGTTCATCTGCTTGTACCTCCTCACTGTTTTTTATGTTGTCTAGTGTGTTCTTCTATCTTTCTACTTCTTTCTATGAGTGCCGATCAATACACTTTCTGTTACTCGACTAACTCCCAAAGGGTCCTTACAACATCTAGCTTGTCATACATCAGTTCATAACTAAGTGGTGCAGAACCGGCCAGTCAAACTGCCTGCTCAAATACCGACACACCCGCATTACCTTGAGTAACTATCCAAAGGACACTAACTACCCAGGAAATAATCTGATCTGACCCCATTTGAATATTTGATCAAATAAAACAAGCTCAAATTAAGTTGACCATTTTTTAATGCCCTTTTGAGGATGTTATAAATGTCCAAAAATACTGGTAGAAAAACGAAAAAGGCTTACCACTCGTGGAATATTATGAGTAGACATGGACAGAGAATCAACACACAGGTTCTGAGATGGGAAACATTTACCAGGGCGTCCGAGAGAAACCATGAGTCGAAAGTTGTTGAGAGAGGCCAATGGTACTCGACTGTTTTCCTTCCATGGTATCGAAAGGATTGCAGACCCGTCAATGTTTCGGGGCCCCATTGTGGGGGAAAACAAGAATAGACTCACTGCCTCCAAGAAAGGCATGTCGTTGAGGTCGACTTATTGGGGATAGACTTTTAAGTCGCAATGCATCTGCCTATGAGGCAAAGAACCAACAGTCTTCATACAAATTAGCTAGATCTATAAAACGGATATGCAAGTAACTTTTAGAATTCGAAACAAGAGTAAATTCTGGAAATAAATAACGAAACTTTCCGCCATAGTTTGCAGGCGGTGAACGCGACGAAGAAAAAGAAGAAGGGATACACGATTGCAGAGAGTGAAATGGAACGGAGGAGTAGTTTGCGAACTAAGTCTGCCTTATAATGGCCTAAGTATAACGACGACGACGACCTAGTGATTACAGAGTGTGTCTTGGTCGGTTTTGCAACTGTTACATAGGTATTGTTTGAAATCCCACCAGTAATATAAATCAATTATATACAAAGCAATAGTCGTCATTACTGATAGTCAGCTTAACTTGGGCTCTGAATCTAGCTACACTAATAAGTAATTGACATTCATTCGTTGTTAAATATCACAGACTTGTTCGATAATTTACGATTTTCCAAATCACTGGACGCGAACAGCAGTGATCCCTAATGCATACAGCAAATGAGCTTTCATCGCTAGGAATCTACGCAGTCAATGATCGTATCGTCTACCAATGGAGGCCAATAGTCTGACAATAAATACGACTGTCCCAAAGGAGCATGACTGAGATATCCTGTCGCGCCAAAAAAATGAAGCGATGTGAGTGCACTTTCGTGTTATTGCGTGGGATCCAAGCGGATGTTTGTTTCTAGTATACACACAAGAGTCAGCAAGGGAGACTACTGATTATGACTACTAAACAATGCACAACGGACATTACAAAAGGTCCAATACAGCCCTGTTCAGGGACTAACTGGTCCAGTAATTGTAACACCAGCGAGAGGCTCTACTGTCAACAGAGAATTAGCGACAAATGCTCCAGTTACCCGGTAGTAATTTATTAGGCAGAGAAAGAGAATGGATCACCGTGAATATTTTATTCAGGTTATCTGTTCTACGAAGCGCTCTTTGTTAGAGCCAAATGGTTTGCTATCAGCGTAAATGCTTTGCTGTGTTATTTGAATAAGGGTCGAGCTGGGATGTGTTAAATATTATAACAATACTTCGGAATGCAGATATTTTCACAGATGACTAGGCAACTGCTCACTGGGTAAGCGCAGTGGAATTTTCGGATCATCTTTCTCTCTCTTTCTCTCTCTCTCTCTCTCTCACACACACACACACACACACACACACACACACACACACACTCACAGTGATAAGAAACTTAAAGGTCTTTGAAAACTTAACGAGGCAGATATTTTACAACTGACCTAGGGGATTCTAGGCGGAGCCAGCCTAAAACTTGTGGTAGAAATCTCGTGGAAGTAAAGGTAGAAGACCTGATGTAGATCGTATCCTCCGTCGAGTGCAAAAAGGTTCAGAGGAATATGGGAGATCACCGTGTATGATGAGTTAATGGTGATCAGGGTGTCTCTTACCATTATGCGGGAGAGAAAGGGAGAGAGAGAGAGAGAGAGAGAGAGAGAGAGAGAGAGAGAGAGAGAGAGAGAGAGAACGAACGAACGAACAAACGAACGAACGAACAAACTTTATTTTTAAAGGGTTAAGAATTGGGCACGCAGGCCCGTCTAACATTCTGCCCTTCGAGGTCTCCCTCCATTCTGACATCATTTTATTCACACATTAAGTGATATTAAAAGTTAGCAATAGCATCAAAATAATCAATACAAGTACTGGAATGTGCACATTTCTAACTACAGTAAAAAGTATTAGTTTTAACAAATCTAAGGAAAATGAGTGCTATTTTTCACATATGTTTTATCTTCTATGGGGGCATAAAATCAGTGCTCAGATAATATTCGAACAGTTTCCGATTGTATGTATATGGACTAGTGGTATTTTTGATTTGCTGTGGTAGATAGTTCCACAATTGAGCTGCGGAATATGACAAACTTGTTTTATAAAGGTCTATCCTAGGTTTAGGGATGTGTAATATGTTTAGGCGCTTACTATGCCTTTCATTATAATTAAACAACGGCCATAAGTAACATGGAGCCTTTTGAGATAATATTTTGTAAGTATATTTCGCCTTATTGAAAAGTAGACGCTCACGAAGCGGTAGTAGCCTAAGATCTTTGTATGTTTCGGAGAGAGAGGGAGGGAGAGAGAGACAGAAAGAGGGGGAAGAGCGGGCATGGAGAGATGAAGGAGGGAGTGAGATTTCGTCACAAAAGTTACACCCACCCAGAACACACACTGAGTACAATGCAAATAATTCATTCCTTCATCAGTAGGGAGCTGTTTTTAGCAATGGATTTTTAACAGACTGTCTCTCGTCTTGGCTGTATACTCTCCGAAACAGCTGTTTGTTCATCCCTTGACGTGGTCCTCCCATTTGCATCGCTGTCTCCCTCTCGATTTCTTGTTTCAACGACTCCCTGCAGTACAGTCTTTAAAATAGGGGTGTGTCTTTTAATTTTGTGAAAATATTACAAGCCAAACAAGGGACAAAAGACATTAGACGCAGTAAGCTGAACTGCAGCAGGACATATAAAAGGCAGCCACTGTGCTGTAGTGGTTAGACGCTCGCTTACAGATCACAGTTTTTTTAATGACTTTGGCTGTAATGTTGAACCAGCCTTGAATGGGTACCAGGAGCAGTTCTGGGAAGTAATGACGGCCGGCGTGGTATTGGTCATATCACCTACCAAGTGACGATTGGTCTATAAAATACAAGTCTAGCACTGTATTCTTAATACACGTGAAGGTGTGGAAAAGGGTCCGTTACTTTACTTATGACACATACTGTTTAAAAAAAAAATCCGCATAGCTACTGAGAGGAACATACATGCCTAAAATTTTGACATTCTGTATCTTTGTAACACAAAAAGTGAATTTACTTGAATTATACACAGGAATACCTTAGGGTTTCACCAATCAATTGACATTTTTTGTGTGTGCATGTGGGTCACGATAATTTGAGGCCTACAGCTTTTCCCGTTAGTGTGGTATGTGGACTCCTGTTGAGTGGATCAGTGACTTGGCATCTCCTGGGCATGAATGCGATCACATGATGTGGTCCTGTGGGATGGCTGCCCGCTCTTCCTGGAGTGTCTGGAACAGATCACGACCACTAGCTGGAGCAACGTCTCGACGACAAACACGTCTCTGCAGCTCATCCCACAGATGCTCAATCGGACTCATGTCTGTAGACAAGGGTGGCCAGGGAAGGGTTTGAAAATTATTGGCAGCCAGGAACTGAGTGGTCGAAAAACAGCAGAATGGGGTCTGGTGTTGTCCTCTTGAAAAAGATATCTGTTGGCATCCCAAAATTGAAGGACATATGGTCGAAGAATTTCACTGACGTGTTTGCGCATTCAAGCTTCCTTCAATGTGCACCAATTAACTCCTGTCGTTGCAACTGACCATTCCCCACACGATTACACCTCCACCACCGTGCAGCAGAGCTTCATCAACCCGATTTTGGGCTAAACCTTAATTTCACCCACTGTAGACCCTACGCCGTCTATCATGACGCTACAACAAAAAGAATGAATCGACAATGAACCAGACACGTCTCCACTGTTTACATTCCTAATGGGCTGTACAAGGGACAACAGGGACCGTCGTGGTGTAGCAGCTAGACGCTCACCTTGGGATCAGTAGGTCATGGGTTTAGATCCTAGCGGTAGAAGACACTTTTCGCAAATTACTTTCACTTCCCGGTCCACTTCATAGGAAGTAAAGGCGGTCGGTGTGATGCTGGATACATGTCCCACTAATTACCGATTGATCTATAAAATATAGGTCGAACACTTTATCCCTAATACGTCTGAAAGCCCTGAAATCTTAAAAAAAAAAACACTTTTCACAAGGGATATTCTTGCAGGACACTTTCATCGGTTTGTATGCACAGCGAAGAGGAGTACTGGTGACTACTCACTCTTCGCCTAAGTTATGCCTTGTCCTTAGGCGTCAAATGATTACCTGTTTTATCAATCATGTAACTGTTGGCCTGATTCTGTTCCCCTTCTTCTGTGTCTTATGAGTCCCGTCGCTGTATCAATTAAAAAAGAATTTGATCGAAACCTTCGGTTGTATTTGTGGACCCCCACCCCCCACCCTCCCCCACCCTTTTCGCCGCCTGCTTTTAAAAAAAACTGAGATTCAAAGTCACAATATGTGATGTTTTAGTTTACTTCAGACTGACTGACATGAAAAATGTATATATAAAAAAAAAAAAAATACTTTCAATTGGCTTTTTCTGATCACTACATCTAATCCTTTATCTACTCCTCACAAAGACGTGTTTGTTTTGTGTCTGTGGATGCATTTTACACTGGATGTGTGTCATCAATAGCATATAACTGCGTGAAGATGAATTCAATGATTTTGTTTACTTCATACTATCAACTCACTGTAGATGGGTCGACGTCGACTTTTCCCAACTGTAATGGAACTGTGAATGTGCTTGTCAAGTGCTCATTGTAGAATATATGAAAAGGGCAGTATAGTTATAATGCGATTCTGTACCGGACGACTGGAAACTCACAAAGACAGTAATCTCTGGAGACTGACAATACGATAACAGGGAACACTAATGGCTAAAAGTCAGTTAGTTCAAGCTTTGTTTATTCATATTGATTTTGTAGCTTCTCTCTTTGCAAAGTAATGTTAAAACATAGAACACATGGGACCATATTGAATAGAGCTCATAAGCGATTGCTTATTACCATAGATAAAGATGTCTGAGCATCGGTTAAAGCAGAATCCGCCGCAGAATCTATATGGACATAGATCATTGACCGCTTGTTCTGATCTAAAATGACAAGGTAAGAGTCAGAGAAGGGGGAGCAGGACACGGACAAATCATACCGTCCTTTTTACTGTCAGAAAGAGAGAAAAAAAAAGAGCAAGAGACAGACAGACAGACAGACAGACAGACAGACAGACAGACAGACAGACAGACAGACAGACAGACAGCCAGCCAGCCAGCCAGCCAGCCAGCCAGCCAGACAGACAGACAGACAGACAGACAGACAGACAGACAGACAGACAGACAGACAGACAGACAGACAGACAGACAGAGAATGAAAGAGAGAGAGATAGAGAGAGAGAGAGAGAGATAGGTAGGGAGTTGTTACAGCTGTTGATCTATCTCTGATCTGTAAGTGAACACTCGATCATCATATAAGGAAACACAACTCATTGTTAAATATAATAGGGAGATAGAAGTGGATGAGAAGCGAGCCAAAAAGATGCAGACAGGTTTACATTAGGTAGACACTATAAAGAAATGGACACACACAATTCTGCATAAGTGCTCTTTGAAAGTGCACAAAATAGTAATTTCTAGATAACGTCAAGCGATATAATGTTGTAAAGCAATAGCAATTCGAACTACAGCAAACAGATAACCCCGTAATTGCTCTGGTAATGTGGAGCGAAAACCACACAGAGTGCCTATTCCTGCCCTTTGCAAAAATTGAAACAAATTGCGGGCTTGACATAGTTAACATCATACACACGCACTGCATGTATAAGGCAGCCGTCAGAAGTACCAGTACAAATTAGATACCTGTTTATCGTCTATGGAAGCTGTAGTTATAACAAACCAGCAGCTGCACACGCAGTATTGCACACATCACTAGTTCTGAGGTAACAGGCCACTCACTATATTATGAATGTGCAGTCTACAACATAAACAACTCTGGCACTTTAGAATGGCAATCCAGGTGACACCCATTATGCACAGTGACGCACCATCCACTTAACACAGTAACTGCATACTACCAGTCCCTATATGAGAGAAAAATTTAACGGTGAACCTCGGCAAGAAGAAAATCATTTGCCAAGACTAATTTTGCCAGACTCCCTTTCCGCCATACTGGACCAGAAGTCGCTCTAGTTTATCACAAAGGGTTGGAGCTCACACGACATTCTCATACTCATTTCGACACTGGCATTAATAGTAACCAGCGGCGTCCGTGGCTTAGACGTTGCGAGTCTTGACTCGAAATTCCAACGTACTGCGATCGAAACCCACTGCTGGCTGAGTGGATTTTTTTTTTTTTTTTTGTCCTGGCATAGGACGTCGCAGGTCGACCCAGCCTAAAATAGGTACCGGGATGGCTGTCTAGGGAAAGTAAAGACGGCCGGCGTAATGCTGACCACATTACCGACCCAGTGCCGATTGGTCTGTAAAAATATGGGACGCTCTACTTATATGCCTAAAGGCGTGATAAGTGATCTTTTCTTTACTTTGCTTATTCATAGTAACCAGATGTGATGTTTCAATTTATCTCAGACAAGTGAACATAAATCAGACGTTGGCATATGTTTTATATCTTTGGGTTAATGCGAAGTCAGATGGCAGCATCCTCTCCTTCTATGCCTGGGGTGAGGGGTTGAGAGGAATCGTATTATATCATGTTTATCTGCCTGCATCCGCAGGTGGTGGGGTTTAAGAGACATGAAATGATGTCACTGTTAATTGTTTTTTAAATTTTATTTCTAGGTGGCCAAGTTCAAAGAAATCTGATGTTGCCATTCTCTCGTTTATAACAGTTTGGTGACTGGTAGACAACATGCACATTTATGTGCTCTGGTTTAAGTCGTTAACAGACTTCAGAGAAATAAGATAATGTCTTGTCTTTTGTCTCGAAGATGTTTACAGTGGATCCTACAGGTGAAGTGATCATATAGTTTAACTTTAGATTGTGTAGCTTAGAGAAAACTTTGGTTCGAATTCTTAGTTTAACCATATACGCCATATGTGTCCCCCATGGCAATGTCTTCGCGTCTGTCATATACTTGACCATTTGTCTTCTGGAATTAAAAAAAAAAGCCTTTCGCGAGATGTAACATAAAGCCAGTTGATTATCCATTACAGGATGCTGCAAAACCAACGTCGCCATTTTTTTTTTTTTTTTGCTTAGTGGTTTTCACCAGGCATATCTGGGTTTAGTAGTTGGCCACTGCTCACAAAAAGGTCGGCACTCGATGCCCTTGTTAAAATCAACACAAAGTGGTCTGCTAACAAATCGCATGTAGCTAAATCTAGCTAGATATTTCGAAAAAAAGAAGCGCTATAGCAACTCCTAAGTTAAAGACACAGCAACACTCAAGCTACAGACCCCTCAATTTAAGCTACAGAGACCGCCACATCTAAGCTACAAACACTGCGCTATATCTAAGCTACAGAGACCGCCACATCTAAGCTACAGACACTGCGCTATATCTAAGCTACAGAGACCGCCACATCTAAGCTACAGACACTGCTATACCTACGCTACAGAGACCGCCACACCTAAGCTACAGACCCCGCAACTTAAGCTATAGACACCGCAACACCTAAGCTAAACAAACCGATTCACCTAAGGTACAGACACCGCCACACATAAGCTACAGACATCGCAACACATATGCAACAGACACCGCAATACAAAAGCTAAAGATGCCACTACGCTTAGGCTACTGATCCCGCAACACATAAGCTATAGACATCGCAACATAGCTACAGACATCGCAACATATAAGCTACAGTCCCGCAACACCTAAGCTACAGACACCGCAACACCTAAGCTACAGACATGGCGGCCACACCTTAGCTACAGACACGGCGGCCACATCTAAGCTACAGACGCTGCAACACCTAAACTACAGACACCGCTACACTTAAGCTACACACACTGCTACACTTGAGCTACAGACACCGCTACACTTAAGCTACAGACACCGCTACACTTAAGCTACGGACACCGCTACACTTAAGCTACGGACACCCATACACTTAAGCTACAGCCATCGATACACTTAAGCTACAGACACCGCTACACTTAAGCTACAGACACCGCTACACTTAAGCTACAGACACCGCTACACTTAAGCTACAGACACCGCTACACTTAAGCTACGGACACCCATACACTTAAGCTACAGCCATCGATACACTTAAGCTACAGACACCGCTACACTTAAGCTACAGACACAGCTTCACTTAAGCTGCAGACACCGCTACACTTAAGCTACAGACACCGATACACTTGAACTACAGACACCGATATACTTAAAATACAGACACCGCTACACCTAGGCTATAGTGACCGTAAAAACTAAGCCATATGGACCGTCACACCTGCTACAGAGACCACCACACTTAAGCTACAAACAACGCAACACCTTAACTGCTGGGACCGCCACACCTAAGCTAAAAACACAGCAACATCTAAGCTACAGACACCGCAACACCTAAACTACATACATCGCAACACCTAAGCCTTAGACGCTGCAACACATAAGCTGCAGAACCCGCTACACCTAAACTACAGACACCGCTACCCATTAGCTGCAGAACCCGCTACACCTAAACTACAGACACCGCTACACATTAGCTTCAGATATCGCAACACATGAGCTACAGATATCGCAACACATAAGCTACAGACACCGCAGCACATAAGCTACAGACACCGCAACACATAAGCTACAGACACAGCAACACATACGCTACAGACACCGCATCACATAAGCTACAGACACCGCAACATATTATTTTCAACAATATGATATCTACTGCACTGAGGTAAAAAGGTGTTAAATCGTCCCCCCCCCCACCCCCCCCCCCCCCCCCCCCCCCCCCCCCCCCCAAAGATTCTAAACTTCTGTCTGCATGCCAAAACGAGACAATGATCATACAATCTCAGATATTATCTAGTGGCAGCATACATGTGGATTCTGATGAACATGCAAGGAATGTAAAGTAAGAACAGAATGTAAGAGGGAGAAAGGGGGTGAGGTGGGGGTGTCAAAGAAAAGGCAGCCATCTTAGAAGCCTATTTAAATACTTAAATGATTTGAGAAATTGGATATAGTAACATGTTTTTGACATTTTATGAGACGACGATTATTTATACGATAGTCTCCCCATTTACACAGCACCAGTTGTAGGTCAAATCCACTGATAAGTTGGTTGGACTAGTCTACCGTGGTCGAGGTTATGGGTGTCGCAGTCTGTGTTGTCTGGCATTACGTTTTCATTTCCGAGAAAGAGACGGTATATGACATAGGTTTTGTCACCCTCTGGTGGTGGGGGTTGTATGTTAGACCCAGTATCTAAATTTCTTAGAGGCGTTAAAAGCTCTGGCATGGTGAAATATACAACGCGCGGTATGAGCGCGAGTGAGGAATAGCTCTGTGACCTTGTGTGAAAGTCGGATCGCTTCAGGCCGATTTATCAGAAGTGAGGTGGTCAGCAAGTCGTCCAATCAGAAGCGAGCTAGTGTGTATTGGTGTGTAAATGGGGAGACCAGCGTAAAATTTACTCGAGAAGACAATAACTTGGAAACTGGTAACAACTTACACAAGGAGTGCTAGGAGATGCATGCCTCGACAGCGTCTCAAAACGGCAAAATCAAACAGAAAACTATCTTCTGCTCCACGACAAAGGTTGGCTGCAGGGTTACCACTGCTGTCTTTGGGAATATCTTACGTTGGGTATCAATTTCGTCCACAATGCATCAATTGACCACTGTCTGAATAAACCATCCGCCGCAGAAATCCAACCCTAGTACTCAAGGATCAAGACCTTCTTACACGCATTCACTAACCTCTGAGCTAATGCTTACGTGATTGTACATTTCTATGCGTTTTTGAAATGGCAGTGGAAATGGCAGTCCTATGACTGATACTAGAGTCATCTATTCTAGGACAAGACAAAATTTTATTAAATCTGATGAGCGGGAGTTGTTTGTCTTCTTCTTCTATTCTCTCCAAACAAAACTCAACGCAGTCTAAATATGATCCCAGCAATCTGCTAGTATGGGAGTCGCCGTGACGGAACGGCTAGACGCTCGCCACGGACCGGAAGGTCGTAGGCCCGCTCCTTGGCGGAGCCGGACTTTTTTCAAAAATGACCTTGGTTCCCAGGTCGACTCAGCCTTGAGTGGGTACCGGGTGCAGTCCTGGGAAGTAGAGGAGGCCGGCGTGATGCTGACCACATCACCCATCTTGTGTCGATTGGTCTATAAAAATATAGGCCCAGCCCTATATGCCCTATACGCCTGAAAGCCCTGACAGGGCCTCAGTCACGTCTACATTGCGGACTTCTGCCGCCGCCGAGTGTATCTCTGGGGCTAAACTACTTGGCGGGGACTCATAAGCAAATAGAATGAAGGAAGCTGCAGGAGATGCTATAGCTGCTGCTCGTGAGTCCCAGCCATCTAGTTTAGCCCCACTCCATGCTGCGCGTAGCAGAGTGGGAGATACGCTCGGCGGTGGCTATAGTCGCCGGAAGTTCGCAATTCAAGTCGCCGGAAGTCAGACACATAATTCTAAGTGTCAATACTGATAATTTAGTGTCACACGGTTTTGTCTTGATGATGTCTGCTTTTTTTGGTCTGATGCTAGGCAAGGCACAACTAAGATCACTTTCCACTTCAAACTAGCAGCGCTGTTTTGTTTTCATTACTGTGAAAGAAACCCCGGATTAATTACAAGCGAACAGGCACTCTAGTATCAAAATGGCTGGACACCCCCATTGACAATTCCTCACACCCCTGTAATGGAGCGCCCCCCCCTTCCCACTCCCATGATTGGGGACCACTATCCTAGATGATAGTGTACCATTGTGCTAGGGCTCTGTTCGAGTGGGGTAGATGGGGGTGGGGTTAATCGGGTAATAGAAAGCACAGATCATGGCGATACCATTAGGGCCGTGGATAACTTTCTTCCTCTCCATAACAAAACCTAGGCCACAGCATTGTGGAGGCCTTATGTTACCATTGCTGCATGACCTCTTTGGGTCTTCTTGCTCAACTTCACAAAAAAGGCAAAAGTGTCAGACAACGGAGTAATACAAACTGCATTGTGTAATAAATCATGGAATACTCTCCCAGTGAGGTTTATACCAACCAGTATGATTGATTCATTGGATTATTTCTAAAATATAAAAATGTCCAAGTAAAATCACATAATTCAACGTATAAATAATTAAGTAATTTGACGCAGAAATGTTCTCACAGCACAAGTGAAGCCGAGAAAGACTGATAAAAAATCATTAAATGATCTTCGTGAGAAACTAATCAAATGTAAATTACCTAAACAGTGAATAGAACTAAATAGATTAGCAACAGTTAAAAAAAAAGTCTTTAAAATAACTAAAACTAAACGGAATTCGTCAATCCATATCTTACCTCATGAGTCGTATAATCCCTATATTTTATTTACCAAGAGCTGGAAATTCACATGTAATAAATAGAAGAATTTTTACGTCATTGAAGGCGAACAGAGACATCTTTCACTCACTCCTCGACTTAAACGTGTAGCACGTCTGTACAGACTAGACAAGCTGAATGACTCAAGCCCTCTTTCGACGTAGTAAGGAACTTGTGAACGACAGGCCGAGTTTGTGTTCACTTAAAATACGTCTCTGTAACCTGTTTTTTCATCGCTTCATGGGCTACGTTTTAAATGCTGTTTTACTTTAACACGCTACACCTAGGAATACAAGTGGGCTGTAAACTTCCATAAAGTTACATTTTTATTCGAGAGAGAGAGAGAGAGAGAGAGAGAGAGAGAGAGAGAGAGAGAGAGAGAGAGAGAGAGAGAGAGAGAATCGATTTTATTGCACTGGGTTTTATCCAGTATGGCTCGGTCTCTCTCCACACAAAGGCTAGACGCATGCTGAGAGCGTTGCACAAAACACAAACTGTGTAGCGTTAGTGACGATCTCCAGGAATCTCCGTGAAAACTGCATCCGTGATCCAAACGACACAGTTCATGAAAGGAGCCCATGAACTTCAGAGCGTGAGGCAAATGACTTTACCAATTTAACACAATTTAAGCCGTTTTAACATTTACAAAAAAAAAAAAAAAACTTCTGTATGACCTAAGGAAACGTGGAAGAGGACAGTTGACCGGAACATACCAGAGTGTAAACAGAGGTGACATACCGTGGGCATGAAAAAACAAAACAAAATGAAAGCAATAAGAACCTGTGAATGTCAACAACGACAAGAAGAGGAATTAAATTTATATAATTAACTGGAACCCGCAGTAGCCCACTGGATAGACAACAACCTGTCCCTTGTCTTGGGTTTCAATGCTCAATTCACCGTGGGAGTTCAGGGGTTTCGTTTTTGAATACAAATATTAGACTCCTTGCCTTCTACCGAGTATTTCGTTTGAGGTGCCTAATTAGGGGTGCTTTCTTCAAAGACGGAGTGCATCTGCTTGGAAGAAAGAAACCAAAAGTTTGCATAAAATCTCAAGATCTGTAAACCAAAGTCTAGGAGTGGATGAACAACCAAAACCTTAAACCATAGTTTGCAGCCGGTAAACGTGACGAAGAAGAAGACGAAGTTAATCCACTTTTATGAATGAATGAATGAATGAATGAATAAATCAATGAATTATTCAATGAGTCAAGAACTGACATCACTTCACTCAGGACATTCCCACATGTGCCCCGTCCCCTTCTTTAGTAGCCAACTACGAGTTGATATGCTAATAGTATCAGTTGCTACCTGATTAAAGACCCGCACATGTTTCATTCTAAGTGTTGAAAATCTCCAGAACCTCCACTCATGCGTCTTTCAAGTAGTCTTTCAATGTATGGATTCTTTGCCTGTTTTATGGCGCTGTCCATTGAATCCCATTTCACTACGCCCGCTTCATCATAAAGTAGCTCATCGACCAGTGTAGCGGTAGCAGCTAATCTGCCAGCATGTTTGTTTTTTATAAATGACTTTGGTTCATATGTCGATCCAGTCTCACGTGATAGCAGGTATTGTCTTGGAAAGTTAGGGACACCGGAATAACGCTGACCATAATACATCAAATAACTATTGATCCTTAAATAGAGGGGTGTACTCCTATTTGCAAGGTGCATCATTTGCCCATTACATCATTTGCCCTGTGCAGCATAAACTTTCTAAGACATCCGGAATTATGCTGACCATAATATCCATCAAATGACTGTTGATCTATCAGTACTGGGGTGTGCCACTATTTGCCCATTGCATCATTTGCCAATTGCACCATTTATCAATTGCACCATTTGTCAATTTCACTATTTGCCCAATGTACCATATGCCCATTGCACCGTTTGCTCGTTGCACAGTTTGCCAATTGCATCATTTGTCCATTGCACCATTTGCATAATACAATTTTGCCTTTTCCACCATTTGCCTAATGAGTCAGTGGTATGCACTTTTAACTGAACACCCCTTTTTCTTCTTATATTCCATCTAACCTCAAAGACAACAATCACAAGTCACAGTACACTCCACTGAAAATCCATAATACCTAACTCCAATTAGACACCCGAGGAGAATTAAAACACGTTTTTTTTCTTCAGACTGATCCCTGCGTTTACATTTCTTCTTCTTCACATGTTTCATGACCCGTGGCGCCGGGAGACATGTCTATCTACAACATTCTGTGTCGTGTACTTTCAATCAGTTTTCATATAGATGATCTTCCATGCCGTGATATCAAACTGCCCAGCATCTTCTGGCTCGGTCTCCTGCTTTTCGTCCCCTCCAGCTTTTCCACTCTCACGATGTACTTCAGTTTTCTCCTTCTCATGAAATGACCATAGAATATAGATTGTCTCCATCTGACGTTGACAATAAGTTCTCTTCGTGAGTCAGTTTTTCTTTCAGGACTTCTTAATTAATTTGTTCATTTGCCCAATGTATTCTCATCAATCGTCTGTAAATGATTACTTAACAATTTTGTATACCTGAACCACCTAGCAATATTGTTTTATTACAAATCACAATCTTTAAAATTATCATCATCACTAGCAGCAGCAGCAGCAGTAGCAGCAACAACTTATAGACCATCGTACTGACGTTAACAATACAAAACCTGCTTTGTCTAACAGAATGCGTGAATTTATGTGATGACATTTTTAAATGCCATTACGAAAGGTCGTTAAATTTTTTTTTATTTTCTCTATAAATATTACAAGTTATCATAATATGCATCGGATTTACATTTCTGATATTGTTGGCTAAAATGATGGCCGATTTTTTTTTCTGACAAATAGGATAAAATCTCTTTGCCTGATCCACTTCAAACATCTCAGATAACAAAGTGTTGATAATCCAAGGAATTATAAGCATTTTTTTTTCCAAGGCTTCAACAAATGTTTTGATATTTTCCCCATTTCTTTCTGCAACGTTTGTGACTCACATTGTCGTCAAAGTCAACACAAATCGGTATGCTATTAAATCACACTCAGTCGACCTTGGCACGGTCGCTGCTGTCTGATTTATCACACTTTTAGGTGGTCGTGGCCCGTCAGGATTTGGGGCCGCATGACTAATACTGTCACCACGGATTGTGAAAGTTAGGATGTTTAATTTTGCAACCTGACAGAAAATCTTAATCACTATACCGGCAGTTTTAAGGTTTTGAACAAGTGATCAATTTCATGACGCACGGGTAGTAACCCATAAGGGCTCCATTTTTCGTCTAACTCAAGTCCGAGTCCGAAGAAATTTAGCACTGTGCACAGGTGCTGTAGCACCGGTGAGGATTATGAAATACTTTGTGTAGATCTTTGACTCCAAAGTTTGCTCGGGCAGCGCCGTTAGGCTACTCTTTTCGATTTCCAACTGCCAAGGGATTTGTTTTTACGTGCGCAACAATACACACGGGCGTCCGATCTCACTACCCAGAAATAAAGGGGAATTACTAGAAGTCCAAGTCCACGTGACAAAATTCCAGCCCTTACCGGGGATTTAACCCGGAATCTCTAGCACTCAAGACGGACACCATGCCCTGAGACCACGCAGCCCTCCTACAGGCAGTTGAACCCTGCGCGTAACCGCTCGGCTAGCCGCTTCCTGGTTTATCGGTATCTTGAAATTGCTTTTGAATCCCCTAAATGTTTATACTGAAGTATCATGCTTCCAATTTGCCACTACTGCTTAGTTTGTACGACTTCGTAACACTACGGTACACACTGAGAACGTTAGTGCATACTTTGAAATATTACCCATGACACATTTCAAGTTTAGGAATTTCCCCAACTATAAGTGGAAATTGATGTCAACAAATTTTCACAGAATTTATGAGAATGAATCCTGAAATACCTGCCAAAACAGTTCTCACATGGACACCAAAAGGAAAGAGAAAAAAGGGGATCCCAAAAACAACATGGAGACGAACGATGGAAAGTGACCTGAGTGTGGCATCTTTGACATAAAAAACTGCATTGAAGAAAAGGAAAGCATGGAAAGTCCTCTCTGAAGCCTCATGTGCCACTAGGCATAACGAGAACTGATGATGATTTTCACAGAACATTATTTTTACTCAAGTTACGTACTTTTAATCTTAAGACATATCACTGAAATTTGCAGAATGGTGAGAAAGAAGATGCGTGGTAATAGAAAGGCTTACAGAAAAATTGATGAACAAAAATTAAATGAATTCAAGAAAGGAGAAGTAATAGACGTTTAGAAAAAGAAGAACACAATATTTTGGCGACATCATGGACAGAAGCGGACAGAGTATCAACACACAGGCACTGAAATGTAAAACACGTGCACTGAGGAAAAAAGGGCCTCCCAGAGAAAACATAAGATGAAAGTTATTGAGAGGTCAAAGGTGCTGGACTGGATCCCTTTCATGCAGTGCTGGATTCAGGCATCAAGTAACTAAGCTACAAATTTATCCAATGAGCCGTGTCTAAAAAGCTTAACGAAACAGGGATGCAGAACAACGCAAACAGCACAACACAAATCGACGATTCAGCAGGGGCCTTTCTCGACATGAACTGAACTACACAACAATAACAAAGGGGAGAGTACTCTAACCACCAAAGGGTTCTGAGAGAGATGGAACGAACTACCGAACAAACACATGAATAAACAATCTTTAATTTTAAAGGGTCACAAAAAGAGCATGCAGGCTCGTCGGCCCTTCCACACATAGATAAATAGGTATATATATATATATATATATATATTATATATATATATATATATGGATAGACATACAGACAGACATACAGACAGAAGGACGGACGGATGGACGGACAGAGGGAAAAACAGTCAGGCAGATATACAGACAGACAGACAGTCATTCTATCAGAGAGACAGACAGACAGACAGATTAAAAAGTTATATATTGGGAAGTTAAGTAAATAGATATGCAGACAGGCATGTAGGCATTACATGTGAACACATATCGTACTTACCTACAGCAGTCATCCGTTGCCTAAAGCCCCGAAGATAGCACCCAGTTTCACTGACAGGCCAGTACAACGAACGAAATATTAGAGAGATCAAATCGGCGGTTCGGCTGCTGTGTCGGCATATTACGACCTAATAACTTTATGATAATCAGGCACCAATCGCTGGCAGTTAGAGCAATATTCATCGTAGCTCAATCCCCTTTGATTTGCAGCCATAACTGTTGGGCCCAAGCAGAGTGCCTGCGGTATATTTTCATATTTAGTGAGTGTGCTGATTGTTAACTGTCGTAAGTACGCGGTTAGGTATCCGATGCTATAAGTTAATTTTCTATTTGATTACAATTGATACTGTGCATTTAGTTGATACATTATTTTATAAGACGGGTGAAACAGTACACTATTAGTGGTCATAATGTTAAAAGGGATCTTTTTACCCAGTTTGCGAATCGAACATATGGTGTTAGACCCAGATTAGGAGTGTATTTTTAAGTAACGGTAGCGTAATGTCTACCCTGCTTGCCCATAGGGTTTCATCACTATTATGTGCATTGCCGACTGGCACGGGCGATTGTGCCTCTCCACAAAATGTGATCCGCATCAGCTCATGTGTTGCCTAGCCTCAATACAACGTCAAAAAAACTGTCGAGAATCTTCTTGTGCTGGTTTCCTCTGTCTCTCTTCCCACATATCTTTTCAACGGCAACAACATGTTCCAGTTTCCCTCTTCTCATAACATGGCCTCAAAAATAATGACTGTCTCTTTCTGATGTTTGTGTCAAGTTGTCTGTGAGCACTCGCTTTTTTTTCCAAGACATCTGGGTTGCTCTTTTGTATTTTTAATTGTTTAAGGAATTCGAAAGATTATTTAAAACCACATCTCCGAGGCCTCAAAACATTGTTCGGCTAGTTGATTAAAGTCGAGGATTTGCAGCCGTAGGTTAAATCGAGGATTCACAGCGGTATGTTAAAACTGGCTCTTTATAGCATGCGAAAATTCTTTTCCTAACCTCCAGTCAAATGGATTTATTGCATAAAATGTTCTTCAAGGCAGTTTTGGCATGTCCTATTCTGTTCTTTATTTCTGTAATACATCTTCCATCGGATGTTATCCACGCGTTGCAAGATACCTTAATTGCTGTACTTGTTTTAAAATAACACCTTTGACTTTTATTATACTTTCAGGTACTATTCTTTTCTTGGAAATCCCCCTTACTTCTGTCTTTCCCTTATTCAAACGGAGTCCCATTTTATAATTCGACCCAACCTTGAGTGGGTACCGGGTGCAGTTCCGGGAAGTAAAGGTGGCTGGCGTGGTGCTGACCATCTTGTGAGGATTGGTCTATAAATTATAGGTCTAGTCCCCATATGCCCTAAACGCCTAAAGGCGTGGATCGGGTCCTTAACATTTTACTTTTAAATTTTTTTTATGGGTACTTACGTCCCCCATGATAAACAGCTACAGCAACGTCTCTCGTTTCTATGATACTTGGGTAATTCTATTCATGTCGTTACTGTAAAACTGACTGTTTCCACAACACTGGGTAGTTGACATACTATTTATGTATAAACATAAACGTCGCGATGAAAAAAGGAGCTCGTGAAAAATAATCACGCTCCCGTGACAAGTAATTACCGAGAGATTATAGAAAATAGAAAAGCATGAATTAAAAAAACGGACTACAAAGATGAACATGTATGGAAATTATCTATAAAACTGTTTGCTTATATTTTTAAATTACTTTAAAATATATATTATTACATGCGTGTGCCATTCAACTCATTATTACTAATATTATTATGTGCTGAATAAAAAAAAAAAAAAAAAACTACAATAATATGCTTGAAATAGTCTGAAATGTAGACACAGACACTTTTAAAAGAGAATTTCAACACATAGTTAAAACAAGGGCATCCTACTTCCTCTACAAGATTTCAAACCCCCGTACGATGCAGACACCACCCCATGTTCATTTTTCCTCGATAATTGGGCTGAGGGGGTGCTCAAGAAACCTTGAGGTAAATATTCCAAAGCGGGCTGAGAGGTGCTGAGGCTCTCGGTTCAAACCCCCGGTGAAAGCTAGGATTTTTTCACGTGAACTTCTAGTGCCCCTGGTCTCTGAGTAGTAAGATCAAAACGCTCGTGTGTATTGTTGCGTACGTAGAAAAGACTTTAGCAGTTAGAAATCGAAAAAAAGAGTAGCTTAAAGTTAAAAATTTACCCAAAGTATTTCAGGATCCTCACCGGTGCAACGGAGTTCGTGCACTGAGCTGAGATTCTTCAGACTCAGTCTTGAGTTACAAGTAGAACGGAACATTTATAAGTTACACCTGGATGCCATGACGCTGAATAAACAAAACCGTCAAAGAACTCAAGACCCCAGACTTTGTAACTTCTGTTCCGGCTCCCGAAGGTTATGGCACCTAAAGAAATCGGGTAGAGTAATGTTGACTAACTTCTCCGCCAAGTAAACATGTACTTAGAATGTGCTTTCTACTCTCATCATAAGAAAATTCGCCTTCACTTAGCTGCAACGTATATCCTGTATGAATATCAAGTTCCCAACGCTACATTAAGAACTAATTGAAACATGTTCTGTTTTGTTGTGTTGTTAAGTCAGAGCATTCAAGTGAATTAGTTTTTTTTTAAATGTCTCAAGCTATTTGTCTGATTCTAGCTTCTTGTGCAAAACTGCAGGAAGCCGTAGTAAATAAGTGGTTAGCAACTTGTTGCTAGGGAGTGGAGAGATGTGGAGAGGGCAACATAGGAGCTAGGGAGGGAGGGACGGAGAGAGAGAGAGAGAGAGAGAGAGAGAGAGAGAGAGAGAGAAAGAGTACACGAGAACTAGAGGAGACAGACAGACAGACAGACAGACAGACAGACAGACAGACAGACAGACAGACAGACAGACAGACAGACAGACAGACGGACGGACGGACGGACGGACGGACGGACGGACGGACGGACGGACGGACGGACAGACAGACAGACAGACAGACGGACGGACGGACGGACGGACGGATGGATGGATGGATGGATGGATGGATGGTTAGCATGGATGGATGGATGGATGGGATGGATGGAGTGGATGGATGGAAGGACGGACGGACGAGACGGACGGACGGACTAGACGGACGGACGGACGGACGGACGGACGGACGGACGGATACAGATAGATAGATAGATAGATAGATAGATAGATAGATAGATAGATAGATAGATAGATAGATAGATAGATAGATAGATAGATAGATAGATAGATAGATAGATAGATAGATAGATAGATAGATAGATAGATAGATAGATAGATAGATAGATAGATAGATATAGATAGATAGATAGATAGATAGATAGATAGATAGATAGATAGATAGATAGATAGATAGATAGATAGATAGATAGATAGATAGATAGATAGATAGATAGATAGATAGATAGATCTATCTGTTGTTTGGTCGGACATAATCTTTCTCTTACAAGTGGTTTACAATTAATCCATGTGTGTTGAGGCCCGGGGGGGGGGGGGATGCTTAGGCAGGCTGTTTATTTGAAGGTTGTTTAGACTTCAGTTTTTGTAGTAGAATTGTTCTGTTGACAAATGAGTATGTTTAGCAGATTTTTTTTTTCAAGGGACTGATCTGTGGACTGTTTAATTCATTGTTCTTCTACTATTTTTTCTTCCTTGTGAACAAAGCAGGCGCGCAGCAGGGGATAATAAAATACTCACTACTGATGTGTGCATTTCCATTCATTTGGTTACAAGTATTAGATACTTATTATCATCCAGTCTCTCTCAGCAGTTGCTCAAACTAAACAATACTGAAAGATATATATATATATATTTATACAGAATTGTGGAAGTCGCCGTGGTGTAGCGGCTAGCCTGCGAATCTGAAGATTGTGGGTTCGAATGCGAACTGGGCCAGACCGTTTCAAAAAATGACCTTGGCTTCTATGTCGACCCAGCATCAAATGAGTACCAGATGAAATCATGGGAAGTAAAGACGGTCAGCTTAACGTTGACTACCCACCAACCAAGTGCAGATTGATCTATTAAAATATAGATCTATCCCTATATGCCCAATATGCCTGAAGGCGAGGAAAGAGGTCTTTTACATTAATGTACTTGTTCTGAGCATCTCCTCGTGTGGGTTTCAGGGCGCTTTTTTCTGGGAGAAAGAAAAGACCCATGGGCCCCTAACAGGCATGGTGTAAAAGTGATTGATAAGGGAAGTTTCATTCGAAGTCAGAGTGCATCTGCATGAGAGGCCAGCAACCAACAAGAAATAAGAAAAAAGCGAGTCTATCTTTGCAGGTGGTTGCAGAACCAGCACCAGCATTTTTTGGCTTTTGTGGTTTTTCCAGGCAAATTTAACGTTTAGTAGTTTGTGACTGAATTGTCAGCTCTCGGTACCACTGACGAAACAAGTGCAAGACACACCGTTCGCAGCTTGGATCGAACCTGACACCCGGTATTATGAAGCCACAGACGTCGACTAAGAAATAAGCCAGCTGTATAAAGAGGATGCGCATGAGAATTCAAGTTTTGGAACAAGACCAAGGTCTGGATGTGGAGGAACAACAAGAGATTTCCAGAACAAATGTTATCAGCCGTGAACACGAAGAAGAAGAGGAAGACGTAAGGGCTTTCAGTCCGATCCATGTCAAAATTAGTAAAACTGAAATATTTGTAACGTAAAAGCTGCCAGGGGGAGGATGGGCAGCCTCAAGAGCAATCCGAGCTTTACAAAGAACACAATTCTGAAGCAGTAAGAGACATATTATCAGACGAGGTAACAGAAGAAGATAACCTGTTCAGAGTTGACATTAAAGAATGGCTACCCAAGACGGCAAAAATAGAGATTTTTTATCCAGAAATGGCACCCAAACATCGTTAATGACTAGATCACGCATCGAGTGTTGATCGACTATTAAAAATATGGTGCTACCATCAAATTTCAAACTCAGCTGAATTACGGAAACATTACTTTCTTTGCTTATAATCATTTTAGAACTCACCAGAAATGTTACCAAATATTGCTATAGCTAAATAATTATTAAGCAATCGAACTTCTAGGAAATACAGCCAGCAACCATGTTGATGATGTGGCTTCTATTGTTGCTGCTGTCATGGAGACGTGGAGAAGCCAGGTGTAGGAAGACGAAGAGTGGACAAGGGTACCCTCTCACTATTGGTACGTTTTTCTGTTTGGCTGAATGAAGATACACCTGTCTGTCTTTTTGTGTTTATATATATATATATATATATATATATATATATATATATATATATATATATATATATATATATATATTTATATATATATAAGGATGATTGCATTTATAAGTCATCCTTAAAAAAAGAAAGAAAGACTTAGCAAGCATAGAAGCGGTTAAAAAAAAAACCAACATAAAAAATAAAATGATATATGTCATTAAAAGAAATAGAACAACTGTTTGGCTACACAAATCATAATGCAAGCAAGATGCGGCATAATAGGAAGAATGCAAACGTAGCTTCATAGAGTAAACGAACTGTAGTTTGGCTGGTTAAATGCACATGTAATTATCAATCACTTTGAATATCTAGGCTCTATAATATACAGCAATGGAAACTATGACAGAAATTAAAAGGAGAATGGCCATAGCAATGCAAAGATTGAACAGCCTTTAAAGTCTATGGTTAAACACCAGCAAGGAGATCAAAATTATAATTTTTAGGAGCAAGATTCTTCTTTTTGGCTACATACGGATGTGAATCGTGGACTGTCTCTCTTTTGAGCTGAAATGCTATAGAAAGATTCTCAGAATATCTTGGACAAAGAAGAGGAGAAAACTGACATCTTGAACGATCTGAACATTAAGGAAGATTGGCTAATAAACAAAATCCTGTCTCGGAAGCTGAAGCATTTTGGTCATATCAGGCGCCACGGCGGATTCGAAAAAATTATAGCAGAAGGCATGGTACCAGGAAGGCGGAGTAGGAGCCGACCGACATGAAGATGGTCACAGGATATAAGTGACTCCTTGAGTATGAAAGTACATGAGGCGGGAGAACTGGCGAGATACCTAGTTTCTTTCAGGCAGACAGTGATGAGAGCCAAACTACCCAGGGACCAGGAAATGTCATGGCAAGTAAAGGCGGCCGACAGGATATGGATTACATAATTCATCGAGTGCTGACTGATCTTTGTAATTATTTGTCTAGCACTACACGCCTGTTGCCGATAAGACTTGATAAAAGTCCTTTAATAAACTTTTTAATTAGTATTTTAGGTCCCTGTGAGGACGCACTCAAGCCAGGGATTAGTGTCATTTCTTGAGGTTCCCATTTAATCCAAATGGGAGGCATATAGATTTCCGCTACCTTCAAAATCAGGAAGTCACAAATCTAAAGGTATCCAATTATGACAGTTTCATACTTTAGCAACATGCTGACAGCGTTTAAAAAAAAATTGCTGGAGCGTTTTTTACCCCCTGCTCGCAGGTGGTATCAACACAGATTTAAGGAATAGAAGCTTTTACTTCAGTAAAGCGTAAAGTTGTTTTGACAAGAACGATTCATGTCTGTGATCAACAGCTCTGCTAGAATACCCAGTGACGCTAACTAACCTGGTCTGAAGTTGTCTATATTTTATAGTTATTCTGGTAGATATGTGCCAAATATATTCTGTTCACACGGAGACAATTAGTTGTGTGATGTGAACATATATATGAGGTCTAGTTCTATGTTATGCCCGGCTCCTTATATGTCATATACGTTCTACTTATAGTTAGCTACACACGTTAGCTAAAATGATGTTTAATAATGATGATAATGTTGCTAAATGATGATTATAATTGTGTACCTTGGCAAATGACGAGACCTTATAATTTCGCTTGCCCGTCCGCAGGTCTAGGATTCCCATTCACGTATAGTCAGGTTTTTATCTTGAGATTTAACATTGTCTCCTAGGTCGTTCCAGCCCATAACTGGTAAAACTCATCCTACGCTAAGGAAATAAACCTGAATGCTTAAAGTTACAGCAGTGCAGACCAGCGTCTTAGCTTTGGTTGTTGGCTGATCAAGGAGGGAAGATTCGACAGCCGATGAGACAGATACCAGCTCCTCCGATCCGACAGCTTCTGCAGCGTGCTTTGTTCCAAACGTTACCTTTTCTTGGAATAACAAAGTCAGGCTGACAGGTATCATACTGCATAGGTCTTCATAATAATGCCTTAGCGCGGTGCTATGAACACGAGGAACTCAATCTATGGGCTTAACTAATATCGCTATTTGCTGTATTTCACATATTCCCTACTGCGTAATGGAACACTATCGTTTGGAAAGACGGATAGGTGTCGTCATCAACAAGGTGCTCAACCACGTCGTTAGTTTAACATTGAAAGGTTTATCAAACCATAACGAGTGACTTGACGTTCAGCATCACCAAGACCACACAACGAACTGTTCACACCTAGTGACTCAAAGTGCCATCTTTCGAATGAGAATCCCCACAAACGCAGGTCCGTGAAACCGCGTCCAATCGTCAAGTTATTTATGGCTCAAAACGTGTGTAAGGATTTAGATTTTTAAAAAAAATAAAAAGAAAAAAAAATTGCATTCCATATCAGAGACAAGTTGAACGTAACAGCAGACATTGGTTACTCTGGCTGAACAGGGCATCAGCAAAATTGTAAGAAAAACAAATTAACATATATTGAAAGGTACAGTATTAGCAGAAAGAAATAGAAAAAGTAGGATACAGTAGACATCCACGATTTAAAGCTTTAATCACTTACCAGGTCTCTGCCCCCTTGCTTCCAAATGATGACCGCGTCGGGGTGAGAACAGGTGCACATCCACGCATGACCAACCTGACACCCCTATAAAAGTGCCATCATTGGCCAGGTCTGTCATATAAATGAAACAAAAACAGAAGATTACGGACATAATTTATACCTAAACATATGTGAAATAAACAGAAAGAGATAACGTCAATGAAAACGCCAATGAAACAATGCTTATCTTAAATTCTTAGGCCTGCTGTCCGCCAGTATCAACGACTTACAGAAACACAAGCCCATCCAGCAGGAACTGAAACTGAGTGGAGATGTCGCAGAATGTTTTCAGTCGCCCCACTACCTCAACCTGCTTATTAACGATACCCTCAAGATGCCCCAACATGGATGGACGTATATAGCGTCAGGCATTCACCAAGGTAGGTCAGTCTATGTCAGGAAGATATCTGTAATGATGGTCAAACTATGATCAAACATAAACTATCCCCCCTGCGCCCCCCCTCCCTTTTTTTTTTTAAACAGTTTGCAATCTACCCAGAACCAACAACTGATTTAACCACTTTTGTTTTATATATATATATATATATATATATATATATATATATATATATATATATATATATATACTTGGAATACGAGGGCCATACAATCTTTAATTAATTACCTATGCCATTCTTTCAGAAGAAACAACCTCAGTACCCAGTCTTTGCCACCCTTCCACCTAACGCGCTTGGCTATGTGTATTCTACATGTGAACTTTTAACTGCAACCCGCATCCTTTGAGAGAGGAAAAATAAAACCAGGGAACTCAGTTACATTTACGAAGGTGAATTTTCGACGCGTTCCACGGAATCTGTCAATCTAGACTCCAGACAATTCAGGATGCGCACAGTAGGCAATGTAAATAATCATCATTAAGTGAGAGGGAAATGACGAGGGAAGGGAAAATATTTGTTTCCTGCTCTCTTTTTAAAATCTTCTAGCTTTTTATTAGCTGCAGGGTTTGTTTCTCGAGCATTACTAGTTTATAGGGTATCTGTGCATGTAGGCGTTTGTGTATCAGCAACCGGGTCGCCAATGGGCTGGCCGGTAGACGACTTTGTCGCCGATGGGGATAGTGGACAGAATTTGGGTCTGCCTCCTTTGATCTCATCAACACTGCAAGAGTCCTTTCCAGGGCTACTTGGTGGCGAGCAATACTAAGCCATTTTATATAGCGCACAAAACCTAGTCACAATTATAATCCACAGCTCCCCCTTTGGAAATGCTAGTTAAAAGTGACGATTGTTTTGTCGAGCAAAGCAACGGAACGAAAGCAACAGCGTCTGTGGCTTAGTCGTTGCCAATGCACTTCGTAATTCCCTGGTGCCAGACTCAATCCCAGCTGGGGGCGATTTGGCAGCAGACCGCCTTGCGTTGGTTTCTACAGTGGTATCGAGAGTCCACCGTTTAGCGACGCAATGGCAAACTACTAAAGGTAAAATATTCTAAAGAAATCACAAAAAGCGAAAAGAATTATGAGGCTGGTTCAATAACGCTCTTTAAGGACTGGCAACTATTGTGTTTTTTAATGTGCATATGCTTGCAATGTTATTGGACGCTACTGTTTAAGTTTTTGAGATATATTTATATATACACACACAAACATACACACTCATAATATATTATATATATATAATGTTTTTAATTGCAAAAATATCATATTATCTGTGAAATAATGTCAAATTCATCAAGTTACTTAAAAAGAGAGTGTCCATGCCCTCAATTTACTTGTTCCAAAACATGCCTTTACTTATATCTCTCAGTTCCATTACCACCTGTACTTGGCTTTATACATTTACCTGTTGTATTTACCCACCTGTTTTCTGGTATTTGTTTCTGCTTCTCCACTGTCTCCCAACGGGGGCAGATAGCGAAGCCAGCGCGAAAGCCTCAACTGATGTCCATGCACCAGTGGTACGTGTGAGAAGTAGAATGCTAGGCTGCTAATGAGTTTGTGTCCGTCCTTTGGTGAGTGCATTTCCGGCGCGGGAGATGCATTACCTGACAAATTAAGACCGAAAAGATGTCTGGAGAGGGTTCTCTGAGGAGAGGGTCGTTGTTAGCTCTTTTACACATGGGTATTGCTGTGCTGTTGCAGGGATTGATAACACGTGCGAGTTTTCTCAGATATTGTTTACCATGTCAATTCGTTGTGTTTGTGTGGTCTCTCCGTCCTTGTCTTTCATTTTCTCTCTCTCACTATCTCTCTCTCTCTTTCTCTCTCTCTCTCTCTCTCTGTGTGTGTGTGTGTGTGTGTGTGTGTGTGTATGACTTTAAATGTCCTACAGTATTTACTTGACATATAATATTTCTTACGCCCCATGTGGTGATGCTCTCCAGCTTCTGACTGTGTCACTCTGACCTCTCAACATCGGGTCGTAGGAAACAAATTGCATCATGGGTAATAATCTGCACTTTGATCTTCAGATCGTCAGTCACACATTGCGACCTTTGAATTTCTGATTGTGAGCTATTGTATGCTTTTATCTTCTCATAGATAATTATAATTCCGTACTCTCAAATTTGGATCGGTTGTTCTAAATCGTGACCTCTCAGCTTACAAGTGACACATGAGAGATAGAGAGAAAGAGAGAGAGAGAGAAAGAGAGAGAGAGAGAGAGAGAGAGAGAGAGAGAGAGAGAGAGAGAGAGAGAGAGAGGGCACTTGAATGATAAGGACTTTTGGTCAAAACGTTCAGCTGCTTTGCCAATACACTGGTTTCTTTGCAGCTCTCATAACTCAAGCTGCGGACGACGGAGTTCTGCCCAACCTAATCATTGGTCCATTCTACACCAACCTTGCCATGATATTGCAGAAAATGGAAATCCCATACCTGGTCACTGATTACAAAGGTGAGTTTTAAACTGAAATATCACAAAATTAAAATATTCTCGTGTAGGTTCAGGTTTTTGTTTTGTTTTTGGGGAAAAAGGGGGGGGGGGGGGGGATTTGGCCCACTGTCCTTTAACAAACATGTCGTAAAAGCGACCAGCTAGAGGTGTTTCCTTTAAAGTCAGAATGCATCTACCTAAGAGGTGAGGAACCAACAGTCTGCTTTAAAAATTGAAATCTGTAAGATCTGCTCAGGCTCTGGGCAGGATCAAATTTCGGAAGTGAATGGACGAACAACCAGAACTTTCTACCTCAGTTTACAGTCGGTGAAAGCTAAGAGGAAGAAAAAGAAGAAGAAGAAGAAGAAGATTTCATTTTTGTTTTAATGAGGACATTTTGTGTTATGTTCATTTGGGCACGCCTAGATTTTGGTAGAAAAAAATGGACGAGCGACATTATTATCTATAAAGTCTTGAATTAAACTACTGATCACTTGATTACGGTTTAAATTTATCTCAAGATTATCCATGAGACACAAAAGAAAATGGTACTTGTCGAATTCATTTCTTCTTACAAATTACTGTACTTGTGTCCCAACTGTTTCTTTTGTTTAACCTTACGGACATATTTATGTTGCACATGGTATTCATTTTTATTTTTGATACACAGAACGAGGTTTGGATTGTATTATCAGATCTCTTTTAGTATTACAAATAAATGGAATTTAATGACCAGTGTTACATAAATGTCCCGAAATCCGATTCACTAATAGTGGAAAGTATTTTTTAACGGCTGGTCTGACAGGTACACTTGTCATCGCCATGTGATGCGATTTCATTGCCTCTAATAGAGGCTCTATAAAGCACAGAATAGCACTATAGTCTAGAATAACGGACAAGTACCAACATTGTTACGATATTAGATTCCGCTTTAGAGAGGCTTGAACTTTACAATCCACAACCAGAGATGAAATTAATCCTTCCACATTAGAAATCTTTGGCAATGTTGCAAAGACTAAGCTTCTCTCAAGCAGACTATTCACTTCTCGACCAGTAATGTTTACTCCAAAGAAAAGGCATCGTCAATATGTTTGCAACAAAATACTTTGCATAAGCTTGTAAATTAACAGGGCGTTAGCGTCCATCATAGATAAGTTGCCAACAAGCGCTAAGGACCAGTGTTTGCTGCTACAAAGTGTAGTGGACATGTTGCAACAATCTACTGTACAATCCCTTCTTTCATACTTCTGAATTAGGTTTTGACTGGATAGACATGAACCGTGTTCAAGATAGGGTGAACTGGAAAACAATGGTAGAGATAAGACCTTCGGCACAAGCCCAGAACCTGGCAGTTGTTGACTTATTCCTGCACAGAAACTGGAAGAGTGCTATGATGGTCATGCCAGAAAGCGCTACCGATAACCAAGGTGAGATAACCATGTCTATCAGCTGCAATGTAATGTCATTGTATTTGATTTGCTGTATATTTAATTCTGTCACTCTATCACCAAATCTCTTCAAATTCTTGATACACATTTTTCCAGCCATCCTGCAATTTATCGTGATTGTGACAGTACCTGCCTAAATGGCCGCCGGTTCGTACACAGCCACGTCTAATTACCACAGATGCAGTCTGCATTCATGCATCACTATATGAGACATCCTTTAACGATGAACAGGAACACAGACAGTAGGCCAAGATTTAGTGATCGATTAGGTTCTGTAATGATACAATTTCTTGCAGGCAGGACATTCAGCAAATTAACAACAAGTATACAGACGATATGAGATTTGCCCTTCTGAAAGTTGTGTTCCAGTAACAAAAATTATCAATGTTTAAGTCAACGAATAATAAACTATCCCCCACTTCTGGCACAATACTAGTTTAATAGTGTAGAAAAAGCCTCTTCACCATAAGACCTAATAAATAATAAGAAAAATGTGTGTCCGTCCCATCTCATATGAAATTTTTATAAACATATCGTAATACTGCACCAGTGTAGGTTGGTCAACCTTGTTTCTCATAAAATCTTCCTTTCTTATTTCTCTGGTTTCCGCGGGAGTCACACGTATAGATACATATTGCAGGTTGTTTATCATCTCTCCTCGAAAGGTCTGTCAAGCCATTTGTCGTCCAGGCGGCCGTTACCGGCCCTGTTTAGCCACAAAAATAAATCTTTAATCAACTGTCTTTTTTTTTTAAAGTGTGGGCGATGGTTTTATAGATTTGGGCCCTTCTGGGTAATAGTTTTATAAGTTTCAGCCCTTTTCGTCACGTAAATGGCGACCTGAGGTACCGCGTGTCCAGTTTATAGCAATGGTATAAAGGATTTTTTTTTCAGTCTACAGCCTTTTCGAAACTGTGGCTTTAGGATGGATTTCATAGATGTAAATTGAATTATGTCAAGAAATCCAACGTATTTTCCTGTGTCAAGAGCGATTTGACATTTGCCAGTACCGGTCGCCGTGTTTTCTGGTCCAAGGCACCGACGCTATTTAGGTGCGAATCCGGTCGAAAGACCCCTATCTGGAACAGGTGGCTGTAACTTTACTGGAGTCTTGTAGCGAAGTTCTTAATAACAAAGTGTTTGTCTCAATTTCTAGCTAGACGAGCGTCCTTGGCCAACTTTTGCGTTAGGTGGCTTGTTTTTTTTTAGAACACGGTCTGTTCGTTTAGTAAGGAAGAGAGTCGAGTCTTTTAATCGGGGCATTTAAATGAAGTTCCATGTGGAGTATAAGAGCTGCATGTTAATATAAACTGTACATAAGTCCATTTGGTTTGTAAAGCTGGAGCCATTCTAATTCTGTTACATGAGTCTTAGTCTCTCTCGCACGCACGCAGGCACCCACCCCCCACCCACCCACCCACCCACACACCACACACATACACACACAAAGACAAGTATGTCTTTTTTTTTCTGCAAAGAAAATTAAATATTGCCTTTATATTTATGGTTAATCAATTATCAGTGTTTGTATCGTTAACATGACGTGAATTGTGATAACGAGAAAAGGCTAAGTGTTTTGGTGGATCATATTAGTGCAACAACTCCATTGTATAAGGAGTTCACTCTAACCGTTATGTTCCCGGCGTTTACTAATCCCACAAACTTATTTCTTGGAACAGAATGTCAGAACCTCGCCGAGCAAATGTTGAACCATAGTCTTTCTGTAATCCCATACACGGTGCAGCCTCAGTCAGTCATACTCAGCAGTTCTCTGCAAGAGCTTCTGACAAATGCCAAACTCTACAGCCAGAGACAGATTCTCATCTGCAGCCCAAGAGATGCAAGAGACAATCTCATAGAGGCCGTCTTAGTCCAGGTAATTATCTATCTAAAGTGTGTATATATATATATATATATATATATATATATATATATATATATATATATATATATATATATATATATATATATATATATAATTTTATTATAGTTGACTTTTTCAGTCCATTACATGTGTCGCTACAATTCTCATTCTGATTTCTGAAGAAGTGCGTTCCAGAATCAGGTTTCCACCTGCGAGCGAGAAGGTGGTGTGGTGTAAGTTGGGGGCTACATTATGTGAGGTACTTAAACAAACTCTAAACAAGAAGTCGCTAGGCGACAAGCTTACAAAATTTGGTGATGTAAAATATGAACACTGCTCCCTTGAGTTCGAGCCAGTAGTAAAGGCACAGCCGGGTGCCAAGCAGAATACTAGCAGGAGGCAGAGGGACATTCTGAAGTGTCGGGCAGACAAGAATGCCCTCAGAAAACGGTTCAAAGCCGCTACAGGCAGCGAACGGGAGGGGCTGTATGAAGTTTGGTTGCATTTAAAGAACAAACACAGTGCCCTCTGTCGCGCCGAGCGTTTCTGTAACAACAGACGTAGAACCAAAAGGGAGCGAGATAAATTCTTTAGGGACCCGTATCAGTTTGCCCGAGGTCTATTCGAGCAACCGAAGTCTGGGACTCTGGTTGTCAGTCAGGAAGAACTAGAGCTACATCTACGCAAGATGTACTCTGACAAAAAGAGGAGAGAGCCTCTCGATGACAATCCAGAGATCCTCAGCGGCCTTAAACAGCCTTCGGTGCCGAAGGTACCATTTAAAATGGTACCTCCCCTTTGGTCTGAGGTTGAGGAAGTTGTGAAAAAAGCCAGCGGCAAGTCTGCCCCAGGTCCGAACGGTGTCCCGTACGTTCTTTACAAGCGTTGCCCGAAAATCCTAAAAATGCTTCACGTCTTGTTGAGACAAGCGTGGATCCGCAACCACATATGTCCAGAGTGGTTAAAGGCAAATGGGGTCTACATTCCCAAAGAGCAGGACTCGAAGAGTCTTTCCCAATTCAGGCCCATCTCGCTGTTGAATGTCGAGGGTAAGATATTCTTCTCAGTCATGGCTCGCCGGCTCACACAGTATCTGATGACTAACAAGTACATAGACACGAGTGTTCAGAAGGGTGGTATTCCAGGCGTTCCTGGGTGCCTTGAACACGCGACCATGATTTGGGAGGCTATCCAGAGAGCCAAGCATGAGAGAACCGATTTGCACGTTATATGGTTGGACTTAGCCAACGCCTACGGGGCAGTCCCCCATAGGCTACTGTGGCGAGCCCTTCGCATGTTTCACGTACCGACACAGATCAATCAAATGATCGAGCAATATTTCTCTAAGTTCGCTTTGCGCTTCTCTACCTCAACGTTTACCACGAGGTGGACTGAGTTGCAGACTGGGATAGCTATGGGCTGTACGATCTCACCCATACTGTTTGTCATGGCAATGCAGATCATGTTAGACGGGGCGGCCGGCTACGGACTGGGCCTTCAAATAGGGGATCACTGGTTGCCGCCACTACGCGCATTTATGGATGACACGACTATAATAACGGGCAGCGAGGAGTCTGCCCGCCCGATCCTGAAAAGATTGGACGCGGTGGTCCAATGGAGCGGTATGCAGTTCAAACCGCAGAAGTCGAGGAGTCTGTCAATCCATAAGGGCAAGGTGTCGGCAATCAGTTTTACGGTGGCAAGGAACAAGATCCCTACGGTTCTGGAGGAACCGGTGAAGAGTCTCGGTCGCGTTTACGATTCGAAGTTATCTGATAGAGCGGAGGTCTGGCGAATACACGAGTAACTGGCTACAGGCCTGCTCGCGATCGAGCGATGCAGGCTGATCGGAAAATTCAAGGTATGGTGTCTCCAATTCATGTTGATTCCAAAGCTCCTATGACCACTGTTAGTCTACGAGGTGACGATGACTGCAGTGGAAGCCATGGAGAAAAAAAAATCAACACAGCCTTGAGAAAGTGGATTGGTGCACCGCCTTGTCTGACCGACGTGGCTCTGTATTGCAAACAGGCTAAGCTGGTACTTCCGTTCAAGTCAATAACCGAAGAGTTTAAAGTCGGCAAGGTAAGACTCGCCATGCTTTTGCGCGAGTCTTCAGACCCAAATGTCATCGCTGTCCAGCCCGCTCTAAAGACTGGAACCAAGTGGAGAGTCCTCGATGCGATAGAATCTGCCCAGAATGCATTAAAATTGAGAGAGATAATGGGATACACACAAACCGACCGTCGAGGCCTATGGCACGGGAAGGTCAATTGGTGGTCAAAGGCCTTAGCCAAAGAGCGCCGAGACATGGTAATACAAACGGTGAGGGACAACGAAAACGAGGTTCGGGTCCAGAAAGCAGCCCAGCAGGGCCATTGGGTCAGCCTGGAGAGCGCATTGCCAAGAATACTCACACGGGGTGAGATCTGGCGGATGACCCCGCTGCGACTGAGCTTTATCGTTCGTTCGGCGTACGATGTATTACCGTCCGGTGTTAACATGGTTAAATGGTCTGCGACCAACGATCCGACCTGCCCGTTGTGTAAATCAAAGCAAACTCTTGAGCACGTCCTGTCCGCGTGCAGGAAAGCCCTAGGTCAAGGCCGATATACCTGGCGACACAAAAAGGTGCTAAAAGAGTTAGCAGCCGTTGTCGACCAGGCTATAATGAGGGCTAATGCCAGAGCCAGTTCTAGCATCGTCCCCATTCGTTTCCTCAAGGCTGGTCAGGTTCCAAAAGGTAAGGTCAACCAAAACGCATTCGCTCCATCTGTGCTAGACTCTGCGAGGGACTGGTTACTGGCGGTTGATCTGCCAGGCCATGAACGGTACCCCGAATTGATCCGTAAGACCGGCCTGCGACCGGACATCGTTCTCCATTCTGCGCAAAAACGGCAGCTCATCCTGATTGAGTTGACTGTCCCGTTTGAGTCGCGTATGAAGGAGAATCATTTGTACAAGCTCGAGAAGTACAGTGATTTAGCAGCCGGTCTGAGGAGAAACGAGACTTACACGGTACGGGTATTTGCCGTCGAAGTGGGAGCGAGAGGCCTCGTTTCCACTTCGCTCTACAATGTGGTGAAAGAACTAGGATTGCGCGGTAATGAACGGAAACGAACACTCAAAAAACTGGGAGAGGTAGCCGAAAGGGCCTCTAGCTGGCTTTGGACGCAGCGCAACAACGTAGGGGACGGGCCTCGGTGAGCTGGTCCGGGTGTCTAGTGGAAAAGAGTTTCTTATCCATTTGAAAGTCCATCGTGTCCGAATTGTCTGCCAGCGTTCCTCTGCCAACTGCTAATAAAAGTCCAACATGTGTCCGGTAAACCAAAGTAAGTTTGTCGCTCGGTCGTCCAGGCATGCTGACTGCTTTAATTAGGCTACCGCGGCGGCTTCTTATCTCACAGTACCTTCTGCGAAACCACCAAGTCGTCTTGTCTCTGGCCGAAAGTAAAACACCATCCGGTAATCCCGTGCAGCAGGAAACCAGCCCTGAGCTTCATGAGCTCAGGAGGGCCCACCTCCGCATGCGTCTAGGAATCGTTGGCCGAAACGCGTGTCGACGAGGATAATTTCTACTGACGACTGGTAGATCCCTGCTGTACTTGCTCCCTGTGAGTTTATTCCTCATTCCGCGATCAGTTTCTTAAATTTAAGTGTTCTAGACCTGAAATTGTTAAAACAAATAGCAGGCTATCACAAAAAAAATAACCGAATTAACGGTTCTTCAAATATCATATCCCAGATGACGTCACAGGACAGTCAACCATTTTAAAGGGTGGTAAGACTGGGTTTCTCGGTTTTCTTATGCCTTTAACGACCCCAAAACATCTAGAACTGGTCCTAACCCCAACCCACCTACGTCCCACGAGAGAGTGCAGCCTAGGTCCCACGACTTCATAAAGACTAGGGTCCCCAGACTGCATGCAGCCTTTATGCCACCCCTAAATTATTATTATTATTAGACTGCACCATGACCTGTGGATTTCCTCTGTTTGGGGTAGGATATTAGGAAAGCACCGAATAAGCCACCAGGATAGAATAAGTTCAAGACAACGCAAAATATAATCATCAAGTGCCTTGCCGACCTACGTGGGCAATCCTGCCTCCCCACAATCTGCGATCTGCAACTGTGTGTATCAGTTCATGTGTTGACACCGTCCATGCCACGACACAGGACTGTCAAGAATCTTCTCACGCTGTCGTCCTCTGTTTTTCTTTCCACAGATCTTTCCGGTGGTCATGACATGTTCCATTTTACCTCTTCTCATAATGACGACAAATTGATGACTGTCTCCTTTTGATGTATGTAATAAGTTGTCTTCAAACACTCGCCTCTTTCAAAACATCTAGGTCTTAGCTGTCCAAGAAATTCTAAGGATTCTTCTGTAAAACCACATCTCCGAGGCCTCAAGATATTGTTCCGCTTGTTTATTAATTGTCCAGGCTTTACAGCCGTATGTTAAAACTGTCTCTATATAACTTGCAAGAATTCTTTTGCTAACCTCCAATGAGTCAGATTTATTGCATAAAATGTTCTTTATTTTGTAAAATGCAGATTTGCCCTGTCCTATTCAATTTTTTTTGTCTCTGTGATACATCTTCTATCGGTGTGTCCAGATACTTACATTTCTGTACTTGTTCTACAATAACGCCTTTGACGGTGCTTTATTAATATCCTACTGGTTCAATCGGAATTGGAACTCTTCGCTTGCTGCTGAAGATGGGGACTAATCACTTATGGGAGTGTCCCGAGTGCCGTGATGTCGATTCCTAATTCAACATCAACATTCTATTATTATCTTACCTAAAACAAGGGAAATCCACAGGTCATGGGACAGTCTAATATTTCAGGGGGGTGGTAGCGAGGCTGCATGCCGTCGTGAGACCTAGCTGCATGCAGTCGTGGGACTTAGGCTGCACTCTCTCATGGGACGTGGTTGGGTTGGCGTTAGGGCCAGTTCTAGATGTTTTGGGGTCGCTAAAAGCATCAGAAAGCTGGGAAACTCAGTCTTACCACCTTTTTAAATGTTGGACTGTCCTGTGACGTCATCTGAGGAAGAATATTAATAAAATACCCCTTTGACTTTTATTATGAACTTAGGTACTATCCTTTTCTTGGAAATCACTATTACTTCTGTCTTTCCGTTATTCAAAGTATGCAACATATGGAACTATAAACTCTTGTCAGATCTGTAATACAGATATGCAGGCAACAACAACAACAACAACAACAACAAAAATAAGTCTGAAACAAGACCAAAGTCTTGAACTGGACGAGTAACAAGAACGTTAAGCTGGAGTTTACAACCGATGAACGCTAAGCAGAAAAAGAAAACGTAGTAAGTAAGTAAGTAAGTAAAGGACCCTTTTCCACGCATTTAGGCGTACAGGGCATACACGGCTAGACCTATAATTTATAGACCAATCGGCACAAGATGGGTGATGTGGTCAGCATCACGCCGACCGCCTTTGCTTCCCGGGACTGCACCCGGTACCCACTCAAGGCTGTGTCGACCTTGGAGCCAAGGTTATATTTGAAAAAGGTCCGGCTCCGAACCTACGACAAAAAAAGATGAAGCACACAAATTAGTCCTATTATTAAAAAATATGCAGATCACAAAGTGCATTTTTATCGTACAAATTATTTGACTTAAGTTGTTCTACATTTTGCTAGCATAACACGTCTACTTTTGTTTATAAAGAAACGAGGTCTTCTTTTTTTCACAGGCTAGACGTTTTGGTATTCTTCAGGAGGACGAATTCGCATTTGTCTTAGTTGATCCAGTAAGTTTCACTTTAGCAACAGTTCACTTCCTTGATTCAGTTAGTATCCAGCGGTTAACTAAATTTGTTACCAACATCTGGTAATGTATATATCAATAACAGCTATGCACGTATGAACAACCGTCAACATGGGAAACTGTGTTCTTGTTGGCCTGCCATAATTTACCAAAAATTTGACACCAGGTAGCCAGCAGCAGGCAGCCTATGACTGGTATGTTTACAATGTGTTAACTTAATGGCACTCAAAGCCGTTGAAAGCGTTCAGAGGAAACGTGTTTGAAGTCCTGAAAACGAGGGAAAGAAAATATACTGCATAGATGACATGAAGCTTATTTAATAAAGAAGAAAGAAAGAAGGCCAATTAGGTAAAAGTAAAGTAAAGATCCCTCTTCACGCCTTTAGGCGCATCTGGCATATGGGAAGAGCACCCATATTTTTTACAGACCAATCGGCACTAGGTGGGTAATGTGTCAGTATTAAGCCTGTAAGGCCAATTAAAAAACAAAAATTATGTATCAGACAGGGTTAATAAGCAATGCACTGATATAAATAAAGAACTAAGAAGATAATAAGTGAGGGTGAAAAGACTTTAACTCTTTCAGTCCCAACTTATGCACCAAGTGTGATTAGTTATTGCCCATGTGCAGTAAGCAACTATCAATGTTGTCTGATGTCTTGCCTGAGCATACTACAGAAACCTGGCAAGTTAGTCAATGCTCCCACTAGGCATATGTGTTGCTACGTCTGCGACAGCCACATTATCACAGTTTGTATTCACTGTGACTTTTGCTACCATTGGGAATATCCTGAGAAATCATCTGGTAATTAAACAGTTACAATTCTAGCATGAGAGGCAGAAGTAGCAACAAAGAAGAAACCTTAAATACCTTTACGGGTTTAGGTTTAGGTTTAGACAATGGATCAACATCATGACACAAGTGTAGTAACCCATCAGTGCTCCGTTCTACTGCTAACTCTAGCCTGAGTCCTAAGAATCTCAGATAAGTGCACGAAATCTGTAGTACAAGCGAGGATCATGATATAATTTTTGGGTAGATTTTCAACTCCAAATTTTGCCCGGGCAAAGTCGTTAGACTAATCGTTTTCGATTTCCAACTGCGAGCGACATTTTTCGTGCGCAACAATGCACACGGGCGTCCTATCTCACTACCTAGAGACTAGGGGAAGTTACTAGGCGGACGCCATGCCTCGAGACAACTCAGCCTTTTTACAGCACTGCTGGAATACAGAAGCGAAAATGTAACTAACTAATCAAGTGGGCCGATTAAATTAGAAAGGGTCAGTTTTATATGAAAAGGAACGAAAGCAAAAATGTATTATCTGAAAAATGTGTTTAAAAAAAACAAAAATTATGAATCAAACAAACATTGGGAAAATTCTCCTCTCACAACCCCCTAACCCCTCCCCTATCTCCTCGGTCTCCCCTGGCAGACGCCCAGCCTGATGCTCTGGTCCTGAAAATTTGTGAGAAGCAAACTAAAGAAGAATTTATGAAAGCTTTTATTGGCTGATAAATGAAGAAAAAAAAATAACTGTTGGTTTAGTTAGATCAGTGGTTTTTAAATTTGGCCGCGCCTGCTAGGGGGTGCAAGAAAGTTTTTAAAAAAATAAGGGGGAAGGGGTCAAGCATTTTTGTAAACTGAATTTGTTTGTACTTGGAACAGTCTGTTATATTATTATTAATATTTAAGTTTATTTATAAGTAAAGTATTTAAAAAAAATTACTATTTATAAATCAAAGGTCGAGGACGTTTTTTTTTTGTGGGTAGTTTTTACTTCTACAATTAATAATCAGAGTAAAAGGATAATACGAGTATTTAATTATTCTTCTTTGATGTTCGGATCTTTTACAATGTCAATATTCCTTCTCTTATTTATACCATTAGTGACATCATGCCTCATTTAAACCTTTGAAAAAACTTACTTTACAGCAAATCAATGTGGCATTACGTCACGACCGACTCCAGCTAACGGGCCATGTTGCTGAGATCACTGGGTCAAGCTAACGATGCGTTAACACAGCGGTTCACAAACTGGGTACTGAGGCACCCTATGATGTCGTGAGCGTATGCAAGGGGTGTAATCAAGAAAATTCAGCTAAAAACTGTGAAATTATTAAAGTAGGCATGTAGGTAATTTAAAGTTAAAATTTCAGTTGTCTTCCCTCGCCTCCGTCGAAAATAGTGTATTTCTGGTTTGAGAACCGTTAACGCATCGTTAGCCCGACCCGGTGACGTCAGCAGCAAAACCCGTCAGATGGAGCCGGTCGTGATTACATAAAGCCTGATTCCCTCTTACGCTCGAATGAGGAATGCCACTATAAGAAAACAGGCTGATTCATAACCGCCGCTTTTCCGATATAACTGTTGTGTACAGCTAGAAAGGGTATTCGTGAATGTCTCAAGATGGATTCTCAACCGAATAGTTGGTATTTTCAGCCATTTCAGCCTTTGATAAAGCAGTCCTGGAAAGGAAACATTTAAAAACAAATATATAGTGGAAATTCAGTCCAGAATATTATGGTGTAGGAATAAAGAACAAGCTGACAGATTAAGTGCCGCCGTTGCTCTTGGTAGCGAGCTATTTTATGATAAAACAGACATGGCGAAAGTTCTCAAGGATAATGTGGATAGAGCAACAGAGAAAATCGTGTACAAATACTGGAGAGGTTGGTTCAGAGGGGTAATGAACAGAGGCTATGGTTGATGTTCAGCGTTAGTAAGTCTTAGTAGGTCTTTCCTTTTGAGCCTAAGACGGCGCATATGGCAGAGGTCATAGCTCTCCTTGTTTGTCGATTCGTTGCCACCTGTTTTGGGTCTTACATGTTCATTAGGCTCATGGCTGAGCATTTCCTGATGATGGTTCTACGCAGGGTCTCTCGTGGTCTTTCCCGTTTTCTTTTCCCCTTTCGGTAGGTAAAAATATAAGTGGTTTTTATCAGCATACAGGTGTCTGTCAACTCTTGGTTAGCTGCGGAGAAAGTGAAATGTATAGGAATGCCCAGAGAACAATGAAGTGTACTCATTCATTCATTCTTTCAATTTGCAATGAAAATGCAGTTAAACAGTCACTAAGCTGTTATCATCAATGAACAAATTAATATACCTCCTCAGAGCTCTGTGCTAACACCCTTGTCAGGGGCCAGAAACATGTACAGACTGGGCCTATTCTCGGCCAGATGCAAGCTACTGGCATTCCGCTACGTGATCCCAACAAATGATGACACCAGCGATACAGAAGAGACTGACGCCGCCGCTTCAGACGCAGCCAGAGTCACGTCGTATGCGCTAAGCAAATACCTTTCGGCTCAAACGACAATGAGAGATGACTTTTCGGCGCAGAGATTTCTGGAGGCTTTGAGAACGGTGAGACATTTTCAGGAGACATTTTCTATTTGCAATGACGGTGGTCAGTATTTGGGAACAATGGTTTCCTTGTAGTAGTAATATGTGGTCATTCGTCACGTTCTTGTTTGTTTTATTTGTTATGTTGTGGTTAACATCATCAAGTACATTGCCAGCTGGCGTAGGCGTTCATGCATCTCCGCAGATCTCGGTCTTCAGTGTTCTGGATCAATTCCACTGTTGATATTCCTCAATGCCACTGTCTTGAGCCATCCACCATATGTGTCTTGGTCGTCTGCCTCCGCCGTAGCCTCTTCTACTAGTTACCTTTCCAGTAAATAAGATATTTTCCAGTGCTCCTTTTCTCATCATGTGATCAAACAACTTTGTCTCTTTTTCATTGTTGTATATACTGTTCTACTTTTATTAGCCTTTTCCAAACAGTCATTATTAGTTATTCTGGCATTCCAAGTTATACGTTTGAAATATCTTACCACAACAGTATGGTGGTATCAAGTTCACAACAGTGACGTCTGTAGATGCCACTGGCAAACTAGTCTCTCATTGTAGCTGAGGATCCTAACTATGGCTTGATTTTTTTAAAGAGTAGAACTTATATAAAACTTATCTTGAAAATGATGCTAGAGCTCATATTTAGAGGTTGGTCTTTCTTTCGTGGAAACACAGTACTACTACTGCTGGTAATGCTACCACCACTACTGCTACTGCTACTACTAGTATTCTTACTGTTGTTGCTGCTGAGACTACTACTACCCTAACCACTGCTGCTGCTACTAATAGATGCTGCTACTGTTACCACTACCACATCTACTACTACCACCACAACTACTGCTGCTACTATTGTTGCCACTACCACATCTATTACTACTACTACCACCACCACCACTGCTGCTGCTACTTTTATCTCTAACACATCTACTACCACTATCACCCACCACCACTACAACTATTACTACTACCATGTCTACTACAGCTGCCATCACCACCACAGCAACAACTAATACTACCACCACTAATACTGCCACTACCACCACAACCACCACTACAATTGCTTCTTTTTCTATACTACTGCTACTCTACCACTACTACCACCCTCACTGTATAATACAAGCTATAATACCTTAATGAAAATCCAAACAGAACTGTTCTAGCAAATGAACCTGCCATACCAATCCCCCTTCCTTTTAAACACAACCAGCTACCGAGATGTTCTGTATATAACTACCTCCCTTTTAACCTGTCCTATCTCCAGGTCAAACTGTCGGATGGGAACACAGGTCACATTGAGTTTGATTCCATTGGACAAAGAACCAACTACACACTCTACCTTTACAACCATGGAGGAGAGGACATGTACAAAATGGTATTTCAGTAATCGCCAATAACAGTCAACCTTTCCTCAGTTTATTCTACTTTTTCTTGCCCCTCTCATCCCCCGCCCCTCTTCTCCGTGTTAAAAAGAATCATTTGCACGTTTTCAGGCGTACTGAGTAAACTGGTCCAGTATTGTCACTTTTCTTTGACAAAAAACATCCAAAACGGTGTCAAAAATATCTTAAACATCTAAATTTGCGTGAAAAACATACAGAAAAAAACATCCAAATGGAAAAGGTCACAAATTACATAGCAATTGATATGACTTACCCTATTGAATCATGTCCTCATCTTAACTGATGTCTGCCTTACAAGATCCACAGGATAAACTTAGCTTGGATGATGAAGTTGAAGCTTCAGATCAAAAATGACTCTGGTATGCTTTAGCTGTTCCAATTTCTTTTAATACCCAATCAGGGAGCTTATAAGTGGAACAGCATTTTCCTACTCTTATCAGGCCGAATTTTATTGTCAAGATAGTATTTAAGAGGTCAATTTTCATCCTTTTTCTCAGGTTATATTTTATAAATTCACTCCAAATAAAAAACATCTGGAAAAACATCTACCATCTAAACGTCAAAAACGACATCGAAATCCAAGAGAAAACCTCTAAATCTGGATGTCAAATATCCATAGTGGCAACACTGTACAGGTCTAGACCTAAATTTTATAGACCAGTCGACACTTGATAGGTGATGGGGTCAGTATCACGCCGGCTGCCTTTACTTCCCAGAACAGCACTGGTGCCCACTCAAGGCTGGGTCAACCTAGTCATTTCTGAAAAAAGTCCGGCTCCCAGGACCTTTCGATACACAGGCGGGCGTCTAGCCGCCATAGCCATGACGACTCCCATTATTATAGGAGCCGTGGTGATATAGAGGCTAGACGTTCGCATCTGGCCAGTCGGTCTTCCTTTAGAATCCACACCGACTCGGATGTTTTCAAGATGATCCTGTGAGATGAAGGCAGTCGGCGTGATGTTGACTCCATAATTCACCCAGTGCCGTTTGATTTGTAAAAATGTGAGCTTAGCATCACATGTCTGATGTGCCACCTGCATAAAAAAAGGTCCTTTACTTTAACAACGGCTACAAGTAATCCCATAGTTCTTTGTGGGTTGTTTCTAAAACGCCAAAGCTGAGAATTTTTATCTTCTGCTTCAAGAAAACGAATTACACCACGAATTTCACAAGTGGCGGGACAAACATTGACAGTGTCCATGTATTTGTGCACTGAGATTGGTGTATAGTGAGCTAAAAGGCTACTGAATGATGCAAGCAATGAACAGTAACGTTGTGGCACACTTTTCCTTTTTAAGGTCGTTAAAAGCATGTTGATTTTTAAAAAAAAATCCTCGTATATACATGATAAACGTAAATTTAGTTCATATGTTAAATACACATGCTCATATGAGATTCACCTTTAATCGTGGAAAATGTAACTATTTAACAGGAGGCCAAATGGAACCCAAACGTACGATCTGCCGAGCTGCGGCTGAACATGACAACGGACGAACACATTGTGCAAACCTTGGGCCAGATGGGCATTTTCCCCAAACTGGTGGACATTGTAGTTGTGGAGGTAAGACTACGAAAACTAGGTACACGCTAAATCTGTGTGGATGCTTCTTATATTCGGAGTATTTTTAGTTTATTCTCCTTCTGTCTCTTCTCTACTGTTGGAATGCCTTGCAGCATCAGCAGACGATGAGATCTCTGGAACGGGTTCCAATTCCAATTCCAATTCGTCCAACAAAAATTCCAAATTTGATCCTTTTTCAGCGGCCCGGAGGCCTGCTATATAAAGGAAGGTTCCTTTGCTGTCTTATGTGATTTCCTTTTATTTGTGGTGTGTAGTCACACCTGATATTACGGTTGTTTGCTTCCTTGCTGCGCTGTGGTGCTTGTGGTCTTTGGGTCTGGTGTGGTCCAGATCTCTTTTGATGATATTTAGGGGTATTAGCTGACTGTTGCTGGTGCTTGGCTTGCCTCGTGCTGGTCGCTGTGCTGGTGCCCTGTTGCTGCTTGGTTGCCGTTCTGTAGAGCCGACGGGAAAAGCCAAACAAACACCGGGTCACAACGCATCTGGAACGGGTTCTTCTGTTCGCTTCTTATAAAGTACTTTTGATGTCTCTGATATTTCTGCAGTTCAAGTTCTGCGTGGTCGACCTCTTGATCTGTTACCTTTGTATCTGTATAACATTGCTCTCCGTGGTGCCCTGTATGATGCTAACCTTGTTACATGGCCAAACTACTTCATCTGTTGTCTACCGAAGAAGTTCAGTATTGTTTCTGTAACGACTGTCCTCCTGATATCATTGCTACTAAACCGATCTTTCTTCGTTACACCTAGCATTGTAGATAACTATTTTATTTCTGTCTTGAATATTCTACTTCTGCCTTCTGAAGACGATGTCCATGGTTATTTTGATAGCACTGGTTTGGTAAGAATATTGTGTTGAACAGTGTTCTCTTAGTGTATATTTTTTTGGAGAAGAAGAAGAAGAATACGAAGGAAAAGGAGGAGGAAGAAGAAGAAGAAAGAAAAGAGAAGAGGTAGAGGAGGAGATAATAGAGGAGAGGTAGGAGGAGAAGATAAGATTGGGAAACAACAAGCAGAAAGAGCATACACTTTACCCCACTAAGTTCGTGTTTCCTATCGTCTCTACGATGTTGATCTTCATTCATCACTGGCACCTTTCCGTCTTTCCAGATGATAGATTTGTATTGCGCTATGCGGAGGCATGAGACTCACAGCCCATGGCGATTGCGAGTGTGACTAGCAAGACCCGTCTGTGTCAAGAAAAGTCTTCCACCATGGTAGCATGGGATTTCAGGACCATTTTTGTCAACATTTGAGTTTAATCCGTTTCTTCTCAGACGCTCAGCTCTCATTCTTTCTGCAATCATTTCTTCCTTTAGTCTTATTACCTTCCTGATATGCCCTTTCAGCACAACACGGTCCATGGCAAGATGTTGAACTTGTAGTTTGTCTATATTACCTTATACTTTAGGTTTAAGTTGAACACTACATCTTGCTTTGGATCGAATAACTTAGGGACAAAATGTAAATATATTGAATTTCCATTCACAGGAACGGCCATTCATAATGCGAAAACCTGACTATTTTGGCAATGATACCAATGAAAAATACGAAGGTTTCACCATGGACCTCATCAAAAGATTATCAACTGACCTGAAGTTCGAGTTCAGGATATATCAGAGCCCAAACAATCGATATGGAGCAGATGATGGCAATGGTAACTGGGACGGAATGATCGGAGAGATTATGGCTGGGGTCAGTGTGTTGCTCTTTTTTTTTTTTTCTTTATTTAAAATTTACTTAAGTAGAGAAGACTAACTTCATAGTGTCGGACTGTAACCCAAATCTCTATAAGTAGAGCACCTAGCGGTCTGCCGAGAGCGTCACACAAAGTACGAACTCCGTGCTTTGGTGACTATCTCTTTTTTTCAGTCTCAGTAAATACTGCACTACAAAGCAAAAGCAGTCCATGAAAAGAATACACGATATTCAGAGGAGGGGCAAACTGCTTTAGAGGTTAACCACAACGGCACCAATTATTGTTTTAATGCACCTATATTACTGACTGATGCTAGATTAACCCTTTGTATATAATCTTGCTAAAGAGCCGACATTTTTACAAGATGTTGTTCGGGAGTCAGTTCATTTGGAGAATGGTAATTTTAATGAGGTACCGTCTCCATAATTCCGAGTAGCTTCAGTGTATCACCAACACTCGGTTTTTACCACCTGTGCACTTTCACAGAATACTGATTGCCCAGCTCTTGTGTTATCCTCCTCATTTAATCGTTTCCACGCCTTCTCGCTTGGCTAACTGTTTTTCCCTCTTGTATGGATAGTTAATTTTTCCTCTTGAGCCTAGAGCGGCACAAAGGGCAGAGGTCATATCTCTCCATATCTGGCGGCTCCTTGCTATCTGTTTTATATCCTAAATGTTCAATAAGCTTTGGCTGTTCCTTCCTTGATGATGGTTCTGCGCAGGGTCCCTCTTGATATTCCCAGTTTTCGTTTCCCTTTCGGTGTCCTTGTGAGGTCTTCGCGGAGAATTCTGGTCTTATCCATTCTGAGAGCATGACGGATGCATTTCCATCGGCGCTTTCTTATAAAATTAGATACATTATCTTGCTTGGTCTGTTGTTTTATATGCGCATTGGATCTTAAATCTTGTAGGGTAGCTATGGAGAAATCTACAATCATTTGTCATTTCAGGAAAGAGGAAAACTTGAAGAAATTTTGACAACAGAAAGCACGAGAGAAACAATGCATAGGGAGACCGTGAAAGAGGATACTGGACAGTTTGACATCATGGAATTTAAGATCATCTGTGTCAGAATTGAGTGAAAATAGTTGAAAAAGAAAGTTGTGGACAGACACTGGTAATTACGCCACGCCTCATGGATTATAAGGGGAAATGGTCGTTATGTGCGTCATGTTTTTAACTTTCACCGAAATATTTTTTTTGTCTCTATTTTACCCTTCAACTGTTGAGTGTTTATCATCAGTTTTTCTGGACACTGAATTTGTGTCTCTTTCCTATCACGATATACAACATACTCTCTTATGTTATATCCATGTCTTCATAGCTTCAGCTCGACTTTTGAACTGCCTGTTTAATGGCTAGGCTACAGTGCCGTGTAGTAAGATAATCACACACAGTTTATTGGTAACGACAGTTTATGAATAATTGTTTCATATTTTATGTAACAGAAAGATACGACCAGTTAACTTAGGAACTAGCAACAATTATTTTCTGGAAATACTTAAACAAAATAAGAACTATACAATTTATCTCAAACGACAACAAAAAGGTAACAATTGGGAAGTGATTGAGAAATGGTAGGAGAGGCCACATTTAGTATCAGATAATGACTTTTAATGCCAGTATGGTATTATCATCAAATGCATTGCTGAGTGACGTTAACAATCATACGTCTACTTATCATACAATCTCTAACAGTATGTATTATGTGCTAACACCTTTCCATGACATATCAAAAGGCTTCAAAAATCTTCTTATGTTGTATTCCTCTATTACTGTTTCTAGGAATTCATATATGAGTCATATTTAAGACCCGGCAAAAGCCAGCTTGAGCTTCGAAATAACTTGAAATTGCATCCCACAGAGGGACGACGTTAGTACACTCTGGAACCAAAACTGCTGGCCTGAAAATGAAACTGTTGAATACTAACACCTCACAATATGGACTGCATAAATAACTGTAGATCTAACGCATCGCAATATACTTGGCAATGAAATATGTACAGTTAACGTTTTCGACACGATAAACCTACACCTTGTCCCTTCCTTTTGGGCCACACCCCCTAACAACGTCTGCCTTGTCATGCCTCGGTATTCTTCCTATTATTACTAGGCAATTAAACAAGATGTAAGCCGTTTGTGCCAAATCAGTACTGTGGCTACGTAAATTATACTGTTGGAAGGGACTTTTTAAACAAACAGTACTCACCAACACAACAATAGCGAGTTACTCACCTGCAGTGCATCAAACAGCTTCGTCGCTTACATAAAGGCCAAATTCTTCTTCTTTTTCTTCTGTTGTTTTTCTTTAGTTGTCTCACTAATAGCAGGCTGTAGCCAGCTGTCGTGGTTTTTCTGTATTTCTTTTGTGCTTCTAGTGTGGTTTGGGAAATGCATCAGTTCAACTTTTTTGCAGGTTTTAGGTATAGCATTTATCCATCGCTTTCTTTGTCTTTGACTCTCCATACGTTTCTGATATATATATATATATATATATATATATATATATATATATATATATATATATATACAAACACACACACACACACATATATATATATATATATATATATATATATATATATATATATATATATATATAGGGGTTGCGTGGTCTCGAGACATGGTGATATATATGATATATATTTAGGGGTTGCGTGGTCTCGAGACATGGTGTCCGCCTAGAGTGCTGGAGGGTACGGGTTCAATGCCTAGGAAAGGGCTAGGATTTTTTCACGTAAACTTGGACTTCTAGAATTTCCCCCTGTCTCTGGTTAGTGAGATCGGACGCCCGTGTGCATTGTTGCGCTCGTAAAAACTCTTGTCAGTTGGAAATCCCGTTGCCCGGGCAAAATTTTGAATTAAAAATTTGCCTAAAGTATTTTAGGATTCTCGCCGGTGCTACAGAGTCTGTGCACTGTGCTGAGCTTCTTTAGACATCGAGTTAGAAAAAAGAAGAACGGAGCACTTATGGGTTACTACCCGTGTGCCATGATGTTGATCTGTTGTTCAAAACTTCAAAACCTCAAACGTATAAATATAGCGGAATCATTTCATTCTTTAAACATGATTCAAATATGGTTGTATTCCAAATCCCTTTCTAATGCTGATATTCATATCCTCCCACCTTCTTGTGTTGTTCGTGACCTTACAGAGGCAGCGAATTTCTCAAGTAGTTGTTTTCTGTTCGTGTCCTATTTACCATAAATCACAACGTTATAAAAAGACTATTAATTTACTAGAACGAGTCGTGGTATTTTTGACTCATCCTGTATATACCACACTTCAGAATGCAACTTTGGCCTTTGGAGCAATGTCAATCACTTCCAGTCGTGAGGCTGTCATCGACTTTAGCTTGGGCGTAATCAGTACTGGGGTCAACTTACTAATAAAGAAGCCCAAAGAAAATTTTAATATTTTCCAGGTGAGTTTGTTTCTTCTTTTTAATAATCAATTATGATGATGGAAATAATTGATCGCAAGAATTAATTTCAGCCACTGCGTGCATCGTGACAACAAAGAAGTTGGAAATGAATCGATTTCAAGGAGACCAATTGAAAAGGATAAAGGACTATTTTGCATCCTGTCACAAAAGAACATTTGTTAGGTAAATTATTGACCACACAAGAGTTAAGTTGCTGTAGACAGACAAGAATACTAACGCCTGACAGCATGGACTGCAAAGAGGACTGTAGATCTGATGTATCGCAATGCACTTGGCTATAAAATATGTACAGTTAATGTCTTCGCTCTGAGAAGCCTACATTTCGCCCCTTCCGGTTGGACCACACCCCCATAAACGCCTATACATGGACCTGCCTGCAGTGACCTGTTTTTGAAAAGCGTAAATTCTATTAGTCCTTTGAGTTTTTGCGCAGTGTTTTTATTTTTTCAAATTTATTAGTACGTGTATAATAGTTTTTTTTTTTTTTTTTCTTTGAGAATTGAGTTCAGTTGAGTGGAGTTGAATTAAAAACTGACATCACAGCACCTTAAGCGTTTCCATGCGTGCTCTCTCCTCATCTTCAGCAGCCAGCGCAGAGTTCCAATACTGACAGTACAGGTCACTATCTGGTTTCCCCGTGTGGGTTTCGGGGCCCTAATTTTAGGAAAACAAGAATAGACCCAATGCCTACCCAAAAGCATGTCGTGAGATTCGACTAATTGGGAGCTTCCTTCGAAGTCGGAGTGCATCTGCCTGGAAGGCAAGAAACAAACAGTCTCCACACAAATGTGTCCGATCTGTCTAACAGATGCATAAGCAACACTAAGGTTCTGGAACAGGACTGCAGTCCAGAAGTAGACGAACAACCAGAACTTTCCACCAGAGTTTACAGTTGGTGAACTCAAAGAAGAAGAAGATTAACAATCTGGTTATGTGTCCGTCATGCCTTTCCTCTGTGTCTAAAGGATTTTACCGCTGGAAATTCCAACGGCGTCATGATTGATTAGATTTGATTGATTCAAGAACCGACATCACAGCACTCGTGGCATTCCCATAAGCGCTCCCTCCCTATCTTCAGCAGCCAGCGAAGAGTTCCGATACTAGTGGTGCCAGTAGCATTCTGATTAAACGTCCGTCTTGCCTTTCCTCTGAGCTTCGAGCATCTGCCAGAACCTCTCGTCACTCCCCGCTGCATCAATCACACCAGACTGTGGAGATTCCTACGGCGTAATAAAAAAAATGTAATGCTTTCACTTGGCGAAAGGGTTAATAAACGTGAAGTATGCAGCAATCCAGATAGGGTGTTATTTGATACAATAAATATTAAGATAAACTGTAATACTGACTAATGAGAGAGTTTTGGAAAATACAAGGGAATAAGCAAGACTTCTTGAAGAAATAAGAACATACTTTTGCATACATGTTACGATACTCATCATCATCATCATCATCATCATTATCATCAAGTGCCTTGTCGACCAGCGTTGATGATCACAATCTGCGATTTCCAGCAGCATGCATTAGTTCGTGTGCTGACACCTCTTCATGCCTTGATAAAAAGCTGTCAAGAATCACCTCATGTTGTCTTTCTCTGTCTCTTCTTTGTCTGTGATCAAAATATGTTCCAGTTTTTAGGATACTATTTAAGAGCGAGAAAGAGAGAGAGAGAGAGAGAGAGAGAGAGAGAGAGAGAGAGAGAGAGAGAGAGAGAGAGAGAGAGAGAGAGATAGAGAGAGATAGAGAGAGAGGGAGAGTAATGAATTGCGTATTACTTAGGGACAAGTACAAGTGTTGATCAAAGGCCACATATGTACATCAGATATACGTAAAGCGGTCAAAACAACTGTATATGAACTTAGAAAGTAAAATTAAAGGACTTGCACGCTAGTAGCGCATAAGCCGTAAATAATCTCTTGTCATTTGGAGATCGAAAAGAGTAGCATAACGGCGCTGCCCAGCCACAAAAATGAGTTAAAAATCTACCCAAAGTATTTCATGATCATCGCCGGTGCTATGGAGTTCTTTCACTGCGCTGAGATTCTTCGGGTTCAGGCTTGCGTTAGAAGTAGAACAAAGCATTTATGGGTTACTACCCTTTTGCCTTGATGTTGATCCCTAAGGATAGAGACAGATTTCGCATTTGTCTTATCTTGTCTTGTCTTGTCCACAATTGCCTCACAGCGTAGTGGGGAGTCGCAGTTTTCTATCCTGGGCCAGGTGTGTTGCATGTGTTGTTGTTAGTCCGTGTTGCCTCAGGATCTCTGATATATTGTCTATCCATCGTACTCTCGGTCTGCCTCTTGCTCTAGGGCAGTTCATTGTATGCTCGTAGAGGCAGTTGGTCGGTTTGCATTCGCATCAAGTGGCCAAACCACTCTATTTGTTGCTTCTTTATGTATTGCAGGCATGGTGTGGTTCCTACAATTGATCTAATGTTATTGTTTCGAACTCTGTCTCTCCTTGTGACATTGGCAGCCTTACGTAAGCTTTCGCATTATGTGCTTCAAATATCCTAATTTTCTACATAAATACCTTAACTTATAATATGTTATACCAAAGCAAAACAAGGACGTGTACGAGTCAGGTACTGTCCTGGTCCCGTAACCCTTATCTCTACAGGATAAATAACATCCTCACCTCTGCCATCTCTGACATTCTAAAGCCCCAGCTCTCAAAAGTTAAGGACCAGCGGTGCTTCAGTTTACTGAACAACGTCCATACATACAGCCAAAAGTTCATGAATGTTCACCGGTTTTATTTCTTTGCAACCAGAAATACGACTACTGTTCGCTATTTGTAGCGCACATTGCCTACTATGCCATTTTAACTGATATGTTGTTTTCGTTGAATGCCATTGTTGAATGTTGAATTAAGAATCGACATCACAGCACTCGGGACACATCTATAAGCGCGCCGCCCCCATCTTCAGCAGCAAGCAAAGAGTTCCAATTCCGATGTCACCTGTAACTGTCTGATTGTATATCGTCCCGACTTTCCCTTGAGTGTTGAGCGCTGACAAGATCCCCCCTGTAACTCCTCGCAGCGCTATTCTCCCCAGACCATCTATTACATGCAATAAAAATATATCAAGTCTGAAGTGTACGCTCTTCTGTGTTTATACATATGACATTGATGCGATACATTTTGAAAATTCTTACATTATTTGCTGAGAACACAATACAGATGACATCGTATATGTACTGAACATTAGTGTCATGCCATTGCTTTCTAAACCTTAAACATGGCTTTGACTGTATTCTGGTTAGTTCATGATGCCTTTCTCACTGGAGTTGTGGATGGCTATACTGGGAGCATCAGCTTCAGTTAGTCTTGTTTTCTATATCTTGGACTACGGCAGCGAGGACAGAAGATTTACCATCAAAGTAAGTATGGAGACGGAACACGTCAGAACATTGGCGTGCTTGAAGTTCTCGTCATCATAGTCTGGACTTTTTGTGTGTCCGTGTAGTGTTTCGGTATCCTGATACGAGAAACACATTTGTGTGTCTGTGTAGTGTTTCGGTGTCCGAATACGTGGAACACATTTGTGTACCTGTGTAGTGTTTCGGTATCCGGATACATGGAACACGTGTTTGTGACTGTGTAGTGTTTCGGTATCCGGATACATGGAACACGTGCTTGTGACTGTGTAGTGTTTCGGTATCCGGATACATGGAACACAGTTTTTTGTCTGTGTAGTGTATCGTTATCCGGATATATGGAAAAAATGTGTGTGTCTGTGTAGACCTGACCTGACTTTCTACCCCACCAGGATGTCACACAAGCGATAAACACCCGATGACACAAAGTGCCACCATGCGGGTGAGGATCACCGTGGAGAGATCCCAGAAACCGCGTTCAGACAATTGGCCATATTGATGGCCTGCCTATATTGCGGCCCCTGGCAAAAGCCAGAGTGGGGCTTCAAATAACAAAAAATTACGTCCTAAAAAGGACGTAACTAAGTGAACTGCTATACAAGTGTGTAGTGTTTCGTTATCCGGATACATGAAAAGCATTGTTACACAAAACGATAAGTCTTTTTATGTATTTGCGTGTGTGCGGGGGAACCAAGGAACGAACTTTTATTTTCAAAGGGCCACAAGTCTTTTTTTCGGGCCCTCCAAACATTTTATCAACAACGCATGTTATGTTCATATAACAATATGCTTTATAATGAATATCAAGGGGAGAAAAGCATGGGGGTAAAATGCAAGCACACAGTCGCGCGCGAGCGCAAACACACACATACACAGACACATATACCCCCTTACACACACACACACAATACATAATACATTTACACATAGATACATACATAATACATATACACACATACATGCATACATAACATGCCCACATATTAAATACAGGCACGCATGCGTACAGATACGCGCAGACACACCCAAAAACACACACGCAGATACAAACACACGCAAACACACACACAGACACATATGCAGACACATGAACACACATTACACACATACAGAGAGACTGTTAGTGTGTATGTGTGCTTGCACATTCGTTTTACAGATCTTACTTATTGGTATGCAGATTGTTGGTTCTTTGCCTCTCAGGCAGGTGCGCTTCGACTGTGAAGGAAGCCTCCAGTTAGTCGACTCCTACGACATGCTTGTTAAAAAGACAGTGGGACTATTCATGGTTTTCCCTCAATTGGGCCTCGGAACCCACATCAGGAATATACCCTAAATAAATTGCCAAATAAAACAAACTTGAATACTGTTATTTAAAAAAAAAAAAATTGATTTCCTAAATTGCAATCCATGTTATATTCATTTTTACATACGTGGGTTCACTCGCTGGTGGAGCCAGACTTTTTTTTTAAATGACCCTGGCTCCCAGTTTGACCCAGCCTTAAGTGGGTTCCAGGTTCAGTCCCGGGTAGTAAAGGCGGCCGGCATGATGATGACCATATCACTTACCTTGTGCCGATTGGTCTATAAAATATAGGTCTAACCCTATACGCCCTTTACGCCGAAAGGGCGAGGAAAAGGGTCCTTTACTTAGTTAACTTTACATACGTATTAGAAAGTATCAGTCTTTCTATGGTTAGTATCTTTTACAGGAATCTTCAGAACCAACCTCAACAGCCCCTGCCTGTTGTGTGGGTTTTCTAGGCAAATTTACGTCCAGTAGTTTGCCATTGCTTACTGGACGGTCGGCTTTCTTGATACCACCGTGGAAACCAACGCAAGGCGCATGACCCGCAATTGGGATCGAACCCGGCATCCCGCAATCTTTGTATACTTTACTTAAATAAGCACTCAGCAACATCATTTGTCATGTACATAAGCTTGTAGCGAAGTAGTCAAGCCGTTTGGCTCGTGCTCTGAATGTAGTGGGTTGGTTTTACAAAGACGCAGTTCAGTTCAGGAGTGCAATTTTACAGAATCGTCGCCGTAGCTACGGAGGTCGGGCTATGTGCGACGCTATCTGAAGGCAGCTAGTTGTTCGGCGAAGAGAGACTGAGCCATATGGGATAAAAGCCGATACAATGAAGACGATCCTCTTACTTTAGCCTTCACTTTAGCTGCAATGTTTTGTCATCTCGCACGATCATCAAATAAAAATCACCAATAAGGTCAAGAGTAAAAGTGATTTTCCACTTTGTAAATTTCCTTTTTCACTACATTTGCACTTACGATATTTTGCTGTTTGATTTTAAAATAATTATTACCTGTACCATCTACACAGGAAACTATCTGGTTTACAATCGGGACTCTTCTCAAGCGAGGCTCAGACTTCGCTCCTGTGGCTATTTCACAACGAATTCTGACCGCGGGCTTCCTCTTCTTTGTTCTCATCACAGTGTCTACATACACTGCCAACATGGCTGCTTTTCTCACTACAAAGGTAATTTGTTGGGAATTGGGGGGGAGGGGAGGGGGTGTGGGGGCGTTTTTGGGATCACTTTTGATGAACAAAGATTAGACCGACTGATCAGCTTGCAAGCATGTCATATGAGGCGACTAAGTATGGGTGCTTCCTTCAATGTTAGAATGCCTCGGCCTGAGTGAGAAGGAACTATCAGTATGTACACAAACAAGCCAGATCTGTGAAACCGAATTGCACACAACACTTAAGTTCTGGATCATTGATCCAAAAGTGGACGAAGTCGGACTTAACAGCTGGTTAAGGCTAAGAAGAAGAAGAAATGCATAATGTAAATAGTAGTAACACACCAAGAGAAGACATGCATGGTCGATGGCTGGTGTGTTTGAGTTATACTTTGTCACGGTCAGTGGCTAGTTTGTTTGAGTTATACTGTGCCACGGTCAATGGATGGTTTGTTTGAGTTAATGTTTGTAACAATCAATGGCTGGTTTGTTTGAGTTATACTGTGTCACGGTCAATGGCTGGATTGTTTGAGTTATACTTTGTCACGGTCAATGGCTGGTTTGTTTGAGTTATAGTTTGTAACAATCAATGGCTGGTTTGTTTGAGTTGAAGTTTGTAATAATCAATGGCTGGTTTGTTTGAGTTATAGTTTGTCACGGTCAATGGCTGGTTTGTTTGAGTTATAGTTTGTAACAATCAATGGCTGGTTTCTTTGAGTTATAGTTTGTCACGGCCAATGGATGGTTTGTTTGAGTTATACATTGTCACGGCCAATGGCTGGTTTGTTTCATTTATACTTTGTCACTTTATAACTGATCTTTACATGTAGACACATACCTATGTTACCAAAGGCTGTCTATAGCTCTTAGAGTTCTCCTTCTTCTCCCGAGTCACAAAAATGGATTACACAAAACTTGAGCGTTGACACATTGAGCGTTGAAACTTTGGTATGGAAGGGACAGACAGACAGACAGACAGACAGACAGACAGACAGACAGACAGACAGACAGACAGACAGACAGACAGACAGACAGACAGACAGACAGACAGACAGACAGACAGACAGACAGACAGACAGACAGACAGACAGACAGACAGACAGAATGCCTGTAAAATTTTGAAACAAAAACAGAATAATTATATGTAATTGTGTCTCTATACATCATCATACAAGAATGAAAACCCGGCTCAGACGTACATCGTTATTGTCCATATAAATATTTAACGAATAGAAAATGTCATAGCTTTTATAGACTGCATGAAACAAACGCCTCGCGTTGAACAAGGATTATTTGTTTTCTGGAGGTCAGGGGGGAAAAGCCCATTAGTGATTATTAGTAAGTTGTTTTATTACCGCTGGATGCTATTTTGCAATTATTATGACCTTTGATTTCGTTCGGAAAGTGGGTCAGACCTTTTGAGTTATTGCTCAAGAGAATTGAACATATCGTTACTAATAGATTTATAGACTTGTCTTCTCCGCTCAACCGTATGACCATATCTCTCTCTCTTCTGCCCTTCTAGCTACTAATGGAGTATGAGCACACAATCAGCTTACGCAAAGTCGTATCCTTGCTGTCGCATGCAGCTCTCCCAATGTCTTCCCCATCTGTTTGACTTCACTCTCAGGCTCCCTTTTCCATGTCCTAGGTGAAAGAAAGTACGTCGACTATCCGGGCTCCTTTCGGCTTGCTCCACATACTGTCATACTTATTATACTAGAAAAGCCTTCCTTCATCTTGGTTGCCTGGGTTTTTCTTGTTTACATTTTTTTACTATTCCATAAATGGTTGGTTTTTGTAGCTATTGTTTTTAAAGGATAAGGTAGCCAACCTCACGTCCAACCCTTAGTAGCCATTTACGACATGCCTAGTAGGGTGCAGTGTTCCTGTTCTTTGCTTTCCGTGAGGGCCCCGGTGACACACGGGGGTTACGGCTATATAGCACCGTTATATTAGAGCACAGAGTAACGCTAACGAAGTAACCCGTTGTCTAATGCGGATTGTATTGTTAGTTTAACCTTATATAACTTTGATGATGGCAAGACACATACACTTAATTTGTACATTCTTTTGTATACTTTATATTCAACCAAGTATTTAGGCCTAGGGTGCCTATTCTAGTATTCCGCTGGATATCTCCTTGATGGATGTGCTACAGTGAAGTCCTGCATTCTATAACTGGCACACTTGGCACCGACACAGCATCATGTAATACAGTCGCTACCTTTACAAGCCAACAATAACGCTTGTGACAGGCCACATAAACTTTAATGGCATTAAAGTTACACGTCACAAGATGATGATGATTATTCAATAAAACATGTACGATAATAAATCTCCATTATCTATTCTGATGATATAAAAGATTACAGCAGCTTTTCTCAATGGGCTCCTGCCATTAAAATAAGTAAATAGACATTGAACTGTCTCCCGCAAACAACGGTAAATCAAAACCTCACAAAGAGAAAACGTTTCTATAATATCCTCATACAGAGAGCCAACACAGTTTTCCGCTAACCCCGCGGAAACACGTCCGACTTGGACAATGGAAATATCTCAACTGCCGAATCCTTTGTGTTCTGCAGGAGCCTTTGTGTTAATCGCCCAGCATTCAATTAGCTGGTATCCCAGGTAACAGACCCGACCGGTGGCCGCTGTGTGAACCTTTCACCTGCGCTATGACCACTAGAAGAAACTAGAAGAAACTTTAACTCTTGGACTATAAGATTACAACAGCTTATCCCCCCCTCTCACAAACTGAAAATCTATGTTTTCAGTTGCATAATTTTAACTCTGTTGTAGTCATCTAGACAACTTATATTCGAATATACCTAGTGAAATCCACATGTAGTTAAGTGAGAATGCATGTAAACGAAATGATGATAACTTTTGTTATAATAAGAATGCATGTAAATAAAATGATGATAACTTTTAGTTATAAGACATGAAATAACAACAAGAAATACAATATAATATCATAACTGGTTCACTAATAACTCATAAGCTAAAATCCACATATCATAATTACTGTCAATCCCAATAAATGGAATCATCTGTCCAAAACACTTGAGAAATTAACTAACTAAACACTTCTCATAGGTATGTCCTTGAAATATACATATCTGGATAAAGTATGTTGATAACAATATATAAGCATCCATTGTAGTGTAGTGAGGTATAAAAATTCCAATGTGAAAAGGAACTGATTGTCTCATGACGTACAAGGAAATCTGGACAAATAGTCAGCAAGTACGTTCTCCTTACCACTCCGGTAGATGATGGTATAGTTAAACGTCTGAAGAAACAAAGTCCAACGAAGAATACGGGCATTTGTTACAGACCCTGTGTTCAAAACAGCAAGTGACTTGTGGTCTGTAATAACGAAAAAATTTCGCCCTAACAAGTACCTGGAGAATTTTGCGATGGACCAGTAAATTCCCAGTGCTTCTCTCTCTCCGACACTATAGCGTGTTTCAGTGTCAGACAGCTTGCGACTTGCATAGAGGCAAGGATGTAAAGTCCCGTCATACATTTGGGAAATTACTGCTCCCAGTGCGACATTTGAAGCATCTGAGGAAACATAAAAATCAAGTGATAGATTAGGCAATCTCAGAAATGGTTTATTGTTAAATGTTCTTTGTATCTGGCTGAGTGCTTGTGCGCAGGATTCATCCCAAAACACCTCTCGAGGCATCGTCTTTCTTGTCAACTCAGACAACACAGATGTTATAGAGGAATAATGGGGAATAAATTTAGCGTAGAAGTTACACAGACCCAGTAGAGCTCTAACATGCTTTTTGGTTTTTGGGGTAGGGATTTTTAGAATTTTGCCCACATTATTGTCTTCTGGTTTAAGTAGACCATTTCCAACAACATGACCCAAAAATGTTAGCTCATGAAATGCTATCTGGACCTTAGAAGGTCGGATGGTTAAGCCAAAACTTTTAATTTTATCAAGAAGAGATTTCAAACCCTGAATGTGTGCATCCAGATCATTATGAAATAGTAAGAGATCATCTAAATAGTAGATAACGTCTGAACGACCTTGAGCTAACTTCCTAACCAAGCGTGTGAATGTAGCTGGAGCATTGGTTAGCCCAAAACTCAAATATCTAAATTGAAACAAGCCTCGAGGTGTCTGGAAGGCAGTATATTGTCTAGCCTCCTCGGCAAGTGGGATTTGCCAATATCCTTTTGACAAATCTAGCCTTGTGAAATATTTAGCTCCTGCTAACCTGTGAAACAAATCCTCTATATTTGGCATATTTTCTGCATCTAAAACAGTAACACGGTTTAATTTTCTGTAGTCAATACAGATGCGAATGTTTCCATCCTTCTTCTTAACAATTACCATGGGAAAAGAATATGGTGATGAGGATGGTTCTATGATTCCTAGACGCAACATCTCGTCAATTTCCTTCTCAACCGCTTCCTGATAGTGTAGCGGTAGATTATATGGTCGCAACTTGATTGGACAATCATCTACTAACTTAATGGTGTGTACAGCTTGCGTTGTTCTACCCGGAATGTCAGTAAACGTAGTTGGAAATTTCTGTAAGAGTTGTTGGAATTTATGTTGGTATTCTTGGGAAATAGATGGTGAAATTTCTACATCTTTCCAAGACTCCTTTGGCTCTAATGCAGGCAACACAATATGCAATGAGGTACTTTCCTCAGCATTACATGGAGTTTCGTCAACAACGTAACAGAAATTAGCGTCTGAATTAAGCCTATCTGTGTTCTCAATCTCCCTATTAGCAGTATCGATAACTGTCTCTAGTTCTGCTGGACGTGGTTTAAAAAGCTTGAGCATATTAATGTGGTATACTTTTCTATGTCCTCTCACATCAACCAGATAGTCTACAGATGAAATCTTTTTCACTACCTCGAATGGACCCTGCCAGCATGTCAACAGTCGATTTGACGTGTCTGGTAGAAGAAGAAGAACCTGCTCAGAAGGTTTCAATGAAATCAGTCGACGTCCCTTGTTAGCATATTCACGGTGTCGACTTCCTGCAACATCCAGGCTTTGTCTAGCAATTTCACAACCAGAGATAATTTTGTGACGCAACTCTGTCACAAACTCAGAGTATGTTTCAAGAGAACCCTCCCTGTCTCGGTCTGACCACTGATCTTTTAAAATAGACAAAGGGCCTCTTGGATTGGCACCGTAAACAAGCTCAAAAGGTGAAAATCCAGTACTGGCTTGCGGAACCTCCCTGTATGCAAAAAGTACAGCAGGTAGATACCTATCCCAGTCATCTGGAAATTCAGCTGTAACTTTTGCTAGCATGGCTTTTAAGCGCCCGTTGAAATTTTCTACCACACCATTTGACTTCGGATTATACCGAGCTGAAAATACGTGTGCGATCGACAGAAGTTTGTCAAAAGACTGCATGGTCTCTGAGATGAACTGAGATCCATGGTCTGATAAAATGGTATCAGGAAACCCTAGTCTAGAAAATATAGATATAAGAGCTTCAGCTACTGCCTCTGTGGTGATAAATTCATCGGCACCGCCTCGGGCCAACGAGAAGCAAGGTCAATAAAGGTTAATATGTAGCGATATCCTCTTTTTGACATAATAGAAAGTGGTCCAACAATGTCGATAGCTACTTTCTCGAATGGACGAAATGGTAAGTCTGTCTTTTGGATTGGAGCATTTTGTGATGCATCCTTTCTTGCCATCCGTTGACACTGCTGACATGACCTGCAATATGTCTTGATGTCTTTAGAGAAACCTGGCCAGTAAAATTGAGAAAGAATCCTTCTCTGTGTCTTACCAGTACCTAAGTGCCCTGCAAAAGGAATATCATGTGCAGTCTTTAGAACCTCGACCCTATGTGCTTTAGGTACCACTAGTTGTTTGTAAATATGGAGTGCAGCCTCGAAGTAACGCATCAACAGTCCATTCTTGACATAAAATTGCCATTTCCCATTTCTGGCATGTTGGTAACCTGGCAACATCGCTTTCTCAAAACACTTTTTCAAAGTTGGATCTGCCTTCTGCGCAGCTGCAAATGATGCTGCAGTGACTGATGGTGATGCTGAAACTGGTGTGTTTTCAGTCAAACCACACTCAATTGTTATCCGATCAGTCTGTGGTGCTTCTGGTAACTGGTTGAGAGCACTATCTCTGTCTATGCGCTGCTGCTGTGCTCGTGTAACAGCATTGGCCACTGTGTCATTGTCGTTGTTCCATTTCTTAATATCTTCTGTTGTACACGCTCGCACACCTGGAACTGTACCAAGAATGATATCTGGTGAACCTCGGTTTACGACACATACCTCTGCAACTCCGGTAAAATGGGGACATCTAATTTTCACAATCGCAAGTGGATATTTTTCAAGATTTCCACCGAATGTGCGGCATTTAGCATACCTCCCTGTATAGGCAGATGCAGGGACTAAGTATCTTGCCACGCCGATAACGTTCGCGCCTGTGTCCCTTAGAACTGTGCATCTTACCTTGCCAATGTACCCAAAATGAAGAGGTAATCCACATTCTGTAGGCATAGCGGACAAAGCAGGATACAATATATCAGGTCGAACTCTGACCTGTACTGTATCGCTGTGGCTGGCATGTGTTATGTCCTCTACCTGAACTGCATTGCCCTGTCTTGGTGTAACTCTAGGACAGAATCTTTTCAGGTGATTCCCCCCACACACAAAGCATTTAAGGTTGTTATCATGGTGCCTTCTCCTGTCTGGTGTCGGAGATTCGTCATCCCGTCTATAACTTTGTGATGACACTGGTCTGATCGGTGACGCCAGGAAGAACAGTACTGACAACCTCTAGGCCGGCTAAAGTACCTATGTGACTGTTCTGTCTTCTGAAAGGCTCTATCTGGTCGTCTGGAACGATCATAGCTGTGGCTTCTAAAGTGACCTGCTCTGCCAAAAGTGTGAGGTTTCTGAGCAACATTATTTTGCGAATAATGTGAGCGGTTCACGCGCATGCTAGATGCGGCAGGAATAGGTTCTGTATAACTTTCCTTTTGCAATGACTTGCCAGGATGAGCACTCATATATTGCTCACCCAGTTTCACCATTTCCTCAATAGATGGTGGTTTTCTTTCTTGAAAGAAAGCAAACAATCCTGTGCTACAACAGGACAGAATCTTATCCCTAATCATCAGGTCTGCTAGACGATCATAAGAATTACCGACCTGCGCCAGAGTTGTCCACCTAGAAAACAAGGTCTTAACATTGGCAACAAAATCACCAAAACTTTTTTCAGAGGAAGGCATTGTGTTTTTGAATTTTTGACGATAGTTTTCCTCTGTCAAATTTTGGGAAGCCAATAATTTCTGACGCACTGTCTGGAATGATGCACGGTCTTCCAATGGTAAATTAGTGAACGTGTTTAAACACTGTTCCGGTTAGCAGATCTCTTAGACGAGCTACCCACTGTGTCTCAGGAATCTGGGCTGACGACATCGTTTCTTGGAATCTGTCCAAAAAAGAGTGTAAACAATCATTTGTTGTTAAAAAGGGCAACTTCGGCCTGTATGACCCATTATTCCTGTCTCGGTTGGAGAGCTGATCCATCTCCACACTTTTCTTACTCTCGGCCTCCTTAATAGCAATCATTTTATCTCTCTCTACTCTAGCAATTTCTATCTCAGTGTCGAATCTAAGTTGTTGCTGCTTGTGAGACAGTTCTAATTCTCGATCTTTAAATTGCTGCTGCTTATCATTTTCCTGCATCTGCTGCAACATCTGCTCTCTTTTAAATGCTATTTCCTGTTCCTTAAGTACCCGTTCTGCCTCTAACTTTTCCTTTTCTAACCTTATTTGTAGTTCAGCCTTTTCTCTTTCTACACAAATTAGCATTTCTGACTCTTCTTTTAGTTTTAGTCTTTCTGCCTCTGCTTTTTCTTTTTCTGCCTCTGCTTTTTCTTTTTTTCTGCATTAAGAAGTTGTATCTTCAACTCAGAGTCAATTTTTTTCTGCTGTCTTTCTAACGCTCTTTCTTCTTCTCTCTCTGTAATTTCTTTTAATCTGGCTTCGGCAAATTTGACCAACTCTGGCCCCTCTAAACTCATAGATCGGCCTAGCTCAACAAAATCCGCAAAGGAAGCCATTATAACTCGATATATTATGCAATACAGAAAATATATAAAATATAATAAATGGGGAAAAAAAAAGAGACAAACAATGGTTGACAAACAAGACGCTACACTTCGTTCACTGCAACTAATGTACAAAACGACAACGTTGAGAGAATCGAATAGTAAAAATAAAGTTGACACCACAAGCCTGTTATAAAAAAGAAATCATGAAAAGTAAACAGAAGAGCACACCAATGACGTGACGACGGAAACACACTTAACGCATACAATTTTAGCGACTAATTGTCAGAAAGGCCACGAATATTTGCATATCCTCTATATCAGAGCCGCCAATTTGACAAGAAAAGCTGAAGAAAAGAACTAATATGTCATCCCAAACTCAATGAGCTGATATATTAAAGTTACAAATAACAGAAAACATGGATGATAATCATTCACTCTAACACCTCGGATATGTTATGAGACGAAACGAGCACACAAAACAACTCCCATCCGTCAACAAAAAACATTACCCGATTTAAATCCACAGATGCGATCCTTAGGCGTCGTACTGCTATCCTTAGGCGTCGTACTGCGATCCTCAGGCGTCGTACTGCGATCCTCAGGCGTCGTACTGCGATCCTCAGGCGTCGTACTGCGATCCTTAGGCGACGTACTGCGATCCTTAGGCGACGTACTGCGATCCTTAGGCGACGTACTGTGAACAGGGACCTAGTAGTAATGATGCGAAACTCAAGCATCCACTGCTGAACTCCGTTGAAGAATGTCAATTACGGCCGAAAAAAACGAGTAATTCTATAGAGTCAAATAACACTGCTAATGTCACCAGCACTTTATACAGCTGTAAATCAATTAAGGCCTACTGTTAGTTCACCTATGTCCGATAAGTTCGTAAAGCTGCTAGAAACACTCGTTAGCACTGCATACACTTTAAAAAAAATAGTTTATAACTCCTTTCAGGATCCGTTAATTTATAACTTTATGTAGAACAGTTATATGTATTCGTTCAAACGATCATCAGTCAGTAGCACAAACACTGGGTAAATCAACACTGTTTATAAATCCATCAAAGGACCGGCTTGGCCATCCACTGTTGTACACTTAATTTGTACATTCTTTTGTATACTTTATATTCAACCAAGTATTTAGGCCTAGGGTGCCTATTCTAGTATTCCGCTGGATATCTCCTTGATGGATGTGCTACAGTGAAGTCCTGCATTCTATAACTGGCACACTTGGCACCGACACAGCATCATGTAATACAGTCGCTACCTTTACAAGCCAACAATAACGCTTGTGACAGGCCACATAAACTTTAATGGCATTAAAGTTACACGTCACAAGATGATGATGATTATTCAATAAAACATGTACGATAATAAATCTCCATTATCTATTCTGATGATATAAAAGATTACAGCAGCTTTTTCTCAATGGGCTCCTGCCATTAAAATAAGTAAATAGACATTGAACTGTCTCCCGCAAACAACGGTAAATCAAAACCTCACAAAGAGAAAACGTTTCTATAATATCCTCATACAGAGAGCCAACACAGTTTCCGCTAACCCCGCGGAAACACGTCCGACTTGGACAATGGAAATATCTCAACTGCCGAATCCTTTGTGTTCTGCAGGAGCCTTTGTGTTAATCGCCCAGCATTCAATTAGCTGGTATCCCAGGTAACAGACCCGACCGGTGGCCGCTGTGTGAACCTTTCACCTGCGCTATGACCACTAGAAGAAACTAGAAGAAACTTTAACTCTAGGCGTCGTCAAGTCATTGTAAGGGACATAATTATACCCACTGTCCCTGCCGAGCATTTTGTGAAAGGCCACGAATTATGGGATTCTTTAGATATATTCAGTCCAAAAGGTGCAAATATTTCCGCTTAGATATACACAATACCACAATATATCAACGGCAAACTCCAAAGGCACATACACATATAAAAGAACAACAAGAAGAAGAAGAAGAGAAAGAAGAACAAGAACAAGAACACAAGAAGAAGAAGAGGAGGAGGAAGAAGAAGAAGAACAACAACAACAACAACAACAACAACAACAGCAACAGCAGCAGCAGCAGCAGCAGCAGCAGCAGCAGCAGCAGCAGCAGCAGCAGCAGCAGCAGCAGCAGCAGCAGCAGCAGCAGCAGCAGCAGCAGCAGCAGCAGCAGCAGCAGCAGCAGCAGCAGCAGCAGCAGCAGCAGCAGCAGCAGCAGCAGCAGCAGCAACAGCAACAGCAACAACAACAACAACAACAACAACAACAACAACAACAACAACAACAACAACAACAACAACAACAACAACAACAACAACAACAACAACAACAACAACAACAACAACAACAACAACAACAGCAAAATCATTGAATAGTTTGTTTATAAAATTACATTCCAGAATTTTGGGGAGACCGTTGATTCATTTGAAGCTCTTTCACAGTCAGAAAATATGGGAGTCAGTACAGTCAAGAACTCTGCAACCATGACTTTCCTGAAATCCAGTAAGTATCCACTGTGTGTGAGAGTGTGCATGTGTGATAAGTGTGCTTGCGTGGGTGCTTGCGAGCGAACGTGCGTGCGTGTGTGTGAGTGTTTGTACGTGTGTGTGGGCACGCGCATTATGTGTGCATGATCGTGTATGTGTTTGTGTGTGTATGTATAACTGTGTCATTCAAACCCCTTGCTCAGTTTCCGCTGTATCAGTCTCACCTTGTATTGAATATCCAGCAGGGTAGTAATACCATAAAAGGCATACACTACATGAGAAATATGAACTGAAGCACAAGGTATACAGAGAACAAGACAGAAAGATAACATCAAAGAAACTTTCCACCAGCACGACGTGTCTATGTAAGGCCGCCAGAAGAGCAGGAAGCAGAACCTCGTATCCCCCTCGACACCCCGTAACAGAGAAAGTGAAGAAGAGGAGAAGAAGAAGGATTGTAATTAGTGCAAGAATCACGAATGAGCCACAGATTGTGTGTTTCAATAGACCGTTAAGGTGCTTATGTTTAAAGGACTGACTGGCCTGAGCTCGGTTTTGACTTACGTTCATCCCCACCAGAACATCACACCGAGCGATAAACACCCGGTGACACAAAGTGTCAGGAGTCGGGTAAGGATCAACTGTCTCATTGTCCCAGAAACCCTGTTCAACCGTTAGGTTATATTACGGCCTTTTCCCACGCCTTTGTGCGTATAAAGCATATAGGGCTATTTGTCTTTTATAAATCATTCGGCATTTGCTGGAGATGTTGTCAGCATCATGAGGGTTTTAGGGCCCTGCTGTAGCGAAAACACGTATAGACCAAGACGGTCTTGAATAGACCCACTGCCTAGCCAAAAGCATGTCGTGACAGTCAATTCGGAGCTTTCTTTGAAGAGTACATCTGGCTAATAAGTAAGGAACCAACAGTCTGCATACAAATTACTCAGATCTGCAAAACAGATGCATTCGCAACATTCAGGTTCTGGGGTAGAACTACAGAAGAGGACGAACAGCCAGAGATGTCTGCCAGATTTTACAGCTGGCGTCGTTGAGCAGGTATCACTAGTGATGCCAGTGCCGCTGGTGTGGGGTGCCACGGGTGGTGCGGGCAGCACGGTGTGGTCCAGCGGGTAGCGCTGGATGGTTCAGCGCATAGTATGTGGTGTGGATAACGCAGGGTGTTGCGGGTGTTGCGGGTGGTGTGGGTACCATAGGTATAACTGTACCGCAGGTCACAAACGATATGTCCTGACTACTTTTATCCCTTGAAATAATTAACTGCTGCACTAATCTTTATCCCGGTTAAGACTTGTAAAATTCCACAATAGGCTTAAGACGTTTTTTTTTTTTTAACCACAAATGTTTTTTTTTTTTTTTGTTAGTTACCTACCCTGGAATTATTGCATGCGAGTGAGAAATCAAAACCCATTCGATATACATTCGATCGATCATCGATCAAACAGAGGGTCCCCTCCTGGATATTACCTAAAGGTTCCCCATACCATCATGACATTTGAAAGATCTCGTCCTAGACGTCAGACCTGCAAGGCAGATCTCAGATACCCGGTTCAGCTTCCAAAGAAGTTATAACTAGGGCACCTTTAAAGGCTATACAAGCCAGGGACAATCTGCAGTCCTACAGGGATTAGGACTTTGCAGATTCGAAAACATTGAAACTTCTGTAAAAAAAAATAATTAGGTCATGTGGTCACACCTTCAGGTTAATTTACGCATATTTTTGTAGATTTCAAGGGAGCCGCTGTCGTGTAGCGGCTATGCGTTCACCTGCGGATCAGAATGTCGTGAGTTAAATGTTCCTGCGGAGCCAGAGTGCTTCTTTCTTTTAATGACCTTTTCATCCAGGGCGACCCAGCCTCAAATGGGCATCAGGTAGAGTACTGGGAAGTAACGGCGGTCGGCATGAGGCTGATGATCACATCACCCACCGACTGCCGATTGGTCTACAAAACATATGTCTGGCCCTATTTGTCCAGTACGCCTGAAGGCTTGGTAACGGGGTCTTTGGTACATTGCAAGTTACAATTTAGACAGATTTGTGTAATCAATGGACAAAACAGCTGAGTGTTATTTCAGGCAGTAACCCCCTGTACAGAAGGTTATGGGTCAAGGCTGAAAAAATCCCGACCGCTGCTTGCCCCATTTGTTAAGGTATGCAGACGATTTTTTATAGATTTTATTTTTTCCTTCCTCCTCCCCCTTCTTTCCCTTTTTCTCTTTCCTTTCCCTTTTCTTTCTTTTCTTCTTCTTTTTTTCTTTTCTTCTTTTTCTTTTTTTCCTTCTTTTTTTTTTTCTTCTTTTTCCTTTCTTTTCTTCTTCTTTTTCTTCTTTTCTTACTTTTCTTTTTCTTCTCTTTATTTCGTTGGCCTTAAAAAGCAGTGGCAAGTTGGTTTTTGGTTTTAAATAGCTGCGACATCTTTGGGGGCGGATGGTTTAAAATAATCCCAAAGAGTGATTGATATTTCAAAAACTGTGCGGACTTACAGCAATAAACGAAGACATTGCAAAAAAAAGTCAAGACATCTTTTCTTCTTTCGCGTTCACCCGCTGTAAACTCTGGCGAAAGTTTTAGTTGTTCATAACTTTTGGATGAGTCCATTTCCCGAACCGAGTGTTTCGTGTGCA
>CAJHNH020002458.1:589401-602921 GCA_905116865.2 Candidula unifasciata | reverse complement strand
AAACCGTAGGCAAACAAGAGCGGAAACACCTCCTCCCTCAGCCTAACAAACTGTGGAGGAAAAGTGACCTAGGTGCGTAAATTGGGCGGCGCCAACCTCTATTATGCGTAATGTTCAGCCTAATTTTGCGTTTAAACCCCCCCTCCCCCCCCCCCCCCCCCCCCCCCCTCCCCCCCCCACCCCCCCCCCCAATTTCAGTTGTTTCAAAATAGGATAATTCTTAGCGGTTCGAGTCGAAACACGATCGGGCCGATGATCGGCCGTTCCGTGCTAAGAGGGTAGCTCCTCCCATACCCTCCCCCTTTTGTCACCCTTTCTCAAAGACCACAGTATTTCAAAAGACGTGTTGGGATCGGAACCCTAATGAAGCAAATCCTTAAACCACAGTTCTACAGTTAGAACGTAATTTTGTCAGGCTTTCGAAACCGGTATGATGCAAGTAACACGGGGGTTCATTGGTGTGGGCGGTTAGGTACCAGGGTTACATTATACTCACTACTACTAGTACTAATACTACTACTACTACTACTACTATACTACTACTATACTACTACTACTACTACTATACTACTACTACTGCTGCTGCTCACTACTACTTACTTCTTCTTCTTTTACTCCCATAACCCTTCCTTTTCCCTAAAGCAGACATTGTTCTGACGCAATCATGGGAACACAATGTGTTCAAGTATATGCACTCTTGAATGCCTTGGCAGGAAATTAATGTACAAAAGCAACCTCCAACAATTATTATGCCACACTATGGATCTATAGAGACACTGCAGGGACACATCAAAATAACAATAGTGGCTGTCAATCGCAATCAAACAGCTCAATATGACAGACGACAGTAGACAAAGTGATCGACATGTTAACAGAAATTAGAGCCGTAATTAACCCAGAAAAGGCAACCGTCCTGTGGTGGTCTTTGGACAACATGATTGTTGAAGCTGATGTTCCAAGCCTCAAAAAAAAAAAAAAAATATCGTGGACATCAAAAGAGACAGCCGACTGCGGTACAGGGGAATCACCTTTGATAGAAGCTTGTCCTTCAAGGAAAACACAGAGGAGTTTGTGACAAAGGCCCAAAAAGGTCTTATTGCACTAAAGATTATGGCAACACTGGACATGGAACAGAGAATGCTGTTCACAATATAAAGTTAGTTGTGTATCCTTTACATAACGTTGCAGAACCAACCCCAGAATTATTTGGCTGTTGTTGCTTTTTCTAACAAATTTTTACCTTCAGAAGTTTGCCATCGCTCCCTCTCTACTGTCAGCTTTCGGTACCACTGTCGAAACTAACGAAAGAGAAACCGTCCGCAGCTGGGATCGAACCTGGCACCCCGGCATTTTAAAGCTCTTTCGCAAAGCCTAAGCCACAGACGCCGAAGAATGCAGACTATTGGTTCCATGGATCTCAGGCAGATGCACTCCGACTTCGTAGGAAACCCTTAATTAGTCGACTCTCACAACTTGCTTTTTAGGGAGGCAGTGGGTCTATTCTTCTCTCCCCCCCCCCCCCCCCCCCCCCACGGGGACTACGGAACCCATACGGGGACCAATAATCACCCAACACCGGCGAGTTGACAATTGTTATGTACATACCAAGTTGCCTACACCGGTGCGCTGTGATAATTGTAACTAGTTATGTAAACACAAGGGGTGTCGTGATAATTTCAACTTGGAGAGATACCACGTTGTCTCCACCGGCATGCCGTGATAGTCGTAGCTCGTTATGTAAACACAAGGTGTGCTGTGAAAAACTTGGAAACAACACGTTCTCTACGCCGGTGCGCTGTGATAATTGTAACTTGTAAGTACATGCAACGTTCTGTAGACAAGTGCACTGTGGTAATTGGTAACTCCGCATGTACATAACGCGGACTCAACGATAGGGTGATGTGATAAGTGTCACTTCAAAACACCACGTTCGCTACATTAGCATGATGTGATAATGTAACTTAGTATGTTCATACTAATGTCTTTGCGACCAAAAGGCCCGTTCCAGAGATCTCTTTCTCCTCTGACGCTGAGAGGCACTCCAGGAGTAGAGAAAAGAAAAGAAGAAGCAGAAGAAGAAGAATGAGAAGAAGAGGTATGTACATAATTGGGAAACACTACTTCATATATGAGTTCCAGTACTTTATTTTGGAAATGGTGGGGGGGGGGGGGATTTGCTCACTGGCCCATAACGAACACGTGGTAAAAGTTGACTAATTAAGAGTATTTTGGGGGAAAGTCTACCAGAGAAGTAAAAATCTAACAGCCTTAAACACAATTAAGCCAGGTCTGTAAAACTAGTTCTGGAACAAGTACAGAACTTGTTGAACAACCAGAATTTTCCACCGCAGTTTTCAGCCGGTGAACACGAAAAAGAAAAACTTGGTACGTATTTAGCTTTGAAATACTACGATGTCTACTTGAGTGCACTAATAATTACAGCCTGGAAACAGCACCCTGTCTACACCAGTGCGCTGTGATAATTTTAACTTGGAAACACACTGTGCACATTGCATCTAGTGCACTGTGATAATTGTAGCGTGACCCCCCTCATCCCCCGTCGAATAGATTGGGGGCTTCTTTCAAAGTATGGATGCATCTGCCTGAGAGGCAAGAAACAAACAATCTGCATACAATTAAATCAAATCTATTAAACGGATATGCACGCCACTCTCAGGTTCTGGATAAAGACTGAAGTCCAGAGGTGGACAAACAACCAGAACTTTCCGCCGGAGTTTACAGCCAGTAAACGCGAAGAAGAAGAACAATTGTAACGTGCAGGAAACCCAGTTATTTATTGCTGATCTAGAAATGTGGGAACTCCCACTGACTTTGACGCTGTTGTGAGTGTTTGTGTTATCGGATGAGATAAACAAAGGGACCTCGCCCAGGCGGTAAATCCCCAACAGGAAATAACCTTGACACCCAAGGCGGGTGTTGAACATAACCCGCCGTGTATGGAGTCAAAGTGTTTCAAATCCAGACGTGAGTGCTGTCAGGCGGGTATCAAGAAAACCATCAACTGAACGACAGTGGGAAGAGCAACAACTTATACTCAAGAAACAGTCAAACGCTTTGGCAGCAGCGTTTTTTCAGTCAATAAAGTATGGTTCAGTTCACGTTTCTAGGCCCATCTACACACTGACTGACCTTTTATTCATATTTTCTGAGACTCTTCTACATCGGAGGGGTGTCACGTTGCCTTCACTCTAATTACACTAGCGCCGATGTCCCGTGTTCTATTCTACACGACGACACAGCTTTCAACGATCCCAGAACAAGTAGAACTGGCCCTAACCCAAATCCGCCTACCCACAGCCTCAGCCACAAGAGAGAGTCTTATCGAAGAAAGCAGTACAACGTGACACCCTTCTGACCTAGATCAGACTGAGAAAGTGTGTAGTTGGTCCGGGAAACGTGAACAGGTCCTGGATTATTTTCCGGAAGTCTCGTTCTTCTTCGCGTTCACCGGCTGTAAACTCCAGCGGAAAGCCTGGGTGGTCGTCCGCCTCTGTGCTTTAGTCATGTTCCAGAACCTGAGTGCTACATGCATATCCGTTTTACAGATCTGGCTTATTTGTATGCAGACTTGTGGTTCCTTACATTTCAGGCAGATGTACTCCGACTTCGAAGGATGTTCCCAATAAGTTGACACCTACGACATGCTTCTTGGGAAGGCAGTGAGTCGTTGCCTTCCTATTGTTGGCAGTTGCCATGGTGTAGCGGCTAGGAAGGTCGTGGGTTCAGGTCTTGGCGAAAGCGTGTTTCTTCAAATATGACCTTGGCTCCCAGGTCGACTCAGCCTTGAGTGGGTAGCAGGTGCAGTCCTGGGAAGTTTAGGCGGCTAGGTTGCTGTGGTCAACATGAAGCCGGCCGTATTTACCTCCCAGAGCTGCACCTAGCACCCATTCAAGGCTGGGTCGACCTGGGAGCCAAGGTCATATTTTAAGAAAGCCCGTTTGCATCAGGGATATTCTTTATATTCTTCTCAAAAACCACTTCCCTGCCGCCAGTAAATATTTGTCAGCTTATCTGCATATTGTCTGTGTCTAAAAATGTGTCAGTTGTGCAGTCATGCAGTCATAAAACCAGTCTGGCTAAGAACCTTAACGAAAGTGGGACGGAGGGAAAAAACATATAGAAGTAATCAGACGTTTCGGCAGCAACCTTTATCCAGATCAGTAGATTATTCTCCGGGAAAAAAAAAACGGAATTGTTATCATTCATCATCATTGTCTTGGCATCTTGAAGAATATAGTTTGCCAATCCTTTCCTTTTTGACAGTTAGCATACTGTTTAGGTGACAATAGTCATAGTGACTATAGTATAAATAACTGATTATGAAGATCCCCCACCCCTTTTTTTAAAGGCGCATCGGGTACATGGGAAGAGCACCCATATTTTTACAGACTATCGGCACTCGGTGGGTAATATGGTCAAATTAATCAAGTAACAGAAAGTATATTGATCGGCACTCATAGAAAGAAGTAGAAAGATAGAAGAACACACTAGACAACATAACAATCGAAAGCTATAGTTACCGTACCGGGAATTGAACCTGTAACCTCCAGACGGCGTGTGCGCCTCGCCATGGACACAAGTGCACTAAGAACAAGGTCCACTAAACACCCCCCCCCCCTACAAAAAAAAGGTGTCTCATTGGCCATGTCTATCGTACAACCTGAAATCCACGACTATGGAATACGGACAGAATTCATTTCAACCCATTGAAATGGCACCATAGGTTACAGAAATTTATATTAACGAAGCATATGTCGAATAACAATCACAGCAACAATTTACGAACACAGTTCAGCATTACGCCGGCCGTCTTTAATTCCTCAGCCCATACATCCTGGTACCCATTTTAGGCAGGGTCGACCTGCGATGCCCATACCATCATAAAAATCCATGCAGCCAGTAGTGGATTTCGACCGCAGAACGTTGGAATTAGCGGCGTCAGTGGCTTTGGCGTTGCGAGTCCGACGTAATTCAAACGTACCGCGTACAGCTGGCTGCATGGATTTTTATCATGGTACGGGGCGAGGCAGGTGGACCCAGCCTAAAGTGGGTACCAAAATGTATGTCCTGGGAAAGTAAAGACGACCGGCGTAATGCTGACCACATTACTCACCTAGTGCCCATTGGTTTGTAAAATATGGGAGCTCTTCAAATATGCCCGATGCGCCTAAGGCGTAAAAAGGATCTTTACTTACTTAACGTTGGAATTACGAGTCGGTCCCGCAAAGCCTAAGCCACGGACTATGGTCGGGTAATTTGAGACCACGACCAACAACTATATGTCGGCTGCTCCCCTGCTCAATCGATCATCACTGCTCCCAGCGTTTCATGTTACCCTGATGGCTGGAGGGAAAAAAGGAGGAGGGGGATAAACAGGGACTGCACCTTGTCGAAGGGTGTCCTGTCGGCTAGCGGAGGGAAAGAGACACCGTAGTTTTTCTTTTGATAAAGGATACCCCTATTAGACTGTCCCCGTGTACCTGATTATAATCTTTTCTCTCCAGATTTGAAAAAGAATATAGGGTGAGTTTTATTTACTTAACATACACGCAAAGGGTATATATTTCCAGAAACATATTTGATACGTTTGAGAAAGACCCTTCTCACAGCTTTCATATAGTGTTAGGCATATCGAAAGAGGTAACTAATGTGTTTCTATAAGACTGACATCAGTTACATGCTGTCAAACCTTCAGCTAGCGGCCAGGAAAACAATAATAATAATAATATACAGATGTTATATGAGTTGTAATCATCTCGATGCGCCAAAAACGCCCCTGGTTTTACATGCTACTCTCTGTGTCAACATAATATTTCTATTCTTTCCCTTACAAAAAAGTACAGACTTCTTTTTACCCAGGGACGTACACGGCAAATGACGCCAATCTCACATATTTAGAAATCACTCCGCACTCGGTGGAGGATTTGGTCAGCCACGGCCATCTTGAGATATAAATAGCCTGAAGATGGGCGTGGGTCAGCATGACACCGACTGTCTTTACCTGCCAACCTATTACTTGGTACAATTTAAGCTGGGTCGGAATGGAAGCCAAGATCAGTTTTGAAACAAAGTCCGACTCGATAGGGATTCGAACTCAAGAACTTCGTGCCGACAAGCGAACGTCGAGCCGCGACGCTATCTCGGCTCTCAATTCTGTTCAGGAACCGAACAATGGAAATTTTCAAGCAATCGAGAATATATCGGATTTCCGTTTACAAACTTTATATAGAAATTTGAAAAATAAATGGGGGGGGGGGGGGGGGGGGGGGCACACACACACAATTTCCAAATTAGGTTAGTTGCGTATCCTTTACAGGACGTTGCAGAACCAACCCCAAACAGCCCTGGTTGTGGTTTTTTTCTAGGCAAATTTACCTCCAGTAGTTTGCCATTGCTTTATGGACGGTCGGCTTTCTTGATCCCACTGTCGAAACCAACGCAAGGCGCATGGCCCGCAGCTGGGATCGAACCCGGCATCGCAGCATTAAGACGCGTTCGCATCGACTTAGCCACAGAGCCGACAATTTCCGTATAGAAACTGAAAAGGAAATGTGAAAAACAAGTGAGAAAATCATTGGTTTTCAAGAATGATATGCAAAGTGCCAGGTTTGACGCTCAAGTGGGTCTGACGGTGAATGGCGAGACACGTTGCCCTGTCAACACGGTGGTTGTTAAGACGCTGTCTCACATGACGATACGGCTGCTTGTTGGCCGTTGTATGTCGACACGGGAAAACTGTGAAGTCCCGTGTTTGTAGAAGTGTATATTTAACATTCGTTATTTAAGTATATTAAACATTCATCGTGTAAGTATATATTTAATCTGGGTAGGGTGAGGTCGTGCGAGGTGAATGACCGATAAAGGTAGTTTTTAACTCATTTCATGCAAAGCTTAGCCTTCTTGCAAAATGAGTGTGGGTGGGGTGGGGTGGGGTTGGGGAATTAGGCTTATGACAGGGCCAAATTTGTTGAAGCGGCGTAGAGGGAGGGGGGGGGGGGAGGGGGGCGAATAGACACACTACAACTAATAAGCATGATATAAAAGCATGAAGGCGACTAATTATGGGTGTTTTCTTCCATGGCGGAGCGCATCTCACCGTGAGGCGAGAAACCATCAGTATGCATACAACTGATACTTTGTAAAACGTGTGTGAACACAAAGTTCATGTTCTGAAACACGACTAAAGCCGAGAAACGAACGAACAACCAAATCTTTTCGCAGTAGTTAACAGGCGAGGAGGATTGAGAAGAAGAAGAAGAAGAAGAAGAAGAAGAAGAAGAAGAAGAAGAAGAAAAAGAATATAAAGAAGAAGAAGAAGAAGAAGAAGAAGAAGAAGAAGAAGAAGAAGAAGAAGAAGAAGAAGAAGAAGAAGAAGAAGAAGAAGAAGAAGAAGAAGAAGAAGAAGAAGAAGAAGAATATAAAGAAGAAAAGATGAAAAGCAGAAAAGATGAAAAGAAGAAGAAGAAGAAGAAAAAGAAGAAGAAGAAGAAGAAGAAGAAGAAGAAGAAGAAGAAGAAGAAGAAGAAGAGGAAGAAGAAGAAAAAGAAGAAGAAATACCATATACCCATGGTGGTTTGTGGTTTCCTGTATGTGCAAGAGCGAAGATACCTAGCGGTCACGGGATACCATGGATTTTAAACCTAAACATCTAAGCAGCTCCTGCGTAAATTGGTATTATGAAATATTATGGGGAATAAAGGCAGTCAGTATAAACACTATTCATTTTCTGTTAGCTCATCGTTTCTGCATTTTAATCAGAAACTACTTTTCAATTCCCATTTATCCACCAACAGCATTAAGTGCCTTCCCGACTGGCGTGGGCGATCTTTTTTTTTTCCACATCTTCTGATCTCCGCATCACGTATTAGTTTATGCGCTGACACCTTTCCAATCACAGCAAAGAGTGTCAAGAATCTTCATTCACTGCCTTTCTTTAACTCTCTCTATATATCAATCTATCAGTCAATCAAACAATCAGTCAGTCGGTCGGTCAGTCACTCAGTCAGTCAGTCTGTCTGATGCCTGCCTGCCTGCCTGTCTGTCTGTCTGTCTGTCTGTCTGTCTGTCTGTCTGTCTGTCTGTCTGTCTGTCTGTCTGTCTGTCTGTCTGTCTGTCTGTCTGTCTGTCTGTCTGTCTGTCTGTCTGTCTGTCCGTCCGTCCGTCCGTCTGCTTGTCCGTTAGTTGGTCTGTCTGTCTGTCTGTCTGTCTGTCTGTCTGTCTGTCTGTCTGTCTGTCTGTCTGTCTGTCTGTCTGTCTGTCTGTCTGTCTGTCTGTCTGTCTGTCTGTCTGTCCGTCCGTCTGCTTGTCCGTTAGTTGGTATAATTGTCTGTCTGTCTGTCTGTCTGTCTGTCTGTCTGTCTGTCTGTCTGTCTGTCTGTCTGTCTGTCTGTCTGTCTGTCTGTCTGTCTGTCTGTCTGTCTGTCTGTCTGTCTGTCCGTCCGTCCGTCTGCTTGTCCGTTAGTTGGTCTAATTGTCTGTCTGTCTGTCTGTCTGTCTGTCTGTCTGTCTGTCTGTCTGTCTGTCTGTCTGTCTGTCTGTCTGTCTGTCTGTCTGCTTGTCCGTCAGTTGGTCTGTCTGTCTGTCTGTCTGTCTGTCTGTCTGTCTGTCTGTCTGTCTGTCTGTCTGTCTGTCTGTCTGTCTGTCTGTCTGTCTGTCTGTCTGTCTGTCTGTCTGTCTGTCTGTCTGTCTGTCTGTCTGTCTGCTTGTCCGTCTGTCTGTCTGTCTGTCTGTCTGTCTGTCTGTCTGTCTGTCTGTCTGTCTGTCTGTCTGTCTGTCTGTCTGTCTGTCTGTCTGTCTGTCTGTCTGTCTGTCTGTCTGTCTGTCTGTCTGTCTGTCTGTAGGATTAAAATCTCTCGGATTAGAATCAAACATGTTCAACTCCAGAAAATCCAGTTCACGCGTATATCCATATGGCACAGTTATCTTGAGGCACCACAAACGTTTAGTATGTAACCTTTAGTCTAGTGTGGGTGGGTGTTAACTCTCTTTCAACGCATTGTTACAATTACATCAAGATTTGTCAGTGTTTCTTTACTTGTAATGTAGTCAAAACGTGATAACTGCATCTTCTGACGTTGGCAATAAGTTTGCAGTGTTTTGACCGCTTTTGAAACGCATGAATTACATACACATCTTTTAGATCTGAAGGCATTTGTATGTGTAGCTCGATTACCGTATAGTTGTCCATGGTCCCCTGGACAGGCAAATATAACACATAAACCTGTTCAAAACAATGTTTTCCCTGAAAAAAAAAATTAGCGGACACAAGTAATTGCACAATTTGTTGCCAGGCCAGGTCGATGGATTATTCAGCTTTGTGTGGTTCATTTTATAACTCTGCAGTGATGCACATGACGAGATTCAGCGAAATACGTCTGGCAATAAATTAAGCAATGTATTGTTTGTGTCCGCATTATAAATATATACTAATAACATATAGATAATTAATTTTTCAATTTTGTTTGGGGTAAGGGTGGGGGAGGGGAAGGGGGTGTCTGTCCCCCCCCCCCCTCATCCCACCCTTACCCCAAACAAAATTGAAAAATTAATTTCTATATGTTATTAGTATAGTCGGCTCTGTGGTTAAGTCGATGCGAACGCTTCGTAATGCCGGGGTGCCGGGTTCGATCCCAGCTGCAGGGCATGCGCCTTGCGTTGGTTTCGACAGTGGTATCAGGGGGCCGACCGTCTAGGAAGCAATGGCAAACTACTGGACGTAAATTTGCCTAGAGAAACCACACAACAGCCAGGGGCTGCTGGGGTTGGTTCTGCAACGTCCTGATTAGTATATGTACTAGTCCCCAAGACAGGTATACCAATCTATCAAATGAGGGGAGGGTGGGGGGGGGCGAGGAGGAGTTATGTTTGAAGAACCCCATACCAACTGAAATTCTTTAGAATGACAGATAAAAATTCGGAAGTGAGATCAGGTAATTCACAAGGTGCTATACACCTTGGGTGCTTACATCTTCTGGTTAGCGTGTCGCCCGCCTGAGAACAATTACCCGTAACGAGTGTCACAGGAACAAAGCAGAGTGGGGAAACTTAAGTAGACAAGACATGTTCAAACAACTGAACGTAGAGCATACGTAAAATGGGAAACAGAGATCGGCACAAAGAAACTGGAGATTAAAAAGGTACGGCCTGGTGACTAAATATGGGGTTCATAGATTGAAAACATGATGGCTGCGAATGGGCAGGTGAGGGGACACACCTAGGGAGCGATATTGCAGTGGAGACTGTAAGGCGGCATACCTGGAATGCAAGATTGCAGTTGAGACTGTGAGGGGGCACACATGGGGAGCAAGATTGCAGTTGAGACTGTGAGGCGGCACACCTGAGGAGCAATATTGCAGTTGAGACTGAGGGGGCACACCTGAGGAGCAAGATTGCAGTTGAGACTGTGAGGGTGCACACCTGAGGAGCAAGATTGCAGTTGAGACTGTGAGGGTGCACACCTGAGGAGCAAGACTGCAGTTGAGACTGAGGGGGCAGACCTGAGGAGCAAGATTGCAGTTGAGACTGTGAGGGGGCACACATAGGGAGCAAGATTGCGGTTGAGACTGTGAGGGGGCACACCTGAGGAGCAAGATTGCAGTTGAGACTGTGAGGGGGCACACCTAGGGAGCAAGACTGCAGTTGAGACTGTGAGGGTGCACACCTGAGGAGCAAGATTGCAGTTGAGACTGAGGGGGCAGACCTGAGGAGCAAGACTGCAGTTGAGACTGAGGGGGCAGACCTGAGGAGCAAGATTGCAGTTGAGACTGTGAGGGTGCACACCTGAGGAGCAAGACTGCAGTTGAGACTGAGGGGGCAGACCTGAGGAGCAAGATTGCAGTTGAGACTGTGAGGGGGCACACATAGGGAGCAAGATTGCGGTTGAGACTGTGAGGGGGCACACCTGAGGAGCAAGATTGCAGTTGAGACTGTGAGGGGGCACACATAGGGAGCAAGATTGCAGTTGAGACTGTGAGGGTGCACACCTGAGGAGCAAGATTGCAGTTGAGACTGAGGGGGGCAGACCTGAGGAGCAAGACTGCAGTTGAGACTGAGGGGGCAGACCTGAGGAGCAAGATTGCAGTTGAGACTGAGGGGGCAGACCTGAGGAGCAAGACTGCAGTTGAGACTGAGGGGGCAGACCTGAGGAGCAAGATTGCATTTGAGACTGTGAGGGGGCACACATAGGGAGCAAGATTGCGGTTGAGACTGTGAGGGGGCACACCTGAGGAGCAAGATTGCAGTTGAGACTGTGAGGGGGCACACCTGAGGAGCAAGATTGCAGTTGAGACTGTAAGGGGGCACACCTGAGGAGCAAGACTGCAGTTGAGACTGTGAGGGGGCACACCTGAGGAGCAAGACTGCAGTTGAGACTGTGAGGGGGCAGACCTGAGGAGCAAGACTGCAGTTGAGACTGTGAGGGGGCAGACCTGAGGAGCAAGACTGCAGTTGAGACTGGGAGGGGGCAGACCTGAGGAGCAAGATTGCAGTTGAGACTGTGAGGGAAAACACCTGGCGAGCAAGATTGCAGTTAAGACTGTGACGTGTGAACGACAACACCTGGATTAACTAATAATTGCACCTGTGGGTATAAGAGTGTGCAAGTTGGGGAGTATGAAGGGATGATAGGATGGGGGGGGGGGGGGGGGTGAGTAAAAGGGAGAGATGAGGAGATAGGAGGCAAGGATACTGGAGCTGTCTATCCCCGTGTGAGTTCCGGGAGCCCATTGTAGCTCAAATTCAAATCGAGCCGGACGTTGACAATATTACCCAATGCCGATTGGTCTATAAAATACAGTAACGGTAAAGTGAATGACCATTTTCCACTCCTTCTGGGCATATAGGGCTAGTTCTATATTTGATAGATCGATCGGCAGTTAGTGGGTGATGTGTTCAGCATGGCGCCGGCGGCCTTTACTTTCCGGGATTTTACCTAGTACCCATTTAAGGCTAGATCAATCTGGGAGCCATGGTCATTTGTTTTTAAAAGTCCGGCAGTCCGGCTGCCTCGGGATTTAAAATATAGGCTTAGCACTATATACACTATATACACTATTTACACTATATACACTATATACACTGTATACACTATATACACTATATACACTATATACACTATATACACTATATACACTATATACACTATATACACTATATACACTATACACAGCTTGTAATAGGGCACTAGCGCGTCGACCAGCACGGGTTAAAACCAAGCATCAGCAACAGTCAGCAAAAACCTACAGAGATAGGAGTTAAAGAGAGCCAGACCTGACAAGGACCCGGAACCCCAAGCACCACACCGAACTTAGGACTTAGAAAGACAAAGAACAGGAATATCAGGCATGACTTCACACCACAAAGAATCGGACATCAAATAAGATAGCCAAGGAACCTTCCTTCATATAGTAGGCCTTCAGGCGGCTGAAATAGGATCAAGTTTGGAGTGTTTGTTTATCAAATCATACTCGCGGCGTCCGTGGCTTAGGCGTTGCGAGTCCGACTCCTAATTCCAACGTACCGCGATCGAAACCCACTGCTGGCTGTGTGTATTTTTATCATGGTAGGGGCGTCGCATGTTAAGTGGGTACCAGGATGAATGTCCTGGGGAAGTGAAGACGGCCGGCGTAATGCTGGTCACATTACCCATGTAGTGCCGATTAGTCTGTAAAAATTTGGGACCCTCTTTCCATATACCCGATGTGCCTAAGGCGTGAAAAGGGATCTTTACTTTTATTTACTTACTATGTGCTCAATACGCATATTGGCGTGTTAAAGGGTCCTTTTCCTTACTACATTGTTATAAATGTAACCAACACGACAGACACACGATCAGAATAATTGGCAGAACAATGATGTCAGCCAGACCTGGTTTCAAAGTTCACCAGATCCGCCAAGAATTAATGACACCGCTGCTCTGCTATAATTAAAAATCTCCAGCACATGCAGTTCGCAGGAGACCAGACACATGTCAAATAAACAAAAGTGTAGGTAATCCCCGTGCAGATTGGTGGCTCAAAGATTGGTGGCAGGCAGATCTGATTACTGATTTCTGATTTTCTTTTTCTCCTTGTTCTTAGGGTTGGGGAGGGAAGGGTGGGGGGCTGCGTGGTCTCGAGGCATGGTATTCGCCTCGAGTGCTAGAGGTTTCGGTTTTAATAACCGGTAAGAGATGATATTATTTTCACATGGATTTACACTTGTTTTAAACCCCCCCCCCCCCCCCCCCCCCCCCCCCCCCCCCCCCCCCCCCCCCCCCCCCCGTCTCTGTGTTGTGAGATCGAACGGCCGTGTGCATTGTTGCGCACGTAAAAAAAAAAATCCCTTAGCAGTTGAAAATCCAAAAGAGTAGCCTAAAGGCGCTGCCCGGGCAAATTTTGGAGTTAAAAATATACCCAAAGTATTTAAGGATCCTCGCTGGTGCTGTAGAGCCTGTGCACTGTGATAAGCTTCTTTGGACTCAGACTTGAGTTAGAAGAAGAACGGGGCACTTATGGGTCACT
>CAJHNH020002458.1:574401-584401 GCA_905116865.2 Candidula unifasciata | reverse complement strand
AATTGTCTGAATGCGGTTTCTGGGACCTCTCCACGGTGATCCTCATCCACATGATGGCACTTGTGTCATCGGGTGTTTATCGCTTGTGTGATGTCCTGGTGGGGTAGAAAGTCAGTCAGTCAGTCAGTCAGCAGAGACATAGAAAGCCTGGCGGTGGGTGTTCAGTCTCCTCATTATAATCTAGCAGGGGGGGGGGGGGAACTGCATGGTCTCAAGGCATGGTGTCCGCCTCGAGTGCCGGAGGTTCCGGGTTCAATACCTGGTAAGGGCTGGGATTTTTTTCACGTGGACCTGGACTTCCAGTAATTCCCACTGGTCTCTGGGTAGTGAGATCGGACGCCCGTGTGCATTGTTACGCTCACTGAAAAAAAACCTTGGCAGTTGGAAATCCAAATGAGTAGCCTAAAGGCGCTGCCTGGGCAAAATTTAGAGTTGAAAATCTACCCAAAGTATTTCAGGATCCTCGCCAGTGCTACAGAACCTGTGCACTGTGCTGAGCTTCTTCGGACTCAGACTTGAGTTCGAAGAAGAACGGAGCATTTATGGGTTACTATCCGTGTGCCATGATGTTGGTCCGTTGTTCCAACCTCAAACCTTATAATTATCTAGCGGCGAAGCTCACTGTGAATAGGCTTTGTTTAAGTAATAATAATAATAATGTACTGAATGGCAAATACACATGATATAGTAAAGTAAAAATCCCTTGTTCATGCTTTTAAGCGCAACAGGCCTATGGGAAGAGCACCCATATTTATACAGACCAATCGAAACTAGGTGGGTAATGTGGTCAGCATTACGCCAGCCGTCTTTACCTCCCTAAGGACATACATCCTGGTACCCATTTTAGGCTGGGACGACCTGCGACCTCCCATAACATTATAAAAATCCACGCAGCAGCCAGCAGTGGGTTTCGATCGCGGTACGTTGGAATTACAAGCCAGACTTGTAACGTATAAGCCACTGACGCCGCACATGTTAATATATTTAAAATACTTTCAGGCATATCATTAAATACCGGCAAATCGCACTTCTACACATGGTTAGCGTTTTTTTTTTTGGGTGGGGGAGGGGGGGGGGGGGTGGGGGGATTTCCCTAGAAAACAAAAATCTGGATTGGAAAAAAAAAGGGGGGGGGGGGGTGTGTCTAGCCGTTGCCTCGAAAAACAAAATCACTATCAAGGAAACGACTTATAACATGAATAGAGACGATCGACAACCAAAAAACGGACCACTTTGCCGACTAACATTTTAATCAAAATAGAATATTTCACACCCAAAAAAAAAAAAAAAAATAGATAAAACAGAAGTACAGCAGCACACCCAAGAGCTAAGCAGCCCTAAATCCTCAAAATCTTCACCGCCTTAAAAAAAAAAAAAAGAAATACATAACATGCAATAAACACAGCTTTTACAACACATCATGTTGAACAAATATCCTAAACTCTCACGAAAGTTCTCATATAGTAAAACATTGATTAGGTTAAAAAAAAAAAAGGGGGGGAGAAAATCAACAAGTAAATTCCCACTTTTAGAATACCGGAGAAAAAAGTTCAATGCATCGTTTGAAAACTAAACCCAGCGGATCCCGTAAACAATACCGCAGTCTTATCTCACGTAGCCTCTAGTTATACTTATTTCATTTCGCCTGCAGACGGCATCACGTGACACAACACTTCTGTCGGTGTCAAAATACAAGAGAATCGTTGTCTCCGGTAAGATAGAAGCAACAGGAAAACACAAATGTCAGCAATTTCTCTGTACTAGCGTGTCTCTCCCGTGTTTTTTTTAAAAAGCCAATGACTCCTTTTTTTAAATTCTTGAATGTTGAATGTTGAATTGTGAATGTTGAATTAGGAATAGACATCACAGCACTCGGGACACCGTCATAAGCGCTCCGTCCCCATCTTCAGCAGCAATCGAAAAGTTAAAATTCTGATGGTACCCGTTGTGACAAAACCAAGGATAATTTCGGTCCGGCAAGAGTTAATTGCAAGTTTTAGTTAAAAGAATTGCGCACGTAAAATAAATATAGTTAAACATAGACGCTAAAAGAATAAAAAGATATGAAGGCGCACATAATTTATGACGTTTTGTGGTGTTACTAGGAGAAACCCTTAGATCTAGTTTCGTCACAACACAGAACGATTGCCAGCCATACCATCAGCCTAACCCCAACAATAATAATAATACCATAAGATTTCAGGTTCCCGTGTTCCCGTATTCTTGCTTGCCTGTTTACCAGAGGACCGTATTCCTGTATTCCGGTTGGCCTGTTTGCCTAGTTGCTTGAGGAACGTGTTCCCGTATTCCTGCCTGCCTGGTTACCAGAGGACTGTAATCCCGTATTCCGGTTGGCCTGTTTGCCTAGTTGCTTGAGGAACGTGAACCGTATTCCTGATTGCCGGTTTATCAGTGGACATTCCTCCAAAGGAAACTACATTTCAGCTCATCAAGACTTGCCTAAAGCTGAGTGAAAGATTGTTCAGTGAACATTGTGTGGTGTAATGATGAACTAGTAATTGTTTCTTTTGTTTCTTAATTTAAAATTGTTAAAATTCCATATCAGTATTTTATCAATACAGTTGTTATTTAGAAACTCCATTTATCGATTTCATCCTATCAAATTTAACTTCTTGGGTAGACTAAAGATTGTTCATTGAAGTTGATTTGAGTTAAATTAACAAAGTTAACTCTGATTGTTTTCTGAATTTCTTTAGGAAATTTCCAGGGATTCACCCTATTCATTTAACTTTCTGTATTTTCCTTCCTTTATTTTCCAGAACTCAGGGACCGTTATAATTCCCCTAGACTTATTTAATTCGAGCCCTGTAAGTTATTTGGAAGGATATAGGGGATCTCCAGGCGACGATAGATTCCGCCAACAATAGTTGATTACACCCGTAACTGATTGTATATCCGCCTCGCCTTTCCGCTGAGTGTGGAGCGTCAGCCAGATCCCCCTGTAACTCCTTGCAGTGCCATTCTCTTCAGACCGTAATGATCTATCTGTTCCTCGGCACTGTTCACTCGCTCCCAGAGGGCCCTCACAACATCCAGCTTGTCATACATCACTTCACCCCCAAGTGGTGTAGAACCGGTCAGTATATCTGCCTGTTTATTTACCAACACACCTGTATGACCTGGAGAAAATATTCAAAGGATGCTAACTACCCAGGACCTCTGAAGTGATGCTTGCCACTCGGAACGAAGCGATGCCTGTCTCCACCTTTCTCAGCATGTTCTGTGAGTTAGTTACAGTGACGACATGTGTATACAGCTGATTCTCAAGCCATGGAAGGCAGCAGTGATTGCCTCCACCTCCATTCTCAAACTAGACATGATATCGTATCCCAGGCTTTACTGCAATAGGCGACGTCCATTCGCCTTCGCTATGAACCCACATGCACTTCGTCTTCCCCTCAACACAGAGCCACTTGTATAGGCAATCACGTCACCTGGGCTGAACTACTGATTCTGCAGCCCCAACTGGTCAGTCCCTGTACTCACGTCCCAAAATCCTATTCCCCCCGTTGGGCTTTCTAGTCATATTTTGTTTTATACTTAGAATTACTTATGATCATCATCATCAAGTGCCTTGCCGACTGGCGTGGGCGATCATGCCTCTCCACAATTTGCAATCCCCTGCAGCACCTATCAGTTAATTAAGATAGTTAAGTTATTACTTAAGATATAACTAATTAATGAGATAATGTGATCTAACAGAAACATTAGACTAGGACTTGAGATAGAACTGGTCGACGAAGCAATATGATCTTCGAGTGCAGACCGAGCATTCATGTTACATCATCGTGTCGTGTGCTTCAAACTCCACATTCACAAAACATACAACGGAATGTAACTAATTACAAATAAAAGCCACAAGTGAAACCTGTCCAAACCTACTAGTCACAGTGACCTGAATTTTGCGAACACAAGATACAATTTGCTCTAATTAATGTTCCAGCAAGTTTTAAATGAATTTATATACAACAGCACTAAACACAAATAGAACCGGCGACGAGAACTACCATAGAATGAAAACAAATGCATCCAGATAAGCTTGAAGCCTAAAGACTGGTTAGCTTCAACAGTATATAGTTTCTCTGTCTAAATCTTTGCCTCTAGTGTTTGAAGAGTGCTAGGCGTGTCTGAAGTGATGGTAAGAAACTTAACAATGCTTCACACAAACGTAGGGGGGGCAAATGTGCAAGGGTTTCGCCATTTCTGCGTCTTGTAGACTGGTAAATGTTTGTTTTTCTGGAGCCATTGCTTTTAATACAGGAAATGTTAGTTTGTATAAGCGTTCGTTTTTGCTGCTGTTGTTTTCCCCCTTTCCTCCTACTCCTATCCTCCTCCCCCTTCTTCTTCTTCTTTTCTTCTTCTTCTTCTTCTTCTTCTTCTTCTTCTTCTTCTTCTTCTTCTTCTTCTTCTTCTTCTTCTTCTTCTTCTTCCCCTCTCGCTCTTCTTTTTCTCCACCTCCTGTTTTTCTTTCTTTTTTGATGTCTTGATTGGCAGGTACAAAAATAATACTGTTGAAATTCTATATTTAATATATAAACAAATAAAACGAACGAGTATATGTTTTTGGGAACCTCAATGTGCCTAGGTATTTGACAAAACAAACTATTCCGTGATGTATTCGATATGATAAATTATTCCACCGTTTATTTGTCCATGGAGCATTCTTTTTCACTCTCTCAAAGCAGTTTAAACATCTGTATATACCTTCCGGTTTGAAATGTTTACGATAACGACTCCATTGGTTTGTGTTTCGGCTTCAGCAGGACAAAGCGTTTAGTGAAGCCATAAGCCGCTTAAATTCTCTCATGTTTGTTCTCTTTGAGACAAAAATGAAGGGCGTTTGCGCTTGAGTAAATAGAGAATTTTCAGCATTAGTAGCGGGGTCATGTGTCGCACCTGTGAGCTTATATAGTGTTGTGATCACTGGAAAGATTTTGGAAAGAGACGTAGAGGAAGACAACTTGAGAAGATGCTTGACAGCTTTTTTTAATTTCCGGTCAAAATGGAGGACTAGGCATTGCAGAATGTTGAGCTTCGAAGTAATTTTTGCCTCAGATAGCGCTTTGCTATTGTAGTTTCCACAAATGGACGGTAGTCTACGGTTTCGCTGCCTGGGCTACTGAGTTCAGTATTTGGTGCAGCCCTGTGAGCTGTATTTTGTCATGTGGAATGCCTTTAATTTGTGGATCGGCTGAGTCGTTTTATTCAATATAGCCGGTAGCCGGTTTACGTGTGAGCTAGTGAAATACCTTGTGTAATAATTTTACGTGTGTATAGGCAACCTATCGTACCGATTACTTTTATCAACAAACTGCATTTCTGGTGGCGACTGTTTGCATTGGCACCTCTAGCAACTGGCATACACATCAAAACATTAAACAAGGTGTAAGACAGAGTTGTGTACAATCACCCGATTTATTCAATTTGTTCAGTAAAATAATAATTAGATCCATACACTGGATTAGCGGTTGCTGGGCATATTGTTAAGAACCTGCGATATGCTGACAATATAGTTTTGATCTCTGAAAATGTAACGCAACTGCAAGAAATGATGAATTTAATTGTAACTGAAAGTGAAAACAAACGTCTTAGTTCGAACAGCCGAAAAACAGCAGTAATGGTAATTTAAAAGAAACACATCCTCCAAAATGCAGCATCAAAGTAAATGGGACACACCTCAAGCAAGTTTATATGTTTAAGTACTTGGGTACACTGATAACATCAGATAGAAGATGTATTAAAGGAGTTAAATGTAGAATAACTCAAGCAAAGGCAGCATTTTACAAAATAAAGAATATTTTATGCAATCTTTCTTTGTCAATTTAAACGAGAAAGAGAATTCTTAAAAGTTATATAAATCCTATCTTGATACACGGGAATGAACCATGGACAGTTGGTAGATTAGTGAAAACTTATTTGGAAGTTACAGAGACATGGTTTTATAGACGAATTGTGAGAATATCCTGGACAGATACAAAAAAAAAAAAAAAAAGCAATGAAGATGTCTTGAAAGAAACTAACTCACAAAGAGAACTGATTGCCCACATCAAAAAGGGACAATCTACATTCTTTGGTCATGTGATGAGAAGGAGAAAACTAGAGTACATCATGGCAGTAGGAAAACTGGAGTGGAGGTAAGGCAGAGGGACACTGAGAGAAAAGACGCTGGACAGTTTGACATCATGGCGTCATAGAGGTTCATCTGTAGCAGAGTTGATTGGAAGCACACGAAACAAAAGATTGTAAATAAACATGACCACCGACGTCATTCGACATGGACTTTAAGAAGAAAAAGAACACTATGCCCGAATAGATGCTAATAAACAGCAGCTTGTCTCGGAAGCTGAAATATTTTGGTCACATCAAGCGCCACGGCAGATTAGAAAGAATAATAACAGAAGGCATGTTAGCAGGAAGGAGAGACAGGGTATAAGTAACTCCTTGAATATAAAAGTGCACGAGGCGAGAGAGTTGGCATTTTTTTCTCTCCCCAGGCAGACCGTGATGAAAGCGACGTTTTGCAAAGGACCTTCTGCATGATGATGATGATGATAATAGTGTAAATTTCAGAAAATACTTCAGAAAAAAAAGGGGGGGGGGGCAGTGACGTATCAGGCATACGATGAAAGACACACATTTTCTATAGGCCAGTTGGTATAAAACCGGTAAATGATTTAGCTGAACATCAAAGAATCAAATGGTTCTATCATCTGGTCAGACTGGGACACAATTATCCACCAGTTAGAACGTCCTACATCATAAAAACAGGGTTACCTGGCAAGAGGACGACCAAAACTAAATGGGTGGATGGAGTAAAAGAGACCCTGCAGAAACGCAGTATGACATTAACAAAAGTTACACAGACATGAAACTACATCCTTTTCCTCTCTGCGATTCTTCCCAGCATAAGGAACAGTACAAATGAAGAAGAAGAAGAAGAAGAAGAAGAAGAAGAAGAAGAAGAAGAAGAAGAAGAAGAAGAAGAAGAAGAAGAAGAAGAAGAAGAAAAATAGGATAGGTGACCTGCTCAACATCATGCCGGCCACCTTTGCTTCTGAGGGCAATACCTAATCATCATTTTGAGCTGAGTCGATCTGGGAGCGAAGTTCAAGTTTGGAAGGGGAAAAAAAGTCGCCACGATGCGTGAACGTTATATTGCACTCATAGATGATTCTGCTATGTTCCACATACTCACATATGTGTGATGATCTCACCTGCGCATAGGTTCGCCTTAGCTGAGTCCAGAACGGGATCGGCTCATCCCATGTTATTGAAGAAGCGAAACGAAGCGTTACTATAAACACCTTTCTTGTCTGTCCTCATTCTCTGCTTAAGTATCTTGACACACATTTCTCTTGCATGACTCAAATCTCACTTGTCTTTGTTCGTTCTCACATCTGGTTTGATAGTTTTCTTATGACAATAAGGCACGGTCATGGATTTAAACCCGTCTATAGGGAATCTCTCAACGCAATCTTCCCTGGGGTCTTGCACTTTGACTTTAAGGATTTATTACAAGGTGTGCGAGTGTAGATCCACAATGGTTCTCAAAATAAGCAGTAAGCACCCAATAGGACGTTACTTTTATATAAAACAACAACGCACAGGGATGGATTTAAATCCCTATATGGGGGATCACTCAAACTGAATACTGTCTTTCATTGCGTCTTGCACTTTGATTATAAGGATTTACTGCACAGAGTGCTGTTCTAGCTCCTTAGTAGTTCTCAAAGTGTGTGGCACAACTCTCCTCCATATTTTCATGGGCTCTTCCTTTCTTTTACCCCTCTGGGCTGCTACCTGAAGCTTTGACACTCTGAAACTACTACTACTACTACTACTACTACTACTACTACTACTACTACTACTACTACTACTACTACTACTACTACTACTACTACTACTACTACTACTACTACTGCTGCTGCTGCTGCTGCTGCTGCTGCTACTACTACTACTACTACTACTACTACTTCGTCTTCTTCTTCTTCTTCGTGCCTGTAAAGTCCAGCGGAACGTTCTGGTTGTTCGCCCACTACTTGACTTTAGTCTTGTTTCCCCATGCTGGTCTGCCATCAAGATTAAGATTTGGTAGTTTCATTCCCCGTGTGAATTCTTGGGCCTATTATGCGGGACGGAAAGAGATAATAGAACAAATGCATCTTGATAAGCATGTCATGCCGCAAAAAGTGACTAGTTACGCATGTTTTCTTTGAAGTCAAAGTGCATCTACCTGAGCTGCGAGGAGCCAACACTCTGCCAACAAATAAGCCAGATCTGTAAAACGAATGTGCACGGAAAACTAAAGTTCTCTAATCAAGACCATTGTCTATCATAGACGAATAACCGGAACTTAACGCTGAGTTAACGTATTGTTAGCCTGGTTTGGTAACGTCAGCAGCATGGCCCGTCAGCTGGAGCCGGTCTTGAAAAAACCTATTTCAATGCATTATATACTTATAAATACGTCAAGATCTTGATACCCAGTCCTTACAAACCCGAGTGGATCAGTCACAGTTACGATGGTTTGGACATGTATGCAGAATGGGAGAAAATCGGCCACCGTGGCAGGCATGGGAAGCTAAGAACCAGGGAACCAGACCTCCAGGACGACCCAGGGTGCGCTGGGAAGACAATATCCGACAGTCCCTAACTGACAGAGGACTGGAATGGAACAAAGCCAGAAAGAAAACTGCTGATAGAGACGTCTGGCGATCTCTCTGGCAAACCTCTACACCCCAAGGTAGAAGAGGAGCGACTAAGTAAATAAGTAAGTATATATTTATAAAGTAACAAAAAATGTATTGATCGGCACTCATAGAAAAAAAGTGGAAAGATAAAATAACAACTAAACAACATAAAAATTGAACGTTATAGTTACTGTGCCGGGAATAGAACCTATCACCTCCAGACGGCGTGTGCGCCTGGCTATGGAAACAAGCGGACTAAGAACATGGTAAACTAGACACCCCTAAAAAGGTGTCTTATTGGCAATGTCTATCGTGCAGCTTGAAATCCACAACTATGGAATACGGATATAGTTTATTTCAAACCATTTAAACGGCACCATAGGTTACACAAATTAATATCAACGAAGCATATGTCGAATAACAAGCACAGCGACGATTTACGAACACAGTAGACCGTAATGCTTTGTCTAGAATACACAAACAGAAAGGTATTTGATTGGTAGGTTCCGATGTGTATACATCATTCCCATAAATAAACAGGAAAAGGGGGGGGGGGGAGGACCCTTGAGGGCGTTAAATATTATATATTAATAAAGTAAAAGGAAATATATTGATCGCCACTCATAGAAAGAAGTAGAAAGATAGAAGAACACACTAGACAACATAAAAATCGAAAGCTTTAGTTACCGTGAAGTGAATCGAACCTGTCACCATGAGATAGCATGCCACCTTGCCTCGGTAAAATTGGGTCGCGACTGGATACAGTTGGAAAACCGCTGACGTAACCGTTGCCGTTTTTTAGGCTATCTCGCGCCCTCTGTAAGGTTAACTAATTTGCTAATGCACTTTCAAAAGTTCAGTTCATCTCACTTGCTAATGCCAGCAACAGTCTGACCCAGTGGTGGCAGTGACAAAAAAAAAAAAGTTAGCTGTGTGTCATTTATTTACAGCAGGCATGTCAAACTGGCGGCCCGTGGGCCACATGCAGCCCTATTTAAGCACACTTGCGGCCCGCCGAAAGGAAATATTCTGCAATGATTTTTATTAAATGAAAGGTACAAAAAAGGGAAAATCGGGAGATGTGAACCAGCCACAGCGACGTTCCTTCATTTACCCCAGAGTGTTAACTCTGGTACCCATTACCTAGAGGCTGGGTGAACCCCGTGGGCTGCAGCGAGTCCCAGCTGGATTTGAAAGAGATTTTCTTATCGACTGCGCTAACGCATTTTTTTTTATTCAATGACTCCTATTAGTTGTCTTGTCGCCCCCATGACGATAAAATGTGACTC
>CAJHNH020002458.1:559401-569401 GCA_905116865.2 Candidula unifasciata | reverse complement strand
GCACAGAAAGATGATTAAAACAATATAACTGGCAGGTGATCTGTGGACTTTTTGTTATGCCTCTTCGGACCAGATTTGGCCCGCGTTCCGCCAGTTCAATAGCCCTGCTTTATGCCATGATGCCAAGTCATCCAGTTCTTCTTTTTTTTTTTCTGGTCTTCTGCTTTTCCGTCTGCTCCTCCAATGTTTCCGTTGTCACCACGCAGCTCATTTCCCCCTTTCTCAAGATATGTTGATTGTCTAATTCTGATACAGGTAATCATTTCTATTTGTAAGTTAACGTGTGTTTGTGTGAGTAAAAAAAAAAATAAAAAATTTCATGACTCATTTCTTCTGCCCACCACGCTCTCGTCCTTTGTCCATAAAGCAACACTTCTGTGGCTTTCATAAAATTCTGCACCAATTTACTTGCTGTTCGTAATTCACCTCCGTACACAAGGACTGGCCTTAAATTCCCAGCTTTCATACATTTGATCTGTGCCCATGCTGGCCATGCACACAAACCGCAGAACACATCCCTCAAGATTGTTCATTATCTGGTCCAATAAGAAAGGACAACTGATCCAATGAGTCAACACCGTGCTCAGAGTTTTTGATCCAATGAGTCAACACCGTGCTCAGAGTTTTTGATCCAATGAGTTAACACCGTGCTCAGAGTTTTAAGGGACTAAAGAGAGTCAGTCAGTTTCAACAGAATATCTCGTCTTTCGATTTAAATCACGGAGGCGATCACAAAGATTTCATTTAGATTTCATGTTTACTTCTTCTCTGCCCGCTACCTCGCTCCTCCCTTTAAATGTATAAAGCAGAAGAAGACGACGAAGAAGAAGAAGAAGAAGAAGAAGAAGAAGAAGAAGAAGAAGAAGAAGAAAGAGGAAGAAGACAAAGAATTAGTAGTAGTAGTAGTAGTAGTGGTAGGAGTAGTAGTAGTAGTAGTAGTAGTAGTAGTAGTAGTAGTAGTAGTAGTAGTAGTAGTAGTAGTAGTAGTAGTAGTAGTAATAGTGGTAGTGGTGGTGGTGGTGGTAGTAGTAGTAGTGGTAGTAGTAGTAGTAATAATAGTAGTAGTAGTAGTAGTAGCAGTAGTAGTAATAGTAGTAGTAGTAGTAGTAGTAGTAGTAGTAGTAGTAGTAGTAGTAGTAGTAGTAGTAGTAGTAGTAGGAGAAGGAGGAGGAGGAGGAGAAGAAGAAGAAGAAGAAGAAGAAGAAGAAGAAGAAGAAGAAGAAGAAGAAGAAGAAGAAGAAGAAGAAGAAGAAGAAGAAGAAGAAGAAGAAGAAGAAGAAGAAGTGATTAACAGGGTTCTGTTCAGCAGAGAAGCAGGTCTGTTTTGCAGATCTATTCATTTTGGTGAACATACTAGGCGACCTCTCTTATGTTATCACTAGCTGTCAAAAGAATCGCGAACGCCTTCTCGTGGCAGGCCACGTTTCTGAGGGCGTCATCTGGGAAACACTGATGTAGACCGAATCATATATAGACTGTGAAATACGAGACTGTGCAGCTCCTCTCTCAGAGTTGATGTTCCTGAGAACTCACTTCTTCTTCTTCTTCTTCTTCTGACTTCTCTATTAAAGAGGGTGTTGTAGTTTAAAGCTGGGCTGCGATACCTGTGCCTATCGACCCAAAACATTCGACTTAAGCTAAACCATAGTTAGTCGCCTTTTACGACATGCTTTTCTTTTTCTGTCTCACCACACTGGAGCTCCCGAACCTACGCGAGAAAGACTTTTTGGACATGTGGGACTAGATCTCTATTTTATAGACCAATGTTGATGTAATTAACATCACACCGACCTCCTTTACACCCCAGTGTTTTTTTTTTTTTAAACCTGGTACTCATTTGAGGCTGAATCGACCAAGGAGCCAGAATCACTGGGGAAAAAAAGTCTGGCTCCCTCTGGATTTGAAATCATGACATTCGGATCCGTAGGCGAGCATCTAGCCGCTCCGCCACGATGGACTCACACTAAACAGAAACAAGTCAGTTGCGTATCTTTTACAGGACGTTGCCGACCCAACACATGCATTGAACCAACACCAGCATTTTTTGGCCCTTGGCGCTTTTCGAAGCAAATTTAGTAGTTTGCCAGTGCTCCTGGACGGTCGGCTTCTCGATACCAATGTGGAAACCTAGGCAAGGCACACATCCCGTAGCTGGAATCGAACCCGGCTCCCCGGCATTACGAAGCGCGTTTGCAACGCCTAAGCCACAGACGCCGACACAAAATAGATGCGTGTTTTCAAATAAAAAGACAGCGAAACGAAACATCGAGAAGACAAGTGAGGTCTCGAGTGAGCTGAGGATATTTGGTGAGCTGGTTAACCAAAGAATTAGATGATCTGGTTTAGGGCCTTCTCCGTCAGTGGGTGAAGATGGTGGAAAAAATGTACACAGCTCTTGCAAATGTCCGAGGGGGAAGAAAAAAAAAACGAAAAAAAAAAAAAAAAAACACGGAAGTAGAAGAGGCATAAGAAAAATTCTAAATAAGGACAAAAGAAATAGTTCCCTGCTGAACAGCAAAAACAGGAAAGTAAAGAAAAGACAAGGGTTCTTCTGCGCAGGGATCCTATAATATTCCACCAGGACCCAGACAAAGGATATCTGTATAGTAAGTTACATGACAACAACCTAACCACATGACTACACTCACTTAAGCAAACCACCTGCATGAACGAGTTCTTTCTTGAATCAAGCAAATGAACATTAGCGTCACATGGACATCTCTTTATTTCACTTAACATAAAACAAGCGTGATTCACAAATAACAATATATTAACAACCATCAACGTACCAAACACTTCACTATTAAAATGAAATATCTCCCAGCGATGATACACGCCGATATATCTCTACCCAGTTTAACTACTAGAGAGAGATTCAGACTTAACCACAGAACGTACCACTATGCAGCCAACCAGTCTAGCGTCGGTCAGCCGGTCCGATCTGAAACACCTGTGCGTTAAGACTACGTGTAGTCAAACAACGGCAGACAGGGCGTCTGACCATACCGAAGAACACAGAACGGCAGCCAAATAGACCTCTTTTTGGGTTAGTTGGCCTTTTTATATCAAGTGGCCAGACTTACTCACATTTGCTAATCAAACTAAATCGAGGTATTCGTCGTTCAAGTTAAAATCAGGTTAAATTCGTCGTTGCCCGTCTACAGAAAAATAGTCTATATAATCATGGCCGGATTTAGACTTGATGAGGTTCTGAGGCCGCTACCATTTTGAATTTCACCAGCTAAACTCAGAAAAATGTACTATATATATATATAGTACATTTTTCTGAGTTTAGCTGGTGAAATTAAAAATCGGTAGCGGCCTCAGAATATAATAATATTATAATTATTTCTTTTTTTAGCTAAATAAACTTCTTGTTCTTCTTTCATGAAATAAATTGTCTATATCTGCAAAGCCGTCTCTTGTATGAATTTCACTGTCTTTTGTAATTCACTAAGCGGCCCGTAAAGTTTGACTTCCACAAGTGTCTCTTTTGGCCAAATGTTTTGCCTGAAAGCGTTGAATATGGGACAGTCTTGAAGGATGTGATCTGTTGTTTCAGGTGCCAGTCCACAAGTACACATGGCCGATTGGCCAATCTTAAATTTGTTGTACATGTGGGAGCGAAGTCTATTGTGCCCTGTTCTAAGGCGAAGGATAATAACTTGCTCTGGTCTGTCCATAATATGGTAATCATCTTGTGCCAGTTTTGGTGGCATTCTGATTGATTTGATTTTTCTCTTCTTCTGTTGATAAGAGACTGGTATGTTAGGTTGTTCTTCAGTTGCACCTTCCTTAGCTAGTTTATCAGCTTTTTCGTTTCCGGGAACTCCACAGTGGGAAGGTATCCACTGCATTACTAATTTACAGCGGTTGCCTAGTTCGGATAATAGTGTCCGTATGCTTGGTAATTTTCCAGACTGGAGTGACTGAAGTACTGCTTTTGCATCTGTCAGGAATACCACTGGTTGTGAAAAATACCCTGTATTTAGTAGTTTCTCTACCGCTATCTCGATGGCTTGAACTTCTGCATCATAGTTGTGACAGTGCTTTCCCGTTGGTAATTTGGCTGTATCACTGGTATTATTAGGATACTCAATGTACACTCCCGCACCTCCGTTTCTGACTGCGCTTTCTGCTGACCCATCTGTGTAAACACGGACCCAAAGGTTCTGCGGGTATTCATCATCAAGTAAACTGAGGGTGGCTGTTTTGAGCTGCACACTGTTTTGTTCTTCCTTGTCAAATACCCCTTTCACTTCAGTCTTGATGTGTATTGGAAACTTATACTCCTCTCTCCAGGGGGTCCGTTCTGGGACAGCATTTAAGGATCTATCTGTTGCAGGTAAATCAGTGGTTTGTCTGCCGAGCCGTTTGGCCTGGTGGATAAAACTACTTCTCTTTAGTCGTCCCAAAGCTAAATTTTTGAATCTTTCATTCATAGGGTGACTGGACATACTAAGAAACTTTTCTGCTTGTAAAAGCATCTTGGTGTCTCTGCGTTCACTTAGTGCTTGGGTCATCCCCATTGTCTCCATCACAGCTATAGGTGTTGATTTCATACTGCCTGTGGTAACTCTGAGTGCTTGATTTTGCACTTTGTCTAATTCTTGCAATGTGGTTTTTGATGCCGAACTCCATGCTGTTGATCCATATTCAAGATGTGGTCAAACACTTTGTTGGTAAACTTTTCTAAGTATTTTCCCGCTAGCACCCCATGTGGTTCCACTTAGTTTTCTCAGAATGGCTACCCTCCTTCTGGCTTTGGTTGCTGCCTTGTTGATGTGTTTTCTCCATGTTAATCTATCATCAAACGTTACGCCGAGGTATGTGGGCTCCTTATCCTCTCTCAGGGGTACTCCATTTATGTGCATGGCGCCTGATTTTTGTTTAGGAGAAAGGGTAAAGAGAGTGGTGCTGCATTTGCCTATGTTGATGCTGACACACCATTTGTCGGCCCATTTAGCCATTGCATCTATGGCTCTTTGTAGCAGTCTGGTGGCCACTGTCGCATTTTCATTTGTACACCAGAGTACCAAGTCATCAGCATACATTGCAGCTTTAATTCCATGGGGTAGTTCAGAAAGCAGGTCGTTGATATAGACTAGGAAGAGTGTGGGGGACAGGACACCTCCTTGTGGGACGCCATGGCGCAGCAAAACTTTCTTGCTCTTAAGTCCATCTATCTGTACTCGGGATCTTCTGTTATACAAGTATGCTTTGACCCATTTGTACATACTCCCATTCACCCCGCAGTCTCTCAGTTTCTTCAGTAGACCTTCTTTCCAGACCTTGTCAAAGGCTTTCTTCAGATCTATCCATGCCGTTAGCACTAGCTTCTTTTCCTGGAAGGCATCCTCAATTTCTTGTGAAAGGTAAGTTGTCTGGTCTTCTGTGGAGTAGCACTGTCTAAATCCTGCCTGCTGCGGCGTGAAAATGTTTTCACTTTCCAAGTACCATTGGAGTCTAAGGTTGACAATACGTTCCATTGTTTTACAGAGGCAGCTGGTAAGACTGATCGGTCTATAGCTGGAGGCATCAGAACTGTCCTTTCCTGGTTTAAGCAGAGGTATTTTGATTGCTTCTCTCCATATTTGAGGAACTTTGCCACTGGTCCAACAATGATTAAAGATCTGTAGCAGCTTTATTTTGGCAGTTGTTCCAAGGTTCTTGATCATTTCGTTGGTGATTCCATCAGTTCCAGGTGATTTTCCTATTCTCAGCTTTGATATTGCTAATTCTAACTCGCTGGATGTAAATGCTGCCAACAGTGCCTCAGGAATTATATCTTTTTGTCTTGTATGTTGTTTGTTTTCTTGAACCTCTCGCTGTTTCTCTGGGCTGACATTAATGTTGCTGTTTTCTGCAAAGGAATCTGCAAAGTGGTCAGCTGCCTGTTTTCTTGTTAGGATGGCTCCCTCTTTGCACAGTGCAATATAACCATTTCTCCCTGTATTCTCATCATTAATTAGCTTAATTAACCTCCACAACTTCCTTGTGTCTCTTTCAAAGTTTAGGGACTTTGTCTTTTCCTGCCAGCTTCTCCGTCTAGCCTGCAGTTTGGCTCTTTAAAATTTGGCCTTTGAATGTTGGTAGTTGTTAAACTGCTCTTGACAAGGTCTGGTCTCAGCCTGTTTTCTTTCTGTTTCCATATTGTTGTGCAGTTGCTCCAGATCGCAATTCCAGTACGGTTTGTATTGTTTACGCGCACCTCTTGGAACTGCTTCTAGGCTTGCCTGCAGTATGTGTTTGCTCAACTCTTGGACTACTTTTTCTACGTCGTTATCTGTGTTAAGATTTTCCAGCAGAACATTTGTGCGAAGCTGATATAACTTCCAGTCTGCCTTTTTAAAATTCCACCTTGGCAGTGTGCTGCTCTCTCTTACAGACTGGCTTTCGATAGTTAGAAAGACTGGCCGGTGGTCACTGCCTCCTAGTTGCTTCCCAACAGTTCTGGTCACATTCAGTTCCATGTCTGCTGAGTGAAAGGCTAGGTCTGGTGTCGAGGTGGTATGCCATGCTCTAGAGTAGAAGGTTGGTGGGTCGGTTGGCTTATTTACGAGGATGAACCTATTCTCATCCTGCCAGCCCTCTAGTTTTTCTCCTCTCTGGTCCATATGATCGTAGCCCCAACTTTGGGAATGGCTATTAAAATCCCCACAAATGATAATTTTTTCATTTATTAGTACAGTATCCAGTGCCTGAGGGCGGTCGCTCGGACAGTAAAAGTTGGTCAGATGTAAATCTGTATTTTCTAACTTGAGCTCAAGAGTTTGATACTCAGCACCTTCCATGTATGTTTCAATCCGTCCCGCAAGGATGTTATTTTTGACCAGGGTAAGAATTCCGGTAAATAAACTATTATTGAGCCTCGCCTCTAGAACACAGTAAGAGGTTGAGCACCCCCCACCCCGCCCCCTAACGTATTCTGTGGGGCGGCGCGCCTGCACGCAGATGGCGAGGTCGACCCACTGCTGTGTTGTTTTTATGGCTGTCATTTGCGCGCATCAGTTGATCGTGAGTACCCAACTATTTAACGGCCCAGTGGGACAAAGTCGTTAGTCCACAGGTCGCTAGCTAACGTAGTATTAGAAATGAAGTTTTTTTTAGAATCAAGCAGACAAAGAGGACTTATAACGTAGTCAGTAATTTCTTCAGCTATATCCTCAGCAATCACATACATTCTTTTTCGCAGCCAGAGAGAAAGCCATTCCAGTTGTGTCTTCTGTCTAATCAGCACCTGGTGATCTTAGTTTCCGCTTCATAGCAAAACGGATAACCCCCATAGATAGTTGCTGCGCTGCATCAGAAGTGCTAACACAAATAGTTAGACATTAGATATGCAGTTCATCATCGACGGAAGCAGCAGTCACAAACAAATAAGCGATCGCACACGCGATTAATTCAGTACATAAGGCACCTCTGAGTCTGTGTCAGCAGGCCACTCTCCGTTTTCCAAATCTACAGTTTACAACATCACATTGATCACAGTACCCACACACAAAAAAAGATTTCACATGAAATTCGCAACTCACAGTGTCGCGCCATACACTCAGCTCAGACGATGGGTGACAAAACTATATAATTTCATTTACAAATGGAGGAAAATGCAACGGCCACCGTCTGTCATAACTAAACATTTGTCACGACCAAAACAATGACCAGGTGTAACACTTATTTTGACCGTAAGTGTGTCTAATCAGCACCATTTACAGCAGTGATCTTTAACCGATGGGCCGCTGCCAACTGGTGGACGGTGGACTATACATATATATATAGTCCACCGTCCACCAGTTGGCAGCGGCCCATCGGTTAAAGATCACTGCTGTAAATGGTGCTGATTAGACACACTTACGGTCAAAATAAGTGTTACACCTGGTCATTGTTTTGGTCGTGACAAATGTTTAGTTTACACATATATAATTGTTTCTGATTCTGCATTTGGTTATCTGTCAGGCAGGCCGCAAAACATTTTTTCCTTTGTTTGTGAGTCGCAGCTGAACCACTCGGCGCTAGTCGCTGAACCACACCGCATCACATCAACGATCCTGCACTACCCACAACACCCATAACACCTGCTGCTTCTGTACACCTGCTACATTCCTATATTATACAGACCAATAACATCAACAAGGACAATAATATACCAATTATTAGCACAGACACCTATAACATGCTTTACTCCCCATATATCTGACCACATCTTAGCAGGAGAGAGGCGCGCGCGCGCACACACGCCTATTGATGCTGATAATAGGGACACAAACAAACTATGCTAGCAACAATAATACACATATGCCAGGTTTGACAACCCATATATCAGACCCCTTATATATCGCAGGCTAGCTACCGCTAAAACCATGAGCCACCGGCACTTAATCCCGAGACAATACATCATCCCCTTTTCCATAATTATCACATTTTTTGATATATTGTGACCCTGGATCATTCCTAAATCCTCTCAGCTTACACATATTGTATGTATGTATGTATGTATGTATGTATGTAATGTATGTATGTATGTATGTATGTATGTATGTATGTATGTATGTATGTATGTATGTATGTATGTATGTATGTATGTATGTATGTATGTATGTATGTATGTGTATGTATGTATGTATGTATGTATGTATGTATGTATGTATGTATGTATGTATGTATGTATGTATGTATGTATGTATGTATGTATGTATGTATGTATGTATGTATGTATGTATGTATGTATGTATGTATGTATGTATGTATGTATGTATGTATGTATGTATGTATGTATGTATGTATGTATGTATGTATGTGTGTGTGTATGTATGTATGTATGTATGTATGTATGTATGTATGTATGTATGTATGTATGTATGTATGTATGTATGTATGTATGTATGTATGTATGTGTATGTATGTATGTATGTATGTATGTATGTATGTATGTATGTATGTATGTATGTATGTATGTATGTATGTATGTATGTATGTGTATGTATGTATGTATGTATGTATGTATGTATGTATGTATGTATGTATGTATGTATGTATGTATGTATGTAGTAGTATGTATGTATATGTATGTATGTATGTATGTATGTATGTATGTATGTATGTATGTATGTATGTATGTATGTATGTATGTATGTATGTATGTATGTATGTATGTATGTATGTATGTATGTGTATGTATGTATGTATGTATGTATGTATGTATGTATGTATGTATGTATGTATGTATGTATGTATGTATGTATGTATGTATGTATGTATGTATGTATGTATGTATGTATGTATGTATGTATGTATGTATGTATGTATGTATGTATGTATGTATGTATGTATGTATGTATGTATGTATGTATGTATGTATGTATGTATGTATGTATGTATGTATGTATGTATGTATGTATGTATGTATGTATGTATGTATGTATGTATGTATGTATGTATGTATGTATGTATGTATGTATGTATGTATGTATGTATGTATGTATGTATGTATGTATGTATGTATGTATGTATGTATGTATGTATGTATGTATGTATGTATGTATGTTGTATGTATGTATGTATGTATGTATGTATGTATGTATGTATGTATGTATGTATGTATGTATGTATGTATGTATGTATGTATGTATGTATGTATGTATGTATGTATGTATGTATGTATGTATGTATGTATGTATGTATGTATGTATGTATGTATGTATGTATGTATGTATGTATGTATGTATGTATGTATGTATGTATGTATGTATGTATGTATGTATGTATGTATGTATGTATGTATGTATGTATGTATGTCTGTATGTATGTATGTATGTATGTATGTATGTATGTATGTATGTATGTATGTATGTATGTATGTATGTATGTATGTATGTGTATGTATGTATGTATGTATGTATGTATGTATGTATGTATGTATGTATGTATGTATGTATGTATGTATGTATGTATGTATGTATGTATGTATGTATGTATGTATGTATGTATGTATGTATGTATA
>CAJHNH020002458.1:539401-556901 GCA_905116865.2 Candidula unifasciata | reverse complement strand
CACATCTGCGAACGAAGACGTCCCGCTTCAGCCTTATCGATTCAAACAAACGAAGAAAGAAAATATCTTTAGTGTTAATTTCAACCAAAGATTTCTGGGTCATAAAACCAAAATGTGGGTTAGAGGGATGGGAGGTCGAAAGTCGTTTATCAATGACGGGCAAATATTTGAGGAATTCGTTGTAAATCTGTCACCCCAGCTATCTATTCTTTGACGATCGGGGGCAAACAGGCAGTTTGGAATCTGACGAAGAAACCGTCTGGATAAGTTTGAGCTACGGTGTAAAACAGAAATCAAAATAGATAGCAGGATTGAAGTGTTTCGTAGTGGGGGAAAAAAAAAAGGAAAGAAAAGAAATGTTATGTGGGATGTGTGTAAATAGGGAGGGGTGTTTCTTGTAAATCTAGTCAATTCTACAATTGGTGGTTAGCCGACAACCGTCATCCCCGCGACAAAGAATTTATGATGTTCTGAATGTGAACAGACAAGCGAAGAAGTGTATGCTAATGAAACACAGACAGAGAAAAGACAGACAGACAGACAGACAGACAGACAGACAGACAGACAGACAGACAGACAGACAGACAGACAGACAGACAGACAGGCAGGCAGACAGGCAGGCAGGCAGGCAGGCAGGCAGACAGACAGACAGACAGACAGACAGACAGACAGACAGACAGACAGACAGACAGACAGACAGACAGACAGACAGACAGACTTTACCCCCTTACCCTAGGACCAGACAAAGACAAACCTAGACATATCTTTTTATTCTTGGGGGTGGGGGGGGGGAATAACAAAGTAATTTCCCTTTTAGTTCCCACCACGAACTCATAGCCTATGTATAAACCATCAGTTTTTCCTCCGCTCAGCTGTCAGAGACCCCCCCCCCCCCCCCACCTCCCCACCCTTTTCCATACAAAACACTGGCTAGTCTCTGCACCCGCGGAATCGTCGCCGTGTGCCCCACTGAAGTGCACAGGATGGCCAGAATATCTTGGATGCTTTCCTTCAAGGACTGAAATGAAAGGGCACTGGATGTGACGCTACAAAGAATAACAATGTAGGTTCTGTTGTTGCCTATGCAGGAAATGTCAAATGTGATTCTCAAGTGAGCATTTAAAAGTGAAGTAAAACGTATACCATAGGCGTCAGAACCTGGATGCTTACCCACTTGAGTGCCCCACCTTAAAAATATATTTGTAAGGGCAATAAGCCCCCCCCCCCCCCCCCCCATCTCCAAGCGGTATATTTATATTTTTAAACATTTGTTTAAACATTTGATTCCACATATAAAAATGTATCATTACATTTAGTTTCCATTCAGCACAACACTATCTATCTATCTATCTATCTATCTATCTATCTATCTATCTATCTATCTATCTATCTATCTATCTATCTATCTATCTATCTATCTATCTATCTATCTATCTATCTATCTATCTATCTATCTATCTATCTATCTATCTATCTATCTATCTATCTATCTATCTATCTATCTATCTATCTATCTATCTATCTATCTATCTATCTATCTATCTATCTATCTATCTATCTATCTATCTATCTATCTATCTATCTATCTATCTATCTATCTATCTATCTATCTATCTATCTATCTGTCTATCTGTCTATCTGTCTATCTGTCTGTCTGTCTGTCTGTCTGTCTGTCTGTCTGTCTGTCTGTCTGTCTGTCTGTCTGTCTGTCTGTCTGTCTGTCTGTCTGTCTGTCTGTCTGTCTGTCTGTCTGTCTGTCTGTCTGTCTGTCTGTCTGTCTGTCTGTCTGTCTGTCTGTCTGTCTGTCTGTCTGTCTGTCTGTCTGTCTGTAAAGCACTAACCAACTTACGGCCCTCTTTCCGCTAAACAGAAAATATTTAGAGGATTGAGCCCCCCCCCCCCCCCCCCCCATCCCCCTTTACCCCAGGGCCGGATTAACCGTTAAGCACCCAAACACGTTCTTAGGGCATCACAAACGCAAGGGGCACCAAATAAATTGTAAATAGCCCTGGAGTTTAGCGATCATTGTCTAAGTTAAAGTGTGTTTTTAAAAAAATCCTATTAGAACGACAATGCAACATGGCAGGCTGGGTGACTTATCTCTGCTAAGTATAGAATGAGGTGCGTTACGTGAGATTATTTTGAGGATAAGATCAAAGACTTGCAGTTTGTAAAAATAAAGAGAGAGAGAGGGGTGGGGTGGGTGGGGGGGGGGGGGGGGGGGTTAGGCGACAACTTTTCAAAAAAAAGTTATACGGAAGTCTATAAAAATAGACATTATTTTCCCTTTTACTGTACGTTTTGTTGAATTTCAATAAATACAATTTTATTTTGTAGATTGTTATTGTTTATATTTTTAATCTCACTCACACACACACACACACACACACACACACACACACACACACACACACACACACACACACACACGCCCTCTCACCCGTGCAGAAGGGAACCATGAAGGACCTGCTACTGACATGCGAGTTCATAGAGGCAACCCACCTGATGGTCTGATCTGAGCATACGAAACCGAACGCAAAGAAGATTGAAGGCATTGGAAGACGCTGATTAAGATCGTACACAAATTAGAAATAGTGGAAAACCGTGATGTCAATCGTATACAGACTGGAGATAATGGGGTACAGCTGCAATTATTTTATAATGACTAGAAGCAGTAGGAGGCATAATTCCTTTATGAGGGGGATGCGTGGTCTCGAGGCATGGTTTCCTCCTCAAGTGCTAGAGGTTCCGGATTCAATCCCCATTAAGAGCTGGGATTTTTCACATGGGCTTGGACTTCTAGTTTTTTACCATGGTTTCTGGGTAGTGAGATCGGACGCCCATGTACATTCTTGCGCACGTAAAAATTCCCATGGCAGTTGGAGATCGAAAAGAGTAGCCTAACGGCGCTGCCCGGGCAAAATTTGAAGTTACAAATCTACACAAAGTATTTCAGGATCCTCGCCGGTGCTACAGAGCCTGTGTACTGTGATGAGCTTTTTCGGATTCAGACTTGAGTTAGAAGAAGAACGGAGCACTTATGGGTTACTTCCCGTGTGTTATGATGTTGTTCTATTGTTCAGTTCTCAAACCTCAAATTCCTTTATGATGATTAGAGCTAGTGAACGACTATTACAATTAATGTATACAGACCTGAGGCCGCAAGGAAGCAGCCCCTCCACCACGCAAAGGCACAACAGGCCAATCACCTGTTTGCCTTAAACCACGATTACAAGTAACTACAGAAAGAAAACCGGACGGATCTTAACGGCGACGAACTGGCATGGCTTACGGACTACGATTTATGGAACATGGAATATAAGAGGCATTAACGGAAAGGAAAACGAGTTAGTAGGGGAGATGAGGAAAGCAAAATTAGGAGTCTTGGCTCTGACTGAAACCAAGAAAAAGGGGCAAGGAATCACAGATCACGATGGAAGTATGCTGCTCTACAGTGGTGTCCCTATGACGGAGAGAGCCAAGGGAGGTGTTGGCTGTATTGTGGCCAGGAATCAAGTTAGTAACATCAAGGGATGGAAATTCATCTCAGAGCGAATAATGGTGTTAGATCTGAAAGAAGAAGATACAATTGTCAATTTTGTCACTGTGTACGGGCCAAATGAAGATGAGCGAGTAGATGTTAAAGAAGAATTCTTTGAACTGCTCCAAAGAACCATAGATGACTGTCACGATGAAATTATCATCCTAGGAGATCTAAATGCCAGAGTAGGAAATGATCACTCTAGATGGGGTGGAGTGATCGAGAGATGTGGTGAAGATGTTTTGAATGATAATGGCAAGCGACTTCTCAGATTCTGCAGGGAACAGAACCTTGTCATTACAAACACAAAATTCCCCCACAAGCGTATACATGCATACACAAGATGTGAACCTTCAAAGAATGAAAAATCCATCATTGACTACGCCATAGTTAGGTAAAGTTCATTCAAGTTTGTGAGAGATGCCAGAGTCATGAGAGGACCAGAGATTGGAAGTGACCACTATCTGGGCACAGTAAAGACAACAACTGAAAGAACTGCTCCAACAAGGCAACACCGACAACCGTGCAAGAAACCAAGCAACCAAGAAGGGATGAGGATTAAAGCATACAAGCTAAGAGAGCCAGATATTAAAGCTAGATACCAGGAGCTAATAGTGAAAGCAATAGGAACTGAAGAAGAATCATCAGAGGACACTGAAACCCTCTGGTGCAGATTCAAGAATATCCTCACAGCAGCTGTAGTAGAAGCATGTGGTGAAGTCCCGAGTGGAAGGCGGGGACATAGGACACCTTGGTGGACAGAAGAAGTCAAATTGAAAATAGGAGAAAAGAAAAGGGCATGGAAGCAATACCTGGCAGCCAGGAACACAGCTGAAGAAGTAGAAAAATATAAACAATATGTGGCACTCAGAACAGAGACCAAAAATATTGTGCTTAAAGCAAAACAGAAATCATGGGAAGAGTTTGGAGAAAAGTTGGAAAAGAATGCAAGAGAAAACCAAAAACTGTTCTACAAGACCCTTAAGAACATGAGGAAGGAGAAAGAGTGCCCACCTAAATTAATAAAAGACAAGGAAGGGGCTCTGCTTACTTCTACAAATGATATCTTGGGCAGATGGAAAGAATACTTCTCAGAGCTCCTCGGCGTTGAGGGAAGTCATGACCCAGAAAAATGGACCTCACTGCTGAGAAGGAATTCAATCATGGGGAAGATAACATCAGGATGGAAGAATTGAAGGCAGCTATTGAGAAGATTAAGCTGGGAAAAACAGCAGGTCATGATGGTATAAAACCAGAGATGGTCAAATATATGGGAGTCAAAGGTGAGCGCCTTCTACTGAAGGTTCTCCAGGCAGCCTGGTATAGCAAAACTATACCAAAAGATTGGGAGATTGCCATCATTATACCTATATTTAAAAAAGGTGATAACAGACAATGTGAAAACCACAGAGGCATATCCCTCCTCAGCGTTCCCGGTAAAAGTTACTCTAGAATTCTTGAGCAGAGACTTAGAAGTCTGGTAGAACCACAGCTGGACGAGGCCCAATGCGACTTCAGAGCAAACCGAAGTACTCAAGACCTTATTTTCACACTGAGACAGATGAGTGAAAAAGCCCTGGAATATAAGAGTGAGATGCGCTTATGTTTTTTGGATCTGGAAAAGGCATTTGACAAGGTACCCTGGAACAAGCTCTGGGACTGCTTGGCAGGGAAAAACATCCCAGCACGCCTGATCAGTGCAATACAGAGTTTCTACAAAAGGTGCAGAAATTATGTAAGAACAGCAGACCAAAAGTCAGAAGAATTCAAGACCGCCAGCGGTGTTAGACAAGGTGATATTCTCTCACCTTACATCTTCATTCTTATGATGGATGATGTCATCAAGACCTGTAAGGAGAAGACAAAGAAGTACTCTGTAGGATACTGGAAGATGAGACCAATCTGTATATCAGAGCTGGCTTTTGCAGACGATGTGGCCCTGATAGCTAAATCAGAGGCACACCTTCAGTCCAACTTACTTGTCTGGAAGGAAGAGCTTGAAAAGAAAGGGATGACCATCAGTATCTCCAAAACTAAAACCATGGTGATCTCAAGAGAGGTGAAGAAACACCAGATCATGATGGGACAGTGTGCATTGGAGCAGGTTAACCATTTCAAATACCTTGGAGTTGTACTAGACCAAAACGGAGGCATTAAGACTGAGCTGGCTACACGAAAAGCAGCTGCTGGGAGACTCTTCCAGGCCATAAACCGAGGGTTTCTTAGCAAAAGAGAAATTGGCAAGAGGATGAAAATGGCTGTTTACCGCTCTACCTATGTACCAGTCCTGACCTATGGGTGTGAGTCATGGGCAATGACAACAACTCACAGAAGCCAGCTGCAGGCCTCGGAAATGAGATACCTGAGAAAGGTGGTCCAAGTGACAAGAAGGGACAAAGTCCGCAATCAGACCATACGTCAAGATCTTGATACCCAGCCGTTACTAACCCGAGTAGATCAGTCAGTTACGATAGTTTGGACATGTATGCAGAATTGGAGAAAATCGGCCACCATGGCAAGCATGGGAGGCTAAGAATCAGTGAACCAGACCTCTGGGACGACCCAGGGTGTGCTGGGAAGACAACATCCGACAGTCCCTAACTGACAGAGGACTGGAATGGAACAAAGCCAGAAAGAAGACTGCTGATAGAGACGTCTGGCGATCTCTCTGGCAAACCTCTACACCCCAAGGTAGAAGAGGAGCGACTAAGTAAGTAAGTAAGTAAGTATACAGACCTGAAGCAGTGGGAGACCATGGGCATGAATGTATAAGGGTTGAAGACAATGGAAGGCAATATCTACGAAATGATGAAGATTGCAAGTGGAAGACCGAGGCTATGAATGTATGAAGATTGAGGGTAATAGAAGGCCGTATCTACAATCTGGTGAAGATTGTAAGTGGAAGACCAATGATATGAAAGTATAAAGGTTAGCAGGAATAGAAAAAAAATTACAAATAATGTATAATGACCTGATTCAGTGGAAGACCATGTCTGTAAATGTACGAAAGGTTAGCGGAAGTGGAAGGGAATGGTCATTCGTCAATGATGATCGGAAACAGTGGAAGACCACTAAACAGGTCATTAATAATACTACACTACCGTAAATCATTGACGGGAAAAAACGAACAACCTTTGGGGAAACTGAGTAAACCAACAAGAATACAAAACTGAAAAAAAAAAATAAAGCTTTATTATAAATAACATACAATAATATATAATGCGGGTAAGCGATAGACACAGAAATACAAAGAGTGGAGTTGCACTGGGAGTGTCCGCGTGCTTATATGTTATGGGCGTATGTTTCCACAACAAATAGCGTAAATATAGGAGATCTCCCATGCGAAACCTACAGACAATGTAGTTTGAGAATTCTGGACCCGAAGTAGGACATGAAATTAGAGACAACATCAATCATTGTCTTTCAAGACTGTAGACAGAGTGTGTAACTTACAGGCGTCGCTATAAGATTATCCGAGTGAAGAAGTACATGGAAATAATATTTTATCAAGCTACTGTGATTTCACTAAGATATGTATTATATGTTTATATGCATTTTATATATGCGTACTTTCTTAGTCATTTTTACTTTATAGAGTAACAATTCACTCATATTTTCACAGGGGACTGTGTGGTCTCGAGGCATGTTGTCCGCCTCGAGTGCTAGAGTTTCCGGGTTCAATCCCCGGTAATGGCTGGGATTTTTTCACATGTACTTAGACTTCTACTAATTCTCCTTGGTCTATGGGTGATGAGTTTGGACGCCCGTGTGTACTGTTGCGCACGTAAAAAATCCCTTGGCAGTCGGAAATCGAAAAGAGTAGCCTAACGACGCTGAAGGGTAAAATTTGGAGTTAAAAATCTACCCAAAGTATTTCAGGATCCTCGCCGGTGCTACAGAGCACGTGCACTGTGCTGAGCTTCTCCGGACTCAGACTTAAGTTAGAAGAAGAACGGAGCACTTATGGGTAAAGTACCCGTGTGCCATGATGTTGATCTGTGTTTCAAACCTCAAACCTAATATTTTCATGTTCTTGTTATATTGCAACAATTTACGAATGCTTTTTATTTATATATATATTTATGTTTGTATAAGGAGCGTTCACTTGAAACCTGTTTCAATTGCATTATGACAAATTCATGAAAGATACATTAACAGGTGTGGCAGAATAATTGTAAAAGTTTCTTTTTCCTAATTAATTACGCTGTTCGTAGCCTTAGGATCGCAAGACTCAAACTTTCAGGTAAGAACTAAAGGTTAGTTGCGTATCCTTTACAGGACTTTGCAGAGCTGACCCCGGTAGCACCTGGCTGTTGTGTGGTTTCTCTAGGCAAATTTACGTCCAGAAGTTTGACATTGCCTGGACGGTCGGCTCCCTGATACCACTGTCGAAACCAACGCAAGGCGCATGGCCCGCAGCTGGGATCGACCCCGGCACTACTGCATTACGAAGCGTTAGATAAGAACTAGGATAAGAACGTCAGTGACTCAATCAGTCGGTCAGAATGTAAGAAACTTGTAGATCACAGCAATGTGGAGATTATAAAGAATGTGTTAGACAAAATTTTCTAGACTCAGTCCCAATATAGGACTCAGTTTTTGTTGTTGTTATTTTAAAGTCCTGAACCGGCTGTGACCAGGGGTCTAAATTAACGTAACGGTTGAACGGGGTTTCTGGGGATTGAGTGATTGCGCCTGGGTGATTCTCACCCAAATGGTGGCATTTTGTGTGCTCGGGTGTTTATCCCTCGCTATGCGGTCCTGGTGGGGTTAAACGTCACTCACTTAACATTTTGCTCATCATCATCACCATCATCATCATTATCATCATCATCCTAATCATCACCATCCTAATCAGCGTCATCATCAGTAGCAGAAGCAGCAGCAACAATAGTTCCCGTGTCGGTTCCGGGGCTCCATTGTGGAGGGGGCGAGGGTGGGGGGGGGGAGGGGAAAGACCCACAGCCTCCCTGACAAGCATGTCGTAAGAGTAGACTTCATTTGAGGATTTCTTTTAAATAGTATAGAAGAGGATTTGACTGAGAGGCAAGAAACCGACAGTCTGAGTACAAATAAACCAGATCTGTAAAAGGGATGTGCATGCAAAACTCCCCTTCTGGAACAAGACCAGAGTTCAGAAGTCGACGAACAATCAGAATGCGAATACAAAGAGGAGATCAGCAGCAGCGGTAGCAGCGATAGCAGAGGTAGCAGCGGTAGCAGAGGTAGCAACAGTAGCAGCGGTAGCAACAGTAGCAGCGGTAGCAGCGGTAGCAACAGTAGCAGCGGTAGCAGTGGTAGCAGCGGTAGCAACAGTAGCAGCGGTAGCAACAGTAGCAGCGGTAGCAGTGGTAGCAGCGGTAGCAACAATAGCAGCGGTAGCAGCGGTAGCAGCATAAGCATTTACATATGTGTCACAAATCACCAAAGTCTACATCAGCTCTTTGCCTTCCAGTTCAAGTTATATCCTAGAAAAAAAAATATATTAAAAGTCGATCACGTTCAACCTACTACTGGTAGCCAGGCTTACCAGTAATGTCAGGTTATATATATGGTCTGGGTTATTTGTGCCATATTCATGGCTAAAATTGTTCGCCACCGGGTAGCTCTGAAAAGGGTTACCTACGAAGTAGCCCTTAGAATAAACTGGCTCTTGTAGTATCGATGCGATTACTGAGCAGGGCCATATTTCACGCCTTTAGACGTGTTGGGAATATAGGAATAGACCTATATATTACAGACCAAACGGTATTTGGTGGGTGATATGGCCAGTATCACCCCAGTCGCCTTTACTTCCCAGGACTGCACACATGGGAATCAGCCCAGATGGAACGACAAGCAAAACTATTCTCTCCATAGCATAACATGTGGAAAGTATTCAGAGACCTTGTAGTACTCATGTAGCACGTTTCCTCACTCACTCGATCCTTTTCCCAACATGCATATAACATCTGTACTGTCTATGTCTTCGCCAGGGAGTTTCAAATGTCGCATTTCCACAGAATGCACACAGCTGGTTTTCCATTGCTGAGCACTGTGCTACAATATTTCCCTTATGTTTATCCCCAAAAGAGATCCTTGCCTGGTCTTGACTTCCTTCGTAATCGTCAGGGAGCCTCAGTATAACCTCACGATTGAACGGGGTCTGGCCCGAATTAGCACACGTAGGATTCTCATCCCTGAGGTGTTAATCTTGCGGACTGTAATCCAGGAGGGGACAAACTGCAGTGTAATGCAACCGCAGTAGCGCAGGTTACTTTGTGCCTGTCGGGGAGCCACAATATTGTCTTACGGTTAAACGCAGGGCTGCCATTGGTATTTTTATACAATGCCAAGATAAGGCTGACAAAAACCCAAGATTTGAATAAAAAATAAAATAAAAATCGCAGGATTTTCAGATAGTATTTTATAGCTATGAAACTAAACATTTATTCACTGTCCATGTTGTAGTCGTTACTGCCTCTAATGTTTGATTCTCTTGCATGCATTATATTCTTCACTATGCCTGCTAAGATATATATATATATAATTGTGTCTATATATATATATATATATATATATATATATATATATATATATATATATATATATATATATATATATATATATATACGTATATTTGAAATTATATGAAATAGGTAAACCGAACAAGAGAACATATATGCATGGTTATGGTCACTTAGCCGCCCCCCTCCCCCCACCATGCACATTTTATCGGGGTAGGGTCTCGGTTTTCCGAAGAATTATGTTGGGGGGGGGGGGGGGGGGGGAGATATCTGGACCCCTACGTTCAGGTGCCTATTCAATACAGGAGAAATGGCTGTTTGATTTTTTTTTTTCTATCTTTAATAGTTTTTTGTTCCATGTTTACCACTGCTGTTGCGACTGCTGCTGCTGCTGCTGCTGCTGCTGCTGCTGCTACTACTACTACTACTACTACTACTATTACTAACTACTGCTGCGACTACCAGTACAATAACCACTCATAACCCTTTGGGAACAAGCAAGGGAATTAGTAGAGCAACAAGATTATTATGGCCTGAAGACAATGAGGCACCAGGGTGTAACCAGAGGGTCTGGCCGGCTCACTACAGTCAGAGAAAAGGCGAGACGGACATATAATCAGATTACGACCGGTACCATTAGTATCAGAATTCTGCGCTGGCTGCTGAAGATGAGGACGAAACACGCATGGGAATGCCCCAAGTGCTGTGATGTCAATTCCTAACTCAACTCAACTCACCTCAGAATAATTAAAATAACTGTAGTAGCAATAGTTATAGTAGTGGTGGTGATGACAGCAATAGCAGAAGTAGTAGTAGTAACAATTTTAGCAGTAGTAATAGTTTTAGCAGTAGTAGTGAAAGTAGTAGTGGTGATAGTAGTATTATTAATATTAGTGTATCTGGTTAAAAGATAGGTTCTTACCTCTGGTGAACAGATAGGTTTTTCACTTTGCCTCTGTTGATTTGCCTTTAGTTTGTTAATCGAATGATCCAACACCACTCAACAAATATTCTTTAGACCCATTCACACAACTGTCTTGTAAAGTTTACTTTCGGCAAATTGTATATTAAGTCACATACATTAAATTCAAGCAAGTCTCACTTGAAGCATGGCACACGAATGTAGTTGAGTTTTACATTTCGTTGATATCAATCGGATTTACAGGTGATAATTTAGTACTGTTTTATAAACATGCATAAGAAGAGACGTGATAAAGTTCGTCCTCTTGATAGTACGAAGCCTGGAGTATTGATGAGACCATATACTGAGTGTTACATTTAAGTGAAACTATATCGGAATCTGTGTGTGGGTGGTCTTACGTCTTGAACTGCGATGATTGGTTGGACTTATGGATTCCACTATGAGGCTATGCTTCAAAGATATAACCACACATATCCATGTATATATGTACACTATAAATCAGTAAACAATACAAGTTTTAAATTCTACACATTGTGTCATTTTGGAGATATTAACAGTTTAGTTTCATGTCGTTTACACGACTTAGCAACCCCCCCCCCCCCCTCCCTTTAGCATTATAGCAACTAACTTGTTGCTTTTGTTTACAATTTTACGTTTAATAGAGTCATTTCTTTAACAGCTTTTATTATTTCATGTGCTGAAACCCCTTTTTTCATAACAAAAGGCTGTAAAATCTTCTCGCTATGTCTTCCTCTGTCATTCTTTCCACGTATCTTTATTGTAGTCACATGCTATTTAAACAGTCTTCGTTAAAATAAATAACTAAGAGTAATTACGATAACTATAATAATCAGCCACAATTTAAAAAAAAAAAAAACAATAACGACGGAAAAGTACACTCTATAGTTACGAGCTAAGAATTATATGTCTACACATCAAAGCTCTGCAAGCAACATTTGCCCAGTCTTTTATTTGTCAGTCATATTTTATTCCTCTTAAATGAAAAAAAAAAAAAAACGATATTTACTTGGCTGTTCTCGGCATGCCGTTTTCGCTCACCAGCAACGCCCACTTCGAAAAAACAAAACAAATGCAATGTTAACCTTGAAGTGAAAGAAATGTATGCCTAAAGGCATGCTGCCGGCGTAGACAAATACACAAACATGGCCACTTGCAGGTGATATAAATAAACGTATTGTTGCATAAAGAGATTCCTGGGATCTTCTTCCCCTCAATTTATCTTTAGAAGCGTTTGGATAACCTTTATGCTGACCCAACATCTGATAAGCATACGTGATTTTTATGGTGAAGTCATTTTATAGACTCCGCTAAAAAATGTTATTATTGTGTCGGTCCCATAAGGCTTTGTACAAAAATCATTATTTTTTTCCTCCCATTTAATGTCGTCAAGAAAACTCTAGTCACTTGCTATGCTGTGGCAACTGGAAAAAAAATGATACCTCTATGGTTGCCAGATTTATTTAGTTTACACTGACGAAAATTTAAATTATGAAGACACTTGATGCGATTTTTGCGACATGTGGGCAATAGTCAGTAACACATCAGACCTTGTTTAGGACTGAAAGAGTGAACTCTTAATAGGAAGAACAAGGACGGCAGTGCAGTGTCTAAACGCTTGACTGCTCGCTGGAATGTTTTGGGTTCGATCCTTGGTAGACCAAGGCGGATTTGTCTTAGTGGCAATGTTACAGTCCAAAAGAAGGTCTTGTGTTCGAATCCTTATAAACGCTGATTTTTAAAAGAAAAGAAATAACTGAACTTGGCTCCGATGTAAACATAGCCCTTTAACGGGTACCAGGAAATGCCCAAGACAGCGGATATGATGTTCATCACAAAGGCACTAGAACCTGGCCCTAAGTATGTGCTGAGGTGCTTCCACATTTAGCATAAGCTGTTTGTAAAAGGCGACTTATTTTGAGCATTAATCCAGCCTAACCATCCGAGATGGAGTGAATAATGAACCTATTAGGCAAATTGTGGAAACGATACCTTGAACTAGATTTATCGAGAAAATAGCAGATCAAGTGGTTAGGCCATCTCGTTAGAATGCAGCAAGATCAAATACCACCACAAGCACTACATCTCAGAAGATCAGCTACAAGAGCATGAGGACCGCTGCGGAAATATGGATCGAAAACATTAAAGATACTCTACGCCTTCACGGCATGACAATAGACAGTGGCAGCCTACGTTCACTGGATCGCAAATTATTCCTCCCAAAGGCGCCTAACAGCAGAAGTGGTTTATGATTATGATGATGATGATGATATGATGATGAATTCACCTAATTCACAATTTCTTTAAATAGAAATAACAACGAAACCAACTTACTGTAACGATACTGACGTGTTTGACTTAGAATAACAATTAGCTAGCCAGTGCCTAAATATGAGTAGTTTAGCATTAAAGTGTATATCAGGGACATCTTAATGTGTTTCATGGCTAGAAATAACAAGACAAGCCTTGGCGCCAGAACCCGGAGGCTCACCCTCACATGTGCTCCAGTTTTGGATGGGGATTATGAGGCTGTCTTCAGTCGCGGATATAAATTGTCTTTGAATGCATTTGTTTAACATTTAGTTTTATTTCAAGTAAAAAAAAAATTTCTTGCTATTGTGCACATTAATAAAATGATAAAAGTATACTGAATGGCAAATATGTATATATATTATAAAATAGATGAAAAATATGAAATGTATAAATATTTAAAAAAAAAATAATAATTTGAAATATACTTTCACTACGCAGTTAAAAGGGATATCTTAGCCCACTTACAAACAAATTGGGGTTGGGAGGGGGGGGGTGCAGGACCTCTTAGTTTTTTCCTGGGAGGAGGGATGTGAGCCTCTCCTCCCCCCCCCTCCCTAATTTTGCTTTTTGTGGTGGTGATGGTTAGGGGGTTCGGGGGAAGGTATACTGTACTTTTTTAAAAAAAAATATGGAGTTCTTAGCCTTTCTCCCGCCCTCCTGCACATTGTTTGTGTGTAAGGCAAGGTGGAAGAAGGGTGCGGGTGGGTAGGGTTTTAGGCCTGCCAATGTTTTTGTTCTACAATTTAATAATTAGTCTACAAACGTATGAGTCTATCGTCATAAGGCTTATGTAACAGAAGGACCCTTTACTTTAACATTTCCTTCCAAGATACAAGAAGCAAAAGCAATCTGGTAATGGAATGACTTCATATCACTGTTGCACTCCAAAAGAGATATACAAGAAGTCTGAAAACAAGTGTTAAATGACAAATAACTAGCAACATTCTCAAGGAAAATCTCTCGGAGAACGAACTTGACACAGCTACCTTATCTTAGCTGACATTCTCCAGCGAATTATCTGTACTCTGCCTCTTTCAGAATCTTTACTGCACCAGATTATCTCCCTTTCCAGCTGTAGATGATTTCTACGTGTGACTCAGCTGAGACGAAAAGGCTACAGGGGGAAGATGGATGGAACTTTGAGATAAGCAGAAATTGCTGACCTTCGGGTTCTCTAATTATTGTAAAGACCAAACAGACAATTGTTACAAGGGAAATTACAAGGTATTAATTTAATATATAGCAAAGAGTTCAACATCTAGTTGGAAATCTAGTTGGAAACCTAGTTGAGCTGATTTTGATTATTTTTCCCCAGGATGTGCAGGTGTGTTGTGAGACAAACGGGCAGACATACTGGCTGGTTTTGCACCGATTAGTGGTAAAATAATGGACGACAATCCAGATGTGGTCAAGTACCTTTAGGGACACGTGAGCAATGCTGAAAGATGAACTGATCATCACAGGGAGATCTGGCGGACACTCAATGCTCAGGCGAAGGGCAAGAAGACGAACATACAACTAGACTACTGCTGATGTAGGGACTGAGCGCTGAAAGAAATGTCCCGAGTAATACGGGTTTGGTTCCTAACTCAACTCAACTCAGTTCAATTCAGCTAGACCAGTGGTTCTCAAACTTCCTAATGCCGCGACCTTTTAATACAGTTCCTCTTGTTGTGGTGACCCAAAACCATAAAACTATTTTCGTTGCTACTTCATAACTTCAGAGAATATGTTTTTTTCCGATGGTCTTTTGCGACTCCTGTGAAATGGTTGTTCGACCTCGCGATCCACAGGTTGAGAACCGTTAAGCTAAAGGGAAGAATAAAACAAAATAGATAACAAAACTCACCTCAACCACACAGAACTGAAGGATACACCAGGATACTATTCAGTGTAAGCGTTACAAGTGTCCACATTCTATTTTATTTATAGATCCAACGGGGTTTGTGTTTTTGCACTTTTGGCTTGCGACCTTGTTGTTCGTCTGCTTGGAGTTAAACCCTGCCTCTACTTTGATGCCTCTGAAACCCACAGAAGCATAAGAAAAAAAGAAAAAAACACACACGGAGAAGAGAGCCAGAAAGTGAAGTCAGAAAGATGGGAGGACAAGGGGAGAGCTGCAGGCGATAGCGAAGGATAGAACGACTTGGTGTGAGGTGGCTGAGGTCCTGTGCTCCATAGAGGGTTATTGAGAAAATATATAAAATCTAACGAAAATTATACCAGCAAGCTTCACAGTATAACGAACACAAACTAAACGTGAACGTTGCGGCTATGGTGCCTTTATAGAAAGGGGTTAGAAAGGCAGAAGTATAGAACGACCTGGCCTTGGTTGGTTGAGGGCCTATGCTCCACTGGGGATTAGAAAGGCAGAGGTATAGAATGACCTGGCATTGGTTGGTTGAGGGCCTATGCTCCACTGGGGATTAGAAAGGCAGAAGTATAGAACGACCTGGCATTGGTTGGTTGAGGGCCTATGCTCCACTGGGGATTAGAAAGGCAGAAGTATAGAACGACCTGGCCTTGGTTGGTTGAGGGCCTATGCTCCACTGGGGATTAGAAAAGCAGAAGTATAGAAAGACCTGGCCTTGGTTGGTTGAGGGCCTATGCTCCACTGGGGATTAGAAAAGCAGAAGTATAGAAAGACCTGGCATTGGTTGGTTGAGGGCCTATGCTCCACTGGGGATTAGAAAGGCAGAAGTATAGAACGACCTGGCCTTGGTTGGTTGAGGGCCTATGCTCCACTGGGGATTAGAAAGGCAGAAGTATAGAACGACCTGGCCTTGGTTGGTTGAGGGCCTATGCTCCACTGGGGATTAGAAAGGCAGAAGTATAGAACGACCTGGCCTTGGTTGGTTGAGGGCCTATGCTCCACTGGGGATTAGAAAGGCAGAGGAAGAAGAATCCATGGAAGAAAGGTGTAGATGTTCGTCCTCTTTTTTGAGTTTTGTTTTATTCCAGAATTTGCTTTTTGCACGCATATCCCTTTTACAGATCTAGCTTATGTGTATGCAGACTGTTGGTTTCTCACCTCTCATGTAGATGCAATCTAACTTCGGAGTGAACATGTATACTTAGTCGCCTTTTACGACATGCTGTCGGGTGGGGGTGGGAGAGGGGGCAGTGGGGCTGTACTTGTTTCTGCTACAATTGTGTCCCGGACCCACACAGGTGAAATAAAATATGGGGGAAAATGGGGAAGGGGTGCGAACGAAGATGCTATTCTTGAAAACACAGTGATGGTCAAACCTTCAGGTAACAGCTCGGAAGGAAAAAAACAGTGAGTTATCAGTTATCCGCTGTAGGGAAAGAAACAGTGAGTTAACACTTATCCTCTGTAGGGAAAGAAACAGTGAGTTAACACTTATCTTCTGTTGGGGAAGAAACAGTTAGTTAACATTTATCCACTGTAGGGGAAGAAACAGTGAGTTAACATTTATCCACTGTAGAAGAAGCAATAGTGAGTTAACATTAATCCGCTGTAGGTGAAGAAACAGTGAGTTAAAACATTGATCCGCTGTAAGGGAAGAAACAGTGAGTTAACATTGGTCCGCTGTAGGGGAAGATACAGTGAGTTAACATTGATCCGCTGTAAGTGAAAAACAGTGTTAACATTGATCCGCTGTAGGTGAAAAACAGTGAGTTAACATTTATCGGCCAAAACCATTATTTCAACTTTATTACAAACTTCTGCGTCTTTTTCGCGTTCACCGGCTGTAAACTCTGGCGGAAAGTTCTGGTTGTCCGTATACTTCTGGACTTAAGTCTTGAGTTTTGCGTGCATATCCGTCTGTACAAATCAGATCATTGCTGTTTGAATGCAGACTGTTGATTCCTTGCCTCTCAGACAGATGCACTCCAAGTTTGAAGTTAAAGTTAGTTGCGTATCCTTTACAGAATATTGTAGAACCAGCCCCAGCATTTTTGTGTGTGCGTGGCTGTTGTGGTTTTTCTAGGCAAATTTACCGTCCAGTAGTTTGCCATTGATTTCAAAGTAAACACCCTAAATTAGTCGACTGTTAGGATATGCTTGTTCCGGTGGCAATGGCGTTTTTTTTTTTCTTCTTCCATGATGGGCCCCTGGAATCTCTACACGGAATGTCACTTTGCAACACCAGTAGCTGCCATCGGAGGACTATTACTCTGTTAAAAATTGAAAGCACAGTGATGCTTGGGTATACGTTCGCTTAGATTCACGTT
>CAJHNH020002458.1:501901-534401 GCA_905116865.2 Candidula unifasciata | reverse complement strand
CAACAAATAGGGCTAATTTAGGCCCCTGCAGATGGCAGCCCCTAAGATTTAGCTCAGGCATGTCACAGGCTCCAGCAAGGACTATATGAATCATATTTGTGTTGTCATTGGGGCCACACAGGAAAACTAACTAAAGTTATTTTATATTTAAAAAAAAAATTATTGAAAAATATTTCCTTCGTGCGGGCAGCAGGTATGCTCACAAAGGGCCGCAAGCGGGCCTCGGGCCGCCAGTTTGACGTGCCTGGTGTAGCTTATTTAGTTTATACTAAATTCCAGCGCTGACCTGATCTGTCCAGAATTCACTCTCACTCCAGGCCGTGGACGAAAGTTTCATAATCTGAGCTGGTTGTGAGGTCAACGTACTCTCGTTCCCTGCTGGAACGTGTTGCCTGTAATGACATTTTTCTGCCCCTGTTAACCTACAGCATATTTTCTGAGATAAGACCAAGTCTGGCTGGGGAACTCATTAGGTACATGGGGTTCTTGATTGTTTATTTCCAGTATATTTCATGAGAGACGCTTGGCAGTGGTGTAAGAAGAGGTGCAGGCAGGGTATCATAACCGAGAGGATGACAAAATGGCAAAAATATGTGTTTTTAATAAAATAAAAATGGTTGAGCTCACAACACTGTTTTTTTTTTTTCTCTTATAAATAAAAATAATAATAATAATACGACTTAAAAAGAGTTTAATAACTACTTCTGACAAATAATTAAATTTTAACACGTTAACACAAAAACCTATTAAAACTGTTTAGTTCAGTCAATAAACGCAATGAAACGCGATTGAACGTGACGTGCGTAGTGGGTAGCGTAGGGATAAGGAAGAAAAAGGAAAGAACGTGAGGCGGGGGGATGGGGGTTGGCTGGGAAAGGGGTTATTACATGTGCCTAGTCGGCATCGACACTAAGTGTTCCAGAGGAATGACACTTTCCTGGGAGACGCGAAACAGAATCTGAATCAAAGAGTCAGGATTGCCCGTGTGGGTTCAGGGTCCTCATTGTAAGGAAAAACAAGAACAGACCCACTGCCTACTTCACAAGCATGTCATTCGAGTCTACTAACTGCGCGGTCTTCCTTCGAAGTCGAAGTGCATCAGCCCGAGCGGCAAAGAACATTTAGCTGCAAACAACCAGGACTTTCCGCCGGAGCTGGCAGTCGGTGAACAAAGAAAAAGAATTAAAAGTAAGCATAACCTTGATTTTGTTTTTGTTTTTCATCGATCCTTCTGTTAGAAAACTTTAAATCAGAAAGAATTATTTGTTCCTTTTCCAAATCACTAATGTGTTTGAAGTGCGCAAGATTGCGAGTTTGGATTTTTCGTTTGGTTTGGGGAGAGGAAAAGGGAAAAAGGGGGGGGGGGGGGGGGTAATCACACAGCCTGTACTGCTTTTTCTTAGTTCTGCATGTGGGTAGTCGATCTGTGTCACTAATGTTGGCTTGGGGGGGGGGGGGAGGTGGGGGGGGGGGGGGGGGGTTATCAAACAGCCTGTACTGCTTTTTCTTAGTTCTGCATGTGGGTAGTCGATCTGTGTCACTAATGTTGGGGGGGGGGGGGGTGGGGGGGGAGTGGGGGGGGGGGGGAGGGGGGTGGGGGGGGGGGGGGGGGTTTATCAAACAGCCTGTACTGCTTTTTCTTAGTTCTGCATGTGGGTAGTCGATCTGTGTAACTAATGTTGGAGTAACAGTTAAGAGACTTTCGGTGAATATTACAAAGTTATCCCCATTTGGGTCTGCTCCGCCCATTTACACATTAGGTCACTTTTGACTGGTGCTTGCTCAGTCTTGTCACTTTCGCAGAAGGTTACGGGGGTGTCTCGGTGTACTGTTTGCTCTAAAGGCTTTCTACGGTGTCTTCCAATTACGTTTTTATTCACAGAAAGATAATACGTGTGACGTAGGTTGCAGCACTCTCGTCATGGGAGGAGGGGGGGGGGGGTTGTATTAGGGACAGTTCTGTATGTTTTTGGACCGTAGAAGCGCTAAGATCCTGGAATATACAACACGCGATATCAACGTCCGGTGTAGAGAACACAGAAAGCTTTTCGAGCAAACAGTACATCGCGACACCCCTGAAACCTTCAGCAAAGTTTACGAGCCCAACAAAGTATGAATGAAAGTGACCTAGTGCGTAAATGGGCGAAACTGACCCAGGTGGAGGGGGGGGGGGAATTAAACTCTATAGAATTTATCAGACTTTCATATACAAGATGGAGTGCCCGCTGTGAAGCTGTCAAACCTGAGCTGACGGTTGATGTCATATAAAAACATTGTGATCGCACAGGAGCAATGGGCCATGGGTTCATGCTTTACACTACGCCCCAGTATGGGACTCATTTTTGTTTTGTTATTTCAAAAGCCCCAGGCCGGCTGTCGTTGGGGCCATAATATAACGTAACGGCTAAACAGGGTTTCCAGGACTTGTGCCCAGGGGATTTTCATCCGAATGGTGGCACTTTGAGTCAGCGGGTCTTAATCGCTTTTTGTGTGGTCCTAGCAGTGTTGAACGTCACTCACGCTTTTGACCTGAGGATCAGCGCAAGCGCTTGTGCCAGCAGTATATGATTTTATTCTTTTTATGTTTTGCTTCTTAGTATTCTCGTCTCCCGTACACTAGACATGTCGCTATGCTATTTGGAATGAGAGTCAAATACATTTGAAAACAAAGGCAAGATGAAACTGATGAACAATAATTAGGATGTATTCAAGAATAGTCGAAGAAATCAGATAATTGTCTGGAGAAACACTGGTGTCAATAGTTATAAGACTAAAAACATTCCACACAATTTAATCTTCGAAGAGGTTGCGGCTCCTCGGGGCGTCGCGGCGCACAGTTTGGAAATCACTGAAGTAGCGTAAAGGACCATTTCCCACCCTTGCAGGCGTAATGAGCATATAGGGCTAGACCTATATTTTATAGACCAATCACCGCTGGGTGGGTGATGTGGTCAGCATCACGTCACAGGACTGTACCTGATACCCATTTAAGGATATGTCGACCTAGCAGCCAAGGTCGTTTTTGAATAATATTCCGGCTCCGTCAGGACCCGAACCTACGACCTTCTGATCCGCCGGCAATCGTTACACCACTGCAATTTCCCTGTGTGAAATTACTAACTTACAATTGTGACATATATACAGGCTCATTATAACCAAAACAACTTTCAGGAGTAAAAGTGAGAAAATACGTCGTCAGCAATGATAGCGGGCATACACTTGATCCCACACACACACACACAAAAAGAATACTTACCAAACTTTTGGCACCCAACTAACAACATATGTAAATTATTATACGCTGCATTCCTGATTTCTGTAAGAATGCGTGTTCGTATGTACGGTTATATTTTAAATTCACTAACCTTGACCCAGTTTCCCGTCTTCCATACAGTTCGTTAGACTCTTGTCTATGTTCTTCAGATAGTTCTGAAAGGTTAAAAGTAAGATGGAAGAATACATTAAACGTTGCGTGTATTTACTTACATGTTAATCTGTTACGTGCCCTGCTCGCTAGCTCAGCAATTAAACCAGACTGCGCGGCGCCCAGGTAACGAGTTCCTTGTGGTCCGGGTTCACGCCACATTTCTCCCAGATTTACGGTATCTTTCATGGAATCAAGGCCGAAGGGTTGCGATATCCATAGTACCGAGCCAAAGGATTAACAACTCATAGTTTTGGGATATTTACACACACACAGACACACACACACACAGACACACACACACACACACACACACAGACACACACACACAGACACACACACACACACACACACAGACACACACACACACACACAGACACACACACAGACACACACACACACACACACACAGAGACACACACACACAAACACAGACACACACACACACAGACACCACACACACACACACACACACACACACACACAGACACAGACACACACACACACACACACACACACACACACACACACACACACACACACACACAATGTTTTAGTCCGTCGATCTCGATTCTTCTTTGTTTCCCCTTCTGTCCGATTGGCAATTGTCTGTTTCTGTTTATCTTTGTGTTGTGCTCAATTGTCTGTCTGTCTGCGCTCAATTAAAAATGACAGGCCATGAAGGTTTCGTCGCCCTTGCAAAGGTCCAATGTCATTAATTCTCTATTCTAAGGGGAGTCGCCGTGGCGGAGCGGCTAGACGCTCGAAGCGGGTCGTAAGATCGTGGGTTCGCTCCCTAGCGGAGTCGGACTTTTTCTTAAAAGATGACTTTGGTTCGCAGGTCGACCCAGCCTTGAGTGGGTACCGGGTGCAGTCCCTTGAAGTAAAGGCGGCTGGCGTTATGCTGACCATATCACCCATCTTGTGCCGATTGGTCTGTAAAATATAGGTCTAGCCCTATATGCCCTATACGCCCTATAAGCCTAAAGGCGCGGAAAAGAGTCCTTTACTTACTCTCTTCTAACAACTTTTTGCTGTAAGCCAATTTTCTTTCATTATTTCTAGCAGCAGATAAAACATTAAGTGGAACTTAATCGCATCCAGAGCAGATTTTGGGGCGTTACAATTTTGTTCCGCCCACGCCCATAAATAACAACATAGGAAACATATTAAACATGACATGTTGTTATCGTTATGAGAAGCTACACAGAGAATCTCATTTTACAAAATTAATAAGAGCTTACGGCTTGCAAAAACACAATTCAACATGTTTCCAGCAGCATTGATGGCAACCAGGCCTTAGAAAATATTTATGAACCGGCCAACGGCTCCGCTTTGGCATCCTAATCCTGCCAATGATGAAGGCAGTTTTTGTACACACAAATGCTTCACACACTATGCCACAGGGCCTCATTGTAGGCAGCTAAACTGACTGCACAGATTTCACACATGCAACAGATTTCAGATGTCACGGCGCGAATTTAATGTAAATGTTTCCGGTGTTTTACGTTAATTTGCTGAGCTGTGTTGTTTGGAAGATGCGGTTATAAAATTGCGTAGAGATATGTGAGGGGGGGAAAGGAGTGGAAAGATGGGGGAGGGGGAGGTGAGGGGGTGTTATATGTGTTATGCCCAAGTGAATTCCGCTGCCCCACTGGGAAAAGAATAGACACACAGCCCCCTCACTAGCATGTTGTAAGAGCCCGCTAATTAGGAATGTTTCCTTCGAAGTCAAAAGAGTGCATTTGCCGGAAAAGCGAGGAACCAACAGTCTATAGAGATAAGCTAGATCTGTAAAACGGATGTGCACGCTAAACGCAGGTTCTGGGACAAGACTAAAGGTTATAGCCGGTGAACTACTACTATTATTATAACTTTTGCCAGGCGTTCTTTGCGGTCCACATTCTATGTTCCTTCTAGAATAACTTTTACTGGACTTTTTTGTCTTCATGTTTCCATCCGTTTTGAGATTTAAAATGTTGATTATGTTGTATTTTTAATATTTAAATTTTGCTTTATGTTTCTTTCATTCCACATATCTGTTTTGTGGACGGGAACACTCGTATTGGACAAGGGAGAAATTGTGAAGACCACACATGGACAAATGTTGATAGAAGACACAAAGTTAGGTGAAAAAACATGTGTAAGAATGTGTGTACAAAAAAATTAGGAGTGGCTCTGGTAAGGACGGGCCTATCAGAGAAGGATAAAGACGTGTGTATAATCAATGAGCTACGGAAACAGTTACCATCTACATCTTAAGACATTTGCTGGGGGAGACAGAACACCTATGGGTATGCCTGGTGTGCTATGATGTAAATTCTGAAATCCGTAGTCAGATCTTTGTGGAGCAAGCCACCAGCTCATAATTATGGGGGTCTTCGTGTAGGTCCAGGGCCCTTTAGTAGGGAAAACAAGAATAGACCCTCTTCATGCCCAAAAAGTATGATGTAAGCGTAGTCAGAGTGCATCTGCCGGAGAGGCAAGGGACCAACAGTTTGCATACAATTGAGTTAGACTTGTAAAACATTCTACAAGCTGACGAAACAACAGAACTGCCCGTCAAAGTTTACAGGCGGTGAATGCGAAGAAGATAAACTGTAGCGACAATTTCAAGGGATCTGAAGAAAAATATCAGTGGTAAGTGAATCCACTAACTCAGAATGAAAAAAACCTTTAGAACAATACGCTAAGGGCCTAACCACTGCGTCACGTGGAAGCGGTGACAAGTTACACTTTGGAAGTGAAAGCAAACGGTTAAAAGGATGTATGGATTCCAACAGCGAGGTAATTACAGCACGTCTCTACAACGGAATCTGACACCACACTCGGTAAATACAACTTGACCTCATGCAGTCTGCCAGGGTCACAGATATCATTTCAATTGTTGATATAATCCTCATATGTCAAAAGTAGGAAACAGTGTCACTTGAAACTGTATGATGTACGCATACATTAGCGTTGATACCTAGAAAACATTAAAAGCGGGGGAAGGGGGATGTCAATACTTTTCGACGTTGGGAATAAAAAGGTTTGACACTAGTTTAAAAGCATAGTAATAATACACATGGGAGCCGCTGTATTGTAGTAACTAGACGCAAGCCTGAGGATCGGAACGTCGTGAGTTCTTGAAAAAGCCAGACTTTAATTTTCACAAATAACCTAAGCTTCCAGGTCCACTTAGCCTTAAATGGGCACCGGGGAAACAACGTTCCGGAAAACGAGGCAGAGACCGACTACTACAAAAGTGGATACAGGATATTGAAGATGCACTGGCGATGAAAGCACACAGGGCTGGAGAATTGGCTAGAGAGTGATTTTCAGGCATGTTTTGAAGAGAGCGAAGGACATGCTGATTGACTGATTCATCTGAATTGTTCATTTAACTACTTCAGTTCCACAATGTCTCCGCTGAACTTTGTCAGATTCCTAGATTATTTACTGCATTTAAGCTCAACTCCTTGCAAATAAAAGAGTAGAAGAAACAATTGTTTTGGGACTGAAAGAGTTAAGCGGCGAAGCCTTGAATTCTTCTTTAGTGCGACTTTCTTTCAACTGTCCGAAAACTTTGAAAACCGTCCTTTTCTTAGCCGACTACGGAAATCGAGCTTCTGTACGTTGAAAATTGTGAAACACGTTTACTAACATTCAAGTCACTGACTGCACTTCAATTAATCCACTTTATTATTTCACGTTCTGAAGTGATCGTTTCTTTTTTTCTTGATGTCCTTTTAGATGTTACAGCTTGTTCTTTTTCGTGTTCACATGATATAAACTCCTGCGGAAAGTCTTGGTTGTTCGCTCACTTCTGGGTCAGAGTAGCGTTCCAGTGCTTGAGTGTTACGTGCACATCCGTTTTACAGTTCCAGCTTTTTGTGCAAACTGTGAGGTAGGTATGTAAGTTGTACCCCACCAGGACATCACACAAGCGACAAACACCCGGTGACACAAGGTGCCACCATGCGGTAGAGGATCACCCGTGGAGAGATCCCGGAAACCCCGTTCAACCGCTATCCATATTTAGGGCTCGCAGACTGTTGGTTCCTCGTGTCTCAGGCGAATGCACTCTGGTTTCGAGGGAAACGTCGATCCTTCGTTGGCCAGACTTCTTGTGTCTAGGATGACCGCGGAGAGATTTCAGGAACCACTGGTCTGGATGGTTAAGAGCAGTGTTCTTCAACCGGTACGCCGTGGACCACCAATGGTCACAGGAAATGTCCTGGCGGTCGGCCCAAATCTTCTATCTAATTACGTAACAGCTTCGTTTTTCCGGCCCTATGTTGCTGGATCTAACTTCTAAATGCAGAATGTCGGGTTAGCTAATAATTGTAAATTTTTTTTCTATTGGATGTAATAAATAAATAACTATCTGCATGTATGCGTGTGTGATGTAAAAAGATTGATAAAACACTGGTTTACAATATTATTTCAGACCTTGTACCCATCTAATGCCAACACATTTTTCAAACATCATCCAGGAAGAATCTTCACATGTAAGTCGACTGACAGTATTACCAAAAATCAGATAAGATTTTATTTTAATACAAAGAAGATGGAAGTCAAGCATAACATCGGCAAAAACCCTACGAAGTGCTGACAGATTATCAGTTATTACCTAGACTGTGATATCCGCTCATTTCGACTCAGAACGTCAAAATTTAGCATTCCCTAATTAGTGGCCTTTTACGACGTGCTTGTTAGGGTTAGGAGCTTCAACTACACCCCCCCCCCCCCCCACCCACTTCACTCTTTCCGCCTTAAAATAGGGCTTCTAGAACTCAGACGTAGAGATTCTTCAGTAATCTGTAAAACGTTCATGAGCCCCAGTTTGAGAGCTACTGTCCGTGACATGATCATCCGGCGAAGTGATTTCGTTTATCCGATAAAATACGAAAGCTGCCGAAATGGGCTACACAATGTTATTAGAGGCAACATATTCTGGAATGGAGGGGAAAGAGACGACCTCACTTCAAGCACAATCACATGGACAGTCATCAATGTTTTTATATGAGGTCTGGCTAGGATCTTCTTCGTCTGCTTCTGCATTCTCCATTTAAAGTGCAGTTAGCATATTAGGTTGTGGTTTACAGCTAGGAGACACTATTTTAAGCTGCAGTCTCATTTCTTGTTTTCTTGATCCTCTGGTACCTTGAGGTGTCGAAGCGAAAGCATAATTTACGGGAAAGTGCCCATGCCTGTGCTTTATAAATCGGGATTCCCATAAACTCTGTAATTCCCTCTTTTAATGGCTTGCATGGTCGGCCTCTTCTTCGCTTCGAGTCTGGTCTGTACATCATTGCTTGCTATGGTATACTGTCTGCTGACATCAGCGTTACAAGGCCAAACCATTTCACTTGTTGTCTTCTAGTGAAATCCAGAGCATCTGCTCCTCCCATTATCCTTCAAAGTAAGCTACAATGTCCAACTGAAGTATTACATTCTCGACATTCCAGACACGTGTATACTTGTGCCTGAGTTTGTGAAACGAACTGTGATTTTTTTTTTTTTTTGTCTCAGATTCCAGAAGGTAATTGTCATCATCATCATCAAGTGGCAAGTCGATAAGCCTCGGCGGTTATGTTTCAACGATCAGATCAGTGTTTTTGTCTTGCCATATTATATGGTCAGTCATCCTATATTTATCTCCATGCACTCCTGTTGCGCTTAAACATATAGACAGGTACTGATTGACATTTATAGAAAAAAGTAGAACGACAGAAGTACACACTAGACAACATAAAAATACAAAGCTTTAGTTTTCAGATATAATGTTTCTACGGCGTCAAGGTCTCCCATCGGTTCATTTCGTTGTTATAAGCGCAACACAATGCAACCGACAAATTAGATCTCTTCCTTGGATATTCTTGTATTCAAGAGTCTAGACACAGCATCACCATTAGCTGAGTTTATAACTGTTGTTGTGTTTATAACTGTTTCTGTGTTTATAACGATTGCTGTGTTTATAACGGTTGCTTTGTTTATAACTGTTGCTGTGTTTTTAACTGTTGCTCTGTTTATTTTTTGACCTATGCTTGATTAATATAAATATTTGCAACCTATGGTGTCATTTCAATGGTTGAAGACGAATTATGTCCGTATTTCATAGCTGTGGATTCAATTCATGCATCTTAGTACATTTGTTTCTGCAGCGAGGCACTGTCATTATTTAGAAATGACAGGTTCTAATACCGGCGTGATAACTATGACTTTCTATTTTTGTGTTGTCTCTTGTGTCCATTTATTTTTCTACGTCTTTCTATGAGTAAGTAAAAAAGTAAAGATCCCTTTTCACGCCTTGCGGCGCATCGGGCATATGGGCAGAGCGTCCCATATTTTTACAGACCATCAGCATTCTGTGGGTAATGTGGTCAGCATTACGCCGGCTGTCTTTACTTTCCCAGGACAGCCCATTCTGGTACCCATTTTAGGCTGGGTCGACCTGCGACGTCCCTTACCACGATAAAAATCCGCGCAGCCTGTAGTGGGTTAAACAGTATATGGTTATGTAGAGAGAGAGAGAGAGAGAGAGAGAGTGTGTGTGTGTATATATATATATATATATATATATATATATATATATATATATATATATATATATATATATATATATATATATAGACCAGACAGGAAGCGAATCAGAGGCCCACCATATAAACAATGGGCAGAGGGAATAACAGAGTCTCAGGAATCTCAATTTATAAGCACACAAACGGGCACTTTCCCTTACATGATAATTCACCTCGACACCGCAATTATACGAGGACGAAAAACAAGATTATGTATGTATGTTTATATATATATATATATATATATATATATATATATATATATATATATATATATATATACACGCACACGCACGCACACACGCACGCGCACGCGCACGCACACACGCACGCGCACGCACACAATGCTCTTTTTAAAAACTTGTCGCAACGGATCTAATGTATTGGGCGGGAAGGTGCAGATATCACAGTGTAAACATAAACCGCAACGCAACACGAAAACTGCGCTTTTAAGGGCGAACACGAAAGAAGAAAGGTAAGTAAAGTTCTTTTTCCACGCCTTTATGCGTATAGGGCATATAGGGCTAGACCTATATTTGTATAGACCAATCGGCACAAGATGGATAAGGTTGTCAGTATCAGACTGACCGTTTTTGCTTCCTATGACAGCACCCAGTACCCACTCAAGGCTGGGTCAACTTGGGAGTCGGAGTTGTTTTTAAAAAAACGTCCGGCTCCGCCAGGGAGCGAACCCACGACCTTCTGATCCGCACACGAGCTTTTAGCCGCTACGCCACGGCGACTCCCGCCAAAGAAGTACCATGGTCTTGATACAACAACATCATACGCCATGAAACAACTAATAAAAACAATTACAAGCTACGTGTAGAAGCATGTAGGTTGCGTGTTATGAAGTCTATGGCGCCTTGCAAAGTCCATGCCATGTTTTGTTATTAAAAAAAAATAATAAAGGACGTTAACACTGAAACAACACAATTACCTTGATCCTTCACGTTGAAGCAATTCAGAACAAACACAGCCAATACTTTGACACGTGTTTTCTCAGTCTATAGTCCGTTCAAGAAGTCGTGGCCAACTTAAACATTTCTTCTTTTTTTTCTTCGCGTTCACCAGCTGTAAACTCTATAGGAAAGTTCTGGTTGTTCGTCCACTTCAGGACTGCAGTCATGTTCCAGAACTTGAGGGTTGCGATTGCATCCGTTTGACAGATTTGAATAATTAATATGCAGACTGTTGGTTCTTTGCCTCATAGGCAGATGAACTTCGACTTTGAAAGAAGCTCCCAATTAGTCGACTCTTACGACATGCTTTTGGGTAGGCAGTGGGTCTGTTCTTCGTTTTGGTGTAGGTATGATAAAATTACTAATGTAGAGCCTTGGAAAATAACTAGTTTCAGTGGATCAAGAGGTTAAGAAAAGACCCTGGCGTTGGATAGGACACACGTTGAGAAAACTTGAGAGCAATATAACTAGAATGTCTGTGCACTGGAACCCGCAGGGGCATAGGAATACCCAAAACAAAAACACATGGAGAAGGGAGCTTAAGAGTGAGATTGAAAAGATGGAGAGGACATGGGGGAGAACTACTATAGCGAAGGATAGAACGACTTGACTTGAGTTGGCTGATAGCCTATGCTGCATAGACGAAAGAAAGGCAGAAAAAGAAGAATAAGAACCGTTTGTGTAGGCTGTTAAATTCTGGCATGCAACTTTTTAATAATAAGGTTCTTATAAGAATTTCTTTTTACTGTAAACAAACATATAGATTTAATTTTTTTTTTTTTTTAATGAAAAAACAGACAACAATTCTTCTTCTTAACGTTCACCAGCTGTAAACTCCGGCGGAAAGTTCTGGTTGTTCATCCACTTGGGGACTGCAGTCCGGTTCCAGAACCTAAGTGTTGCGTGTGCATCCATTTTACAGATCTAACTCATTTGTATCCAGGCTGCTGGTTCCTTGCCTTTTAGGCAGATGCACTCCGAAGGAAGCTCCCAATTAGTCGACTCTTACGACATGCTTTTGGGTAGGCAGTGGGTCTATTTTTGTTTTCTTTATAAAAGGGCCCTGGAACCCACACGGGAAACATCAATTCAAAGCAAACAATCAACATCTGTTTGCTAACTGAGTAGCGAGAACTTGTCGAAACACGTTTTGCACACGTTTCTAAAGCGTTTTTTTTTTTTCTCAGTCATCTTCTGCATAAGCCACCCATGAGTTAGATTAACACAATATTTATATAATGCTATCAAAATAATCACCACACATTGCTGCACATGTAAAGTGATTTAATTGTAATCTGCATAAGTGAGTTTACTGCTGTCTATTCTTTTTCATGAGCACCTGTGCAGCTGTAAAATGTAGAAAATCAAAGGCCACATGCAGAAATTCGTGTTGATCCGTACAAGAGCTTTCGAGATGGTTGTTAAAGTGTGAAGGCACGATTTTTGAAACGCACTGTAGTTATTACACGTTTCCGACACGCCCAACCCCTCCTTTATGTCTTTCACTCCAAGCCGTAAATTGTGAACAGTATCTGATAAATTCCAGAAGTTTATATAATGTCCCACTAAGCGATTTGATATGGCATCCATGTTATCTTCATGACAACGTTAAAAATTCTCCATTCGAATGTGAGAAATCTAAACTCTTGTTAAATATTAGACAGGTGTCTATTTTATTAATGTGATACGAATTATACAGCGTTACTAGACATTCAACATAGCCATCTGAATGTGGATAGGAGTCGCCGTGGCGTTGGCGTCTAGATGCCCACCTGCGGATTGGAAGGTCATGGGTTCGCGTCCTAACGGAGCCTGACTTTTTAAAAAAAAATGACTTTGACTCCCAGGTCGACCCAGCCTTGCAGTCCTGAGAAGTAAAGGCGGCCGGTGCGATGATGACCACATCACCTACCAATTGCGGGATTAGTCTATAAAAACATAGGTCTAGCCCTATATTCCCAATACGCCTAAAGGCGCGGAAAAGGAAAAGGGTCCTTTTATCTGAATATGGATATGTTAGTATGGTAGGGTGAAATATCTGGTCTAGTAGATCAAGGAGACTGCCATCTTTTTCTCATAATTCATATTTTCCATTAAGCACATTTTAAACGTAGTGCACCGAACAGACTCTCGCTTGCGAATCCGAATGTCGTGGGTTTAAGTCCAAACGGAACTGGACTTTAAAATGACCACGCCTCCCAGGTCGACTCAGCATTAAATGGGTACGAGGTATAGTCCATGGAAGTAGAGGAGCTCGGCGTGATGTTGACCACATCACCCACCGAGTGCTGATTGGTCTATACAATTTAGGTCTAGCCCTATATGCCCAATACGTCTGAAGGCTGAGAAAAGGGTCCTTTACTTTAATTACATTTTAAACTGGGAGCCGCTACGCTTCGCGGCTGGACACCTGCCTGCCGGACAGAAGGTCTTCGGTTCAAAGCAGCATTGAAATCACAATCGGCCCCCAGGTCGACCTAGCATAAAATGGCTTCCAGGCAATGTCCTGCGAAGTAAACGTGGTCGCGTGTTGTTGACCATATCACACATTGAGTGCCAGTTGGTCCATAAAATACAGGTCTAGCTCTAATTGTCAGATACATCAGAGGCGGGAAAAGGGTTCTTTCCCTCAGGTGTTGACTTATCTTTATTTCCGTGTTTAGCGTACTTGGTAGAATACCTAATCATCATTTTCTTGGTCTTCCCCTGCATGTAATCCTTCTTTTCAGACCCTAAAGTCATATTGTTTCAGTGCAGAGGTTCTTAAGCTGTGGGTCGCGACCACTTTGGGTGGGGGGTGAAGGGAAAGGGGGGGGGGGTTCGAACTACCATTTTACTTTAGTCACTTAAGACCATCGAAAAACACATAATCACTGAAGTTATGAAGTAGCAAAAAAAAAAAAAAAAAATTATTCATATATGTTTTTTTTTTTTAGTATCCAGAAGCCATGAGTTGTTAACCCTTAGGCTCGGTATTATGGATATCGCAAACCTTCGGCCTTGATTCCATGATAAATACCGTAAATCTGGGAGAAATGTAGCTTTTCTGCCTACCCCCCGGACCACCAGGAGTTCGTCACCCGGTCACTGCGCAATCCGGTTTAGCCAACTACGCTAGCGAGCCGGGCATATATGGGGCTCAGCACAACATAACTTAAATGGTGGCGGCATTAGAAAGGTTGAGAACCTTTGTGTTATTTGAGGGTGTGAGTATCGCAGCCCATGCCGATGGCCGGTTTTTTTTTTTTTCTCCACACGTTCACCAGAATCACTGATCAGTTTAATGTTTTTGTCTTGCCTCATTCATCTGGTCAGGCCATATGGGCCTTTATCTCTGCGCCTTCCTCTCCTCTCTTTCCCTCAATCTTGTCATTTGTTACAAAACTCTATAGAGTCCACCCCTTCTCATTATATGTCCACAAATTATTGATCGTTGATGACAGTATACTCTAATAGAATAAGTAGAAAGTCACGTGAAATCTGCAGCTATATATCGTTTCATGGATGAATTACAAGAACACCCCGACTAGATAGGTTAGTTGCGTATCCTTTACAGAACGTTGCAGCCCCCTGGCAGCCCCGCCAGCACGCCGCCGCCCCGCAACCCCAACGCAGCCGCCGCCAAAAAAGCCGCCGCCGCGGGCCCCAAGCCCCAGCACGCCCGCCGCAGCCGGCGCCCCGGCTGTTGTGTGGTTTTTCTAGGCAATTACGTCCAGTAGTTTGCCATTGCCTCTGGACGGTCGGCTTTCTTGATACCTCTGTCGAAACCAACGCAAGGCGCATGACTCGTAGCTGGAATCGAACCCGGCATCCCGGCATTACGAATCGTTCACATCGACTTAGCCACAGAGCCGACCCACGGCTAGATATAAAATGTTAAAAATATGTCTTGAATGATATTACCCCCCCCCCTTTTTTTTTTCCCCTCACACACACAGACAATATACGCACAAGCACACAGAGAGAGAGAGAGAGGGGGAGAGGGAGAGAGGGGGAGGGAGAAAGAGAGATAGGGAGGGAGAGAGAGAGGGAGGGAGAGAGAGAGGGAAGTAAAAAAGAGGGAGGAAGAGAGGAAGGGAGAGAGAGAGGGAGGAAGAGAGAGGGAGAGAGAGAGGAAGGGATAGAGAGGGAGGGAGAGAGAGGGAGAGGGAGAGAGAGAGAGAGAAAGGGAGGGAGAGAGGGAGGGAGAGAGAGAGAGAGTTACTAACGCGACGGTTCTTATTCTTCGTTCGCCCATACAAGAGAGACCGACATTGTACGTTGTAGTCTACAGTAAGCCTGCAATTTTTGCGCCTTTTGACTCATCACATCCAATATCGGCAAATAGTTACTCAATTGCCTTTAAACCAGCAGTGAGACTATTACTCTGCAATAATAATCCAGTCATCTCCTTGTGAGGTGCAATTTTTCGTTATTTGAAGCCCCACCCTGGCTCTTGCCAGGGGCCGCAATATAGCCCGACCATAAATATGGTCTAATGGCTGAATGCGGTTTCTGGGACCTCTCCGCGATGATCCTCATCCACATGGTGGCACTTTGTGTCATCAGGTGTTTATCGCTTGTGTGATGTCCTAGTGGGGTAAAAATCTACTACTACTACTAGGTGAGACTATTATTTTTGTTCTCTCCATGAGGCCCCGGAAACCAGTGCCGAAGAAAATAGTCGACGTTCTTAGAGCACGAACTGTTTAGTGTAATTGAGCTCCCACAAAGAAAACGAAAACCCACAGTAATAGTCCGTTCTAAACTCACAAATAGCGGAAATAAAAAAAACCCACCCGTCATCTCCCCTCTCCTAAGGGACGAATGTTAAATGACCTTGGCATCCGTGTCCGCCCAAAGTAAACTGGACTGGAAGCAGTCTTAGTTAACAGCTTTTGTCATCTACGAATAGTTTATCATCGAGTGAAGCGTCGCGGGGAGGATAAATGGGACTTAACTGAAATCGGATGTCTTTGGGCGAAAGGTGCAGATATCGCAGCCTAACTGTAAATCACAACACAACATGTCAACAGCCCTCTTGAGGGAAAAAAAATTAGCACCCAGTGGGTAATTGAACACCGGTCAACCACGTGAAGGGCGGAAAACGTACAAATTTACTACCTAAGACTGAAGAGATTGGGTCCGATATCGCAGCCTAGCTGTAAGCCACAACACAACGTTCCAACCGCCCCCTCAAAGGCGAACGAAGATTACCCGTGACATGACCAACATCTCGTCGACGCTATCGCAGGCAAGCTGTAAACCCCCAAATCGAGCAGAAAGAAGACGTAGATATCGCAGCCTAGCTGTAAACCACAACAAAACTTGCCAGGCGCTTGGTTAAAGGCAAAAAAAAATTTTTTATCACCTAGCGGGGCAATGATCGCCAGTCACTCACGTAACACGCAAAATCGACATCTACGCTACCAAGGACTCAAGCATCTGCCCAATTGTATCTCCCTCTCCGAATGATTGAAACATTATTATGTGGTGACATTGTTAAAATAGAAATAGTTAAGAAATGAGAAATGTAAAAAAATGTGTTAAGCTCTCTCAGTTAACAGTGTCTGGCATCAACCCCCCTCGACACACCCCTCTTCTCCCCCTCCCCCCCCCCCCCCCCCCATCATGTCATCCTCTACGAAGTATGGGGAAGTCATCGCCTGACGAAATATTGTTGTTAAATTGGGCTTGGCATCCGTGTCCACCCAGACAAAAATGGGTAGCATTAATCTGTACCGAGAAGTAAATTTGGCCAGTGTAACAGCTACCACATAACCCATCGAGTACCAGTACTACTGCTACCACCACCATCACCACCGTCACAACAACAACAACAACACAAAACGGTAACTACTGTCTGTTCAGGTGGTTGTAGCCAGAGGAGGTGGCGCCGCATGCTGTCCCCACGGACTGTTTAGTTTAAGTGTGTCCCCGACATAAAACTTTATCACCTAACCAGTGATGGAACCCACAGTAAAATTCCGTGATATAAAAAAAAATGTACGCTATACTCACAAATAGCGGAAATAAAAGCACGCACTTGTCATCTCTTCCTTTCCGAAGTGACGATGTTTAACCTTGGCATCCGTGTCGACCCAAACCAAACTGGACGTAAGCCTTCTTAGTTAACAGTTTCTGTCATTAACGAATAGTTTTTGATCGAGTGAAGCGTCGGGGGGGGGGGGGGGGATGCTAATGTGGACCGTACTAAAATCGGATGTCTTAGGGCGTAAGGCGCAGATATCGCAACTTAGCTTTAAACAACAACACAATGTGCCAATCGCCCCTTTGGGGTAAAAAGAAACATTACTACCCAGCGTGGGAATCTAACACCCGTTATACACGTGAAGGGCGGAATACTTACAACTCTTTTACCGAAGACTGAAGACTTTAAGTCAGATATCGCAGCCTAGCTGTAAACCACAACACAACGTGCCAACCGCCCTCTAAAGGGCGAACGAATATTACCCGTGACATGAACACTGAGCATCACGTCGCTGCTATCGCAGGCTAGCTGTAAACCCCAAAATCGAACGGGAAGAAAAGCGTAGATACTGCAGCCTAGCTATAGATCACAACAAAACGTGGCAGCCACCCAGTAAGGGGCCAAATAAAAACTATACCACCCAGCGGGGAATCGAACCCCTATCACCCGAGTAACAAAAGCGAAACGCTTACAACCAACTAGACTACTGAATAGTCACGCATTTTAGTAGAAATGAAAGTATATAATAATAATGTGACGGTCGGTGTTACACAGTCAAAGGTGGCTAATTCATTAAAAATAAATCCGGGAGGGCAACGTAACAAATAAAGATTTGACCGTTGTTGGAGCTACGTCGTTCGTGGGTTGTGCGATTTTATGACAAAAAATAACGCTTTGAGTCAGAGGGAACGTTGTGTGAAAATTTGAAAGCAATCGGTTCAGTAGTTTCCGAGTTTAGAGCTAACGACACCGGAAAATTAAGATTTTTATTAATATAGATTCATAACCCAGAGAAACGAACACGGTTGGCGCTTGCTCTGGATAGAGTATAATTTAACTGTTAGATTAGACAGGACATAGAGTACACTCATGTCAAGCAAGGAAGAACAATGAAAGTTGACGAATTTGATGTAGACGTCATGAGACTTGAGATCTTAAAATTTTAGAGACAAATTGGAGTATGATCTTCCAATTCTGGATAGACCATCGTGCCTTGTAATGGATAAAGCCACCCATCATAATGCCGTATCAGAGGAAGACAAAGTACCAATGACAAATACAAAAGATCAAATTAGGACATGGCTTACTAAGGAAAAAGTCAACTTTGGCGTCACATATTTGAAGGCAGGGTTGTTGCAGCTTGGGAGGAAAACAGATAAGAAAAAGGTGTATTACACTGACAAAATCAGTAATGAATACGGCCACACTTCTCTGCGACTTCCTGCATATCATTCACACCTCAACCCGATAGAGCTTGTTTGGGCTTAAAGTCAAAAGACAAGTTGCCGAAAAAAAAGGTCTATTTAAAATGTTTATGTTGAAGTTCTGACACGTGAGTCCTTCTAAAAAAATATACATTCGTTTCCTGGAAAAAGTGTTGAACATGTGCTCCAAGAAGAAGACGAGTACAGGAATCTAGATGGATTACAGTTTGTTCAGGCAGTAACAATTAGCAACTTTCAGATTCGGAATGATTAAATCCATTTCTTCGATGAGTGGTTGAATATCATCAACCAGTTAGGTACATTTACAATTGCAACAAATACATCTCCATACCCAAATGTTTCAACTATAGTACAGTTTGCTGTGCAGTTAAGTCACACTGTGGGGCCTAATGGTGACTGAAGGGGAATACTAACTGTTGCATATTAGGGACATGTTTACAATTGAACAAGGCAAACAAATTCGCTGCATCTGCACCACTGCGTGATGAGTTGATACATGACATGGCAAACGTGGTCAAGGCTATTTGGGAACAAGTAATGAAGTCAGAAGATAAAATAGATTATCATTGCCTAGAGAAAATAATACACCTGTCTGTGACCAGAGAGCCTGACCGACACAATACACTCTGAGCAATGGCAAGATGGACATAAAACCAGATTGCGTCCGGTACCATTAGTATTGGCTGCTGAAGATGGGGCGGAGAGCATATGAAAATGCCCAGGGTTATGTGATGTATTTCTTGACTCAGCTCAACTCAACTCAGTTGAACATAAATGACAACAAATAAATTTACTTCCCCCACCAATGTATTATAAAGACATGCCTCTAAAAACGGAAATAAAGATTTTTACTGTAAAATCTAAAAATTCACTCCCCTTATTTACAATGTTTCGAAAAGATCAGAGAAACTGGTTGGTTTTCATCATCCTGGGCATCTATGGACTAGAGAAAATCACTATTTTTGCGTCATGCACATTCTAAGGCTGCATGCAAACAATCATGGTGATCTAACAAGCAGTTTTCGAGAAAATGACTTGCAAGTGTGTTCATGAGATGTTGAACGAACTATAATTGTCCGGGATTCGCAGCCATATGTTAAAACTGGCTCTGTATAGCAAGCAAGTATTCTTTTCCTAACTTTCCATGACAGATATTTATTGCATAAGATCTCAATTATGGCAGCATCTCAGATTGATATTAATTAAACTGTTTGTGAGCTGCATTGATAAATTAAAGATATAGGCTCTAAAATATATGTTATCTTTCCAACTAATTATTTGTGTGCTGCATGTTGATTAATTAAATGCATAGTTCTATTCATATATTTGTATGTTGCATAACTTTGTGTATGCTGCGTTGATTAAACAACAGCACATGGTCTGCTCATCTATTTCTCAGCTGCATAGAGTAATTTAATGTACAGTGTCACCTCGGTATACGCTCGCTTTGTTATACGTTTAACTTGGTATACATCCTGTTTAGACGCGAAAAACATTTGTTTGGAATACGAACTTGTATGAATCCAAATTAGTCATGTCACTACGTGCTATCCTTGCTTCCCTCTCCAGAGATAAAGCCGCGGATAGATGTCGCGACTGTGTAGAGCAGTATGACCCCTACAAAGCACAAACAAGCCGTGATAGCATTGCCTGGAATGACCACACAATGTCATATTTCATAAACATCAATGTAGAAGGCAGAAGCAAAAGTTAAATCCCACCCTTACCGGGGATTGAACCCAGAACCTCTAGCCCTCGAGGGCAGATTTTTAGTAAAAGACAAACCTGATTAGTCTCAAACCAGGTCTAAGAAGCGAAGACACACACACACACACACACACACACACACACACACACACACACACACACACACACACACACACACACACACACACACAAAGAATAAAGAACACACCATAATTTTACATTTTTGAAGTTTTATACGAAGGAGACTCTCTTTCCAAACAATAACATCGCCACCTCCTCCCTCATCAGTAGCATGCTAGCAGGCACTCAACTCTTCTAGGGTTGGAAAAGTGAGGTTAAATTTTCATTTATTTTATCTAACTGCTTTTGAATTCATGTATTTTAGATTCAGGCAGTATATAAATATTATTATACAACGCCCATCAGTGTATAATTTACCAATAACAACAGTATTTAGTTTTTCATGGGAACGGATCAATAATTCTGCCTTTATTTCTTATGGCTAAATTCATTTGGTATTCCTGCTGTTTAGTATGCGTCTAAGGATCAGGGGCGGATTAAGTACATATACCAAGGCATAACTGTTTACGTTGTTTTTCTCTATCTATCTGTATGCTGCATTGATTTGATAATTTATATGTTCCATTTATCTTACTATTTGTATGCTTCATTGATTTAATAATGTATATGTTCCATTCATTTAACTATTTGTGTGCTGCATTGATTTGATAATTTACAGTGAAGCCTCGCTTAACGAGCATAATTCGTTCCAGAATCATACTTGAAAAGCGAAACACTGGTTATGCGAAACCATTTTCCTCATATAAATTAATGTAAAATACGAAAATGCGTTCCATGTCGAAAAAATACTCAGAAAATTTTACGTATAACGTTTATTTAAAGAAAATTATATACATGTTAAGGAGAGTGAATCATCTTTATCTTTTCTTCCACCGCGGAACGAACCCACCTGGGAAGTGAATTCGATTTGCAGGGGAAAAGGTCGAAATAATTATGATAAATAACTAATAATTTTGTTTACTAGAAAGATGTCCAGATACATTTATTTTTGCCGACGCTTCAAAATTTGGCGAAAATGCAAACACAGCATTATCAATAAATAAATTTGCAGCACGCATAGCCACTTCCTTATTAGGGTGATGCTTCTCAATGTAAGATGCAACAGTTTCCCATGCTTTCTCTTATTTTGCCAGTAGATTGTTGCTTTTCTGTTACCTCCTGCTTCTCCTCTGACAAACGTTCCTCCAAAACTTCTTGCTGTGTAACACAATGTAACTCCGTAAGCCATTCGGTGGTCAGCTCTTGGTTGTGCTCTTCCACAAGCTCTTCGATATCGACCTCCAATCCCATGATAGTGACCAAAGGCACAATCTCGTTGACTACAAGTTCCACAGGTACAGTCTCGAATCCTTCAAAGACACATTCGACAACGCTCTCCGGCCAAAGCTTTTTCCAAGCAGAAGTTAGTGTTCTCGTGGTAACCCTTTCACCCGCCTTGTCGATCATCTTGAGGCAGGAAACGATGTGGAAGTGATTTTTCCAAAACTCTTTGAAAGTGAGGTTGGTCTCTTCAGTCACCTGAAAATGCTCGAAGAGTGCTTGAATGTAGAGCTTCTTAAAGTTAGAAATAACTTGCTGGTCCATGGGCTGGAGTAACGGAGTGGTGTTGGAAAGCAGAAACTGGATCTTGATAAACTTAAATTCTTCAGGGAGGTGATCTTATAGGCCAGGAGGATTTATTTACATATATCACAATATAACACAAGTTAGAGAAAATGTGTGATCACAAGCGATACTACAATGCTACTAGAACAAGTGCTAAACACAGAGTGATGTAACATGCGCACAATCCGAGGACTTCCCTCTCCTCGCCACTCGTTATGCGAAACGTCGCTCGTTAAACAAGTCATTCTTTTACAGTTTTGTTTTGCTCGTTATGTGAATTACTCGTTATGAGAGGTGCTAGTAAAGCGAAGTTCTACTGTACATGTTCCATTCATCTATTTGTACGCTGCATTGATTTAATAATTTATGTGTCCCATTTATCTAACTGGAAGCCGCCATTGTCTAGCTGCTAGACGCTCGCCTGCGTATAAGAAGGTCGTGGGTTTGGTTCCTGACGAGGGCCGGAGTTTTGTCAAAAATGACCTTAGCTCCAGGTCGACAAAGCCTTGAGTGGGTACCAGGTACAGTCCTCGGAAGTAAAGGCGGGATGCTGACCACATCACCCAACAAGTGCCATGTGGTCTATAAAATATAGGTCTAGCCCTATATACCTAATACGCCTTGAAGGCATGGAAAAGAGGCCATTTATTCATCCAACTATTTGTATGCTCCATTGATTTAAACATGTATATTCCAGTTTGTTTTTCTTTATTTCTATGCCCCTGTGGGTTCCACTGCAAAGACATTCTAGTTATAGTGTTATAAGGTTCACAACGTGTGTCATATCAAACGCTAGCGTATTTTCTTCACCTTTTGGTCCACTTGAACTTGTTTAGTTCTTCCACAAAGCTCTACTTGGTGATTCCTTTTCTTTAGTGGAGTGAAAAGCTCCATTAAAACAAATAAAGGGACGCAATAAAATAAAACACCACTCACAAACACAATGAAAATCAACTGACAAATGTATTCTCTTACACTACTAAATCTCTTCTTTTCCTTTGCGTTCACTGCCTGTTAACTCCGGAGGAAGTTACTTATTGTACGTCCAGCTATGGACTTACTCTAATTCCAGTACTTGAGTTTTGCGTACTGCGTGCACATCCATTTTACGTATCTTGCTTATTTATACGAATATAGCTATTATCCAGTTTCGTCCTTTTTAGGACGAAATTTTTTGTTATTTGAAGCTCCACCCTGGCTTTTGCCAGGGGCCGCAATATAGACAGGCCATAAATATGGCCAAATGTCTGAACGCGGTTTCTGGGACCTCTCCACGGCGATCCTCATCCATATGGTGGCACTTTGTGTCATCGGGTGTTTATCGCTTGTGTGATGTCCTGGTGGGGTAGAAAGTCAGTCAGTCATTTATACGAAGACCGTTGGTTCCTTGCCTCTCATGCATGTTATTTAAAGCCCTACTCTGGCTGCAAGGGACCGCAATATAGCCTGGCCATAAATATGGCCCAAAGGCTGAATGCGGTTTCTAGGACCTCTCCACGGTAATCCTCACCCACATGATAGCACATTGTGTCGTCGGGTGTTTATCGCGTGTGCGATGTCCTGGGAAGGTAGAAAGTCAGTCAGTCAGCCAGCCTCTCATGAAGATGTTTTTCCACTCTGAAGAACCCCCCCCCCCCCCTTCCCCCATTAGTCGACTCTTACGGCATGCTTGTTAAAGAGACAGTGAAACAATTCTTGCCTCCCCCCGCCCCCTTTTTTTCAATGGACGCATGGGAATCCAACACGGGGAATAACTAAATAAGCTTAAGCAGCGTGAGAACAATGTGATTATCTCCCTTTACCATATCATGTCTTTCTATTATAATATTCGGGAAACTGCTCATTCAACCTCGCGAGTACCCCACCACGCGCGATAAACACCCAGTGACACAACGTGCCATCATTCGGATGAGTATTGCCTGGATGCAAGTCCCAGAAATACTGTTCACCCGTCAGTTATATTAAGGGCTTTAAATTAACCCCCTAAAAAATTGTGTCCCATATCTGGGCAGTAAAAACTGCAAAATTCAGATAAGTCTAAACCAAACTCATCAAGCTAATAAGATTACTTACGTTGTTCTTGGGACGTAATTTTTTTGTTATTTGAAGCCCCACTCTGGCTTTTGCCAGGGGCCGCAATATAGGCAGGCCATGAATATGGCCAGTTGTCTGAACGCGGTTTCTGGGACCTCTCCACGGTGATCCTCATCCGCATGGTGGCACTTTGTGTCATCGGGTGTTTATCGCTTGTGTGATGTCCTGGTGGGGTAGAAAGTCAGTCAGTCAAACCAAACTCATCAAAAAAAAAAAAAAAATTGAACGACCATGAGTCAGCAATTAAACACGGACTCGATATAGTCACCGTTCAACTAGGAGCAGACTGAAGGATTCAAGGAGTTTTATTATTTTTGTTTCCAAAAGATCCATCCATCCATCGAGATAAGTCGTCCGCATGTGGGATGCAATTTTTTTGTTATTTGAAGCCCCACCCTGGCTTCTGTCGGGGGGCCCTGAATAAAGTCGGGTCATAAATATAGTCTAGGCCATAGATATGGCCTATCGGCATGGTGGCACTTTGTGACACCGGGTGTTTATCGTTTGTGTGATGTCCTGTTGGAGTATAACTACCCGCCTACCTACCTGGAAGTATGTTTTCTAAACAATAACAGCCTGGGGTGATATAGGTTAGAGATTTTGCACAGTATTACAATAGAAAGAAGGGCGAGGATAGAAGAATGACGACAGAATCACGGAAAGAATAAAAGGAAAAAAAATACTGAAAAAAAAGAGAACTAACTGATCACCAACATCAGAAGACAACAATCTATATTCCCACCCCGGGTTGTCGTAAAAGTAAAGATTCCTCTTCACGCCTTTAGGCGCACCGGGCATATGAGAAGAGCACCCATATTTTTACAGACCAATGAGCACGCCGTCGTAGGGGACCCTAAATGTAACCTAGGGTTGAACGGGGTTTCTGTGACTTGCGCCCGTGTGATTCTCATCCGAGTGGTGGCAATTTGTGTCACTGGGTGTTTGTCGCTCATCGTGCGGTCCTGGTGAGATTGGACGATAGTCAGACAGGCAGACAGACTGACCGACTGACAGTCAGTCAGTCAGTCAGTCAGTCAGTCAGTCAGTCAGTCAGTCAGTCAGTTAGTTAGTCAGTCAGTCAGTCGGCCATTCAGTCAGAAAGTCAGTGAAACAGTCAGTCAGTCAGCCAGTCAGTCAGTCAGGCAGACAGTCAGTCAGGCAGACAGACAGTCAGTCAGGCAGACAGTCATTCAGTCAGCCAGACAGTCAGACAGTCAGTCAGTCAGTCTATATAATGTGGACACGTTATCTCTTTCAGTCCTAGAACGTATTTAACATAAGATGCAATAGCAGAAATTCTTAAACGTGAAATAAAAGTCAGTGGTGTTATTTTGGGACAAGTATAGAAATTTAAGTATCAGGGCACATGGACAACATCAGATGGAAGATGCATTACTGAGAAAAGAAACAAAATGGGACAGGCAAAAACTGCATTTTATAAAATGAAGAATATCTTATGCAATTTATCTCTGTCATTGAAGGTTAGAAAGAGAATTCTTGCTTGCTACATACATCCAGTTTTACCATATGGCTGTGAGTCCTGGACAATCTGTAGGCATGCCAAACAATTTTTTGAGGCCTCAGAGATGTGGTTTTACAGAAGAATGCTTAAAATACCTTGGACAGTCAAACAGAACAACCAGAAGGCATTGAAAGAGGCGGGAGCCCGAAAACAACTTATCACAGACTTTAGAAGGAGGCAGTCATCATTTTTCGGCCATGTCACGAGAAAAGAGAAAATTTAACATGTTGTAACCACTTGAAAGATCTGTGGAAGCAGGGTTAGAAAGAGACACCGAGAGAGGATTCTTGACAGTCTTGTTGCCTGGCACGGATGTGTGTCAGCACACGAACGGGTACATACTGCGGGAGATCGCAGAGTGTGGAGTGGCATAATCTTCTACGCATCTACTTCACTATTATATATATATATATATATATATATATATATATATATATATATATATATATATATATATATATATATATGTATGTATGTATGTATATGTTGAATTGATTACATGCATTCATTTTCATGGCTGCCCTAGGTGTCTCTATTTCACCTTTCTAAGTGTTTAGCATTGTTGTGTGTATGAATCATAAATATTATATGTGTTAACATGGTCGTGATAATAAACTATCATAACCTGGGGGCTTTCTTTTAATAGTAGTGGGGGTGTCCAGCCAAGTGTGCCTAGGAATATTGTATTTATATACAGGTATATTTTGTAGTGCCAAATCTTGAGTTGCCCTACTCTAGAAATAAGTTGAGCGTATATTGGCCATGGGGCATCCCTTGGACCAATACGAGCCAAACGACTCAACATAATTATTTCTGAGTGCTGTTGGTTCTTAAGGAGAAATCCTTAAATCAGGCACGTGACAGGAGTGATATGTGACAGAGACCAAGAAGAGGAAGAAGAAGAAAAAGAAGAAGAAGAGGAGACGAAGAAGAGGGAGGAGAAGAAGAAGAAGGAGAAGAAGAAGAAGAAGAAGAAGAAGAAGAAGAAGAAGAAGAAGAAGAAGAAGAAGAAGAAGAAAGAAGAAGAAGAAGAAGAAGAAGAAGAAGAAGAAGAAGAAGAAGAAGAAAAGAAGAAGAAGAAGAAGAAGAAGAAGAAGAAGAAGAAGAAGAAGAAGAAGAAGAAAGAAGAAGAAGAAGAAGAAGAAGAAGAAGAAGAAAGAAGAAGAAGAAGAAGAAGAAGAAGAAGAAGAAGAAGAAGAAGAAGAAGAAGAAGAAGAAGAAGAAAGAAGAAGAAGAAGAAGAAGAAGAAGAAGAAGAAGAAGAAGAAGAAGAAGAAGAAGAAGAAGAAGAAGAAGAAGAAGAAGAAGAAGAAGAAGAAGAAGAAGAAGAAGAAGAAGAAGAAGAAGAAGAAGAAGAAGAAGAAGAAGAAGAAGAAGAAGAAGAAGAAGAAGAAGAAGAAGAAGAAGAAGAAGAAGAAGAAGAAGAAGAAGAAGAAGAAAGAAGAAGAAGAAGAAGAAGAAGAAGAAGAAAGAAAGAAGAAGAAGAAGAAGAAGAAGAAGAAGAAGAAGAAGAAGAAGAAGAAGAAGAAGAAGAAAGAAGAAGAAGAAGAAGAAGAAGAAGAAGAAGGAAGAAGAAGAAGAAGAAGAAGAAGAAGAAGAAGAAGAAAGAAGAAGAAGAAGAAGAAGAAGAAGAAGAAGAAGAAGAAGAAGAAGAAGAAGAAGAAAGAAGAAGAAGAAGAAGAAGAAGAAGAAGAAGAAGAAGAAGAAGAAGAAGAAGAAGAAGAAGAAGAAGAAAGAAGAAGAAGAAGAAGAAGAAGAAGAAGAGAAGAAGAAGAAGAAGAAGAAGAAGAAGAAGAAGAAGAAGAAGAAGAAGAAGAAGAAGAAGAAGAAGAAGAAGAAGAAGAAGAAGAAGAAGAAGAAGAAGAAGAAGAAGAAGAAGAAGAAGAAGAAGAAGAAGAAGAAGAAGAAGAAGAAGAAGAAGAAGAAAGAAGAAGAAGAAGAAGAAGAAGAAGAAGAAGAAGAAGAAGAAGAAGAAGAAGAAGAAGAAGAAGAAGAAGAAGAAGAAGAAGAAGAAGAAGAAGAAGAAAAAACAAGAAGAAGAAGAAGAAGAAGAAGAAGAAGAAGAAGAAGAAGAAGAAGAAGAAGAAGAAGAAGAAGAAGAAGAAGAAGAAGAAGAAGAAGAAGAAGAAGAAGAAGAAGAAGAAGAAGAAGAAGAAGAACAAGAAGAAGAACAAGAAGAAGAACAAGAAGAAGAACAAGAAGAAGAAAAACAAGAACAAGAAGAACAAGAGGAAGAAACAGAGGGAAAATGAGGAGGAGGAGAAGGAAGAAGAGGAATTGTATTGCAAAGCCCAATCATTAAACTGTGAAAGCAATCACTTACCTTTCGTCCAATCCAGGCAAATCCCTTACGCCTTAGTGCGGGCTTCCTATTGAGTACATGTAGGATTATGTTGGAAGCTTTCTCATAAACTACTTCGCTAAGTTCCATCGAGTCCCCAAGGAGACTGTGACTAATATCATCTCTCACATCATTCTGGAAAATCGGTTCAGTCGGTTCGTTTGCTATGTTCATGGCATCATCTTCACGTTCGAGAACACGGACATTTGACATATTCTTGTGACCTCCTTCTAGTTGGAGAAAACGGACGTTTGAGATGTTCTTGACATCATCTTCTTGTTCAAGAACACATACATTTGTTTCTGAGATATTGACGCATGTTGTAGAGTTTTGATAAGGCGGATCCATGGCACACTGGGAAGTTAGTGATTCCTTGTGCAAACATAACGGTTCCATTTTGGGCTGAAGTCCGCGAGATGATGTGTCTAATTTATGTTTGTTGTTGGTAGCCGCTTGGTTGAAACAACCATTCTTAAAAGTAAATACTTGCAGGGGATCTCCTTTTGACCGAGTTGGAACACTATAGCTTTCACAAACATGGCTTTCCGGATCAGCGACAAAATCTGATGCACAAAAGAACATACGTTCTCTGAATAAATGATTGCCACAAATTTTAATGTTGGTGTGGCCTTTTCTACCGATACCATGACTTAAATCTAACGGACACCTCTTCAGTAACTTGCCGCCTGGTTGATTCACACGCCTATTTTGTTTTTCATAGTACATTTTCATCAGTTTGCAGTTTCTCGCAGTCTTGATGAGGTCTTCATTGGAAGCAGAAACAAATGTCTGCGTGTTGGCAGCTATTGCTTTCTGGACTCTAATTAGCCATGCTGGGTTTAGGATCAGACATTCGTTGATGCACGATGGTATAGTATAATTTGTTGATGACAACAGGGTTGTTTCGTTAGCTGTGCATGCTTTGACAACAGGTGGAGATACCCTGCTACGCACACATATAACATCTTCGTCACACTGTTCATGTCTTCGGGACGTTAACCTCACAGCACTTGGTAAAGCTTCAGAGGAGAAACAACACTTTTGTGATTTTACACAGTCAGATTCCATTGTAGTACTGTCAATATTCAATGCACAGTTATCAATATGTTGATTATGAGCCAGTTTTAAACTGTCGAGTGTGTGAAATTTAAAACTCAAAGCATTCAAAGCCTTGTAACAGCCGCAACATTTATGTGGCCTTGCACAGTCAACCCTCATTGCATTATTATCAATTATCATCTCAGTTTTCGCTATAGGTTGATTACAAGGCTGACTTAGAGTTGTAGAAATAACCAGGGCTTCTTCCTGAAGAGTATCCTCATTGTGAATAACATATTTAAAATACGGCACATTCTCATAAATCTGGTTACTGCTAGCGTTTTCTCCAGCTGTCGAAACTGAAGTCAGCAATGACATTTTTGGCTTCGAATAATCAAACTGGCTCTTAGAAATGAGCCACGACTATTGTATTTATCTTCATTCAAGATTCCGACCGTTCATTTGTGATAGAACGACAACCGGTACAGTCGTCAGTAGCTGACTTGTATGGATACAAACTAGGCTGGGAGTTTTGGGCGGTACATGGCGTTTCTTAATACAACAAGTGATGGTTTTCAGGCTGGAGATGTGGCGTTATCGTGAACATGTTCGCACTCGGAGTCACTGGTACTCAGACTGCTGCACTTCGGGTCACTATGAAATATACTATCCCATTCCTTTGCTTCAACATGTATCTCTATTGTCATTTTTATCACCATAATTATTTGGATACATTTCATAGTTAACTCTCTGAACTCCAAAGTCGTAACTCATAATACTCCCTTTTGCGCCAAGTAAGCATCAACTGTACCAATGTCGATATCTAGATCTAAATATTATAATGCTTCGTTCAAAAGTGTTAATCAAGACATTTTCAAAACTGGTTATAGAACGTTAGAACTGTGTATCACTTCATCGGCCATGCACTCAGAATGGATAAGACCAGACATCCCCATCAAGTCTTTATATGGACACCGGAAGGGAAAAGAAAACGAGAAAGACCAAGAGAGACCCTGTGTAGAGCCATTATCAAAGAAGGCTCAACCATAGGCCTAATGAACGTCCAAGACCTAAAACATGTGTTAACGAACCGTCAGACACTGAAAGCTATGACCGCTGAACTATGCTCAAGAGCAAAGACTACCTATCTAACTAATGTCGATTATTAACATCGAAAGATGGAATTCACTGCCAGTTATTTTTAATGTTTCTTGTCATTAGTTTCTTTGAGGTTTTACTTTGGTAACTATTAACAGTTTTGGTATTATCAAACGACAGGTGTTTACGTAGCCGAGAGTATGCATACATACCAGATTTAAAATATTCAAATACAATTAAAATTAAAGACAGCACCCACTATCGTGTGCCTTACCAGATAGCACTGGCACTTATCTTGGTCAATCTCCTTCCTTGGTCTCCTAGGTTTATTTTGTTAATGCTTTTTCCCATACCGCCATCTTGCAACATACAGCACAATGCCTCTCCGTATGTCACTGCCTCTGATCTTTCTAGTCCTCACGATATACTATTATGTCCCTCAGCGACCAGGTCGCCCATTGGCTTGTCGGTATACGACTTCGTCGCCGGTCGGGACAGTATTTGGGTGGTCTCCAGAAACACTACAGGAGTCCTTGTCTGGGCTCTCGGTGGCGTGCAGTGCTAAGCCATTTTATGTGGTCGACATAACCTAGTCACGATTATAACCTAAAGCTCCCCCTTTGGGGATGATGGCTGAACGTGACGATTTGATTTTTAGGCATAGCACCTACCTACTCTTATGTCTTTGTTTTCACCACATGATCAAATTAGTTAGGGCTAGGGTTGACCACATGATCAAATTAGTTAGGGCTAGGTTTGACCACATGATCAAATTAGTTAGGGCTAGGGTTCACCACATGATCAAATTAGTTAGGGCTAGGGTTCACCACATGATCAAATTAGTTAGGGCTAGGGTTCACCACATGATCAAATTAGTTAGGGCTAGGGTTGACCACACGATCAAATAAGTTAGGGCTAGGGTTCACCACATGATCAAATTAGTTAGGGCTAGGGTTGACCACACGATCAAATTAGTTAGGGCTAGGGTTGACCACACGATCAAATTAGTTAGGGCTAGGGTTCACCACATGATCAAATTAGTTAGGGCTAGGGTTCACCACATGATCAAATTAGTTAGGGCTAGGGTTGACCACACGATCAAATTAGTTAGGGCTAGGGTTCACCACATGATCAAATTAGTTAGGGCTAGGGTTGACCACGCGATCAAATTAGTTAGGGCTAGGGTTCACCACATGATCAAATTAGTTAGGGCTAGGGTTGACCACACGATCAAACAAATTGTTTGTCTCTTTTTAATGTTGCATGTACTGTTTAACATCCAATAGAATTTGGGGGCTGGCCGAATGGTTAGTGCACTGAGCTTTCGTGTGAGAGACTAGGTTTCAATCCCCGGTAAGTATAGAGAATTTGTTTCTATCCGGCAGAAATAGAAATTCGAATATGCACAGTTGGTGGCGACTGCATCGCCATACGGCCTTACGCTCGCCACCTAAATACTGACCATAAGGATAGTTAGTTGTTAACACTGACTGTCCAGGCGCTGCTGGGGTTACCAGGGTATCTGGATCTCAACACTCAAAGGAAAGGTGAGACGGATGTACAATCAGACAGTTACTGGTACTATCGGAATTGGAACAATTCGCTTGCTGTTGAAGATGGGGACGAAGCACTTATGGTAGGGTCCCGAGTGCTATGATGTCGATGCTTAATTCAACATTCAATATTCAACTGACTGTCCAAAGTATTCGCAACAGGAAACACTGAAAAACGTTAATTAAATATGTTCAATACTGCAGTTACCAAAAGTAACTTGGAAATCATCACTGCCTTTAATGGCGCAATCGTCGTTAAGTTGCGGCAGATTCGACTTCAAGTGTGACCACACAATCATTTTCAAATGTTATAATGTCTAGTGTGTCCCCCAGTCTTTCGTCTACTTCTTCTTTTTGATTGTCCGAGTGACGCAACTGCGTTAGCCTTTTTACAGTAAAACTGCCATTTTTGGGCCTATGGGCCGTCACATCCGACTTCCTTGAACATTTGTTGACCAGGTTAACTTTCGGGATTGTGCATCTGCTTCAGGAGGCGTCAACAGTTATGAAATTATCTCGGACCCTTTGCAAATTTAATTTGATGTTTCATTGTTTGGTTGTGCATTTATTTCATTGCTCAGTGGTTCTTTTATAACTGACACAGTCCGCTACAGTGCAGACGTATAGAAAGAATCTCAGCTCAGTTCATTAACTCTGTAGCATCAATCAACAAGACGAAAAGAATCTTTGCAACACGTCTTGGTTATGCCGTTTCTCGCCCGCCAGGTCACCGAACTGTCAGTAGTTTGCTTGGTAACTGGATGACGGTGTGTATAGAATAGCTTCGTAACTTCTGGTTCTCTGTAAGAGAGATGGAAAAGTCAACATTAATTCAAGGCTATATTTGACGCGTGAACGTGACACACTAAACATTAGGTCAAGGCTGTATTTGACGCGTAAACGTGACACACTAAACATTAAGTCAAGGACCATTTTCCTAAAAAAAAGTGCAGCCCCTGTCAGGAACTGAACCCATGACCTTCCAATCCGCAGTCGAGCGTCTAGCCGCTAGACAACGGCGGCTTCCACACATTGAAAGAATAAAAATTGTAGCAAGTATTCGTATTTACAATGAATTTACACACGCACAAACA
>CAJHNH020002458.1:341901-499401 GCA_905116865.2 Candidula unifasciata | reverse complement strand
TAAGTTGAACGCGAACAGTTTTAATGATACGTGTGTTTGTGCTCTTATTGATGTGTTTGTGTATGTGTGTGTGGGGGTGGTAGTGGGGGGGGGGGGGCAGAGAATGCGGGCGCGCGTAGTTGTGGGTGTACTCCAGAACGTGCATAATAATAAGGCAGACAGACGTGTGACACAATAGTGAAACGTTAAAAAAAATGTAAAAAACGAGAAGACCAACGATTGCTTCCATTTGGCTCGGTCTGTCTCCATAGCAGAGCCTTATGAATCTTGAATGGGGAGCCGTTGGTCGTACAGTTGAAAACAGGGGGTTCCCATGCAGTGAAACTCGGTTCTAATCCTCATTAAGGTTGGGGCAAAAATAACATCCTAACCTGCGCAGTCCGTGGCGAAAGTACTAGAGACAGACCATAAATCCCTAAGATCAGATTCCCCCCTTCCCTAACTTTGTTTTTAAACACCTCAAAGTGGCAAACACCTACAAAGAACTCGGTATTCTTGAAATGAATAGTTTTGATCTTAGTGACCTTAAGATAGAGAACTGCGGGGAGTCCGCCTCTAGTGCTGGAGGTTCTGGGTTCAATCCCCGGTAAGGGCTGGGATTTTTCAAGTGGACTTTTGACTTCTAGTAATTCCCCCTGGTCTCTGGGTAGTAAGATCGGACACCCGTGTGCATTGTTGCACATGTAAAAAATCCCTTGGCATGAATAAATGAATTTCTACCCCAATAGGACATCACACAAGCGATAAACACCCGATGACACAAAGTGCCACCATGTGGGTGAGAATCAGCGTGGAGAGGTCCCAGAAACCGCGTTCAGACAATTGGCCATATTTATGGCCTGCCTATATTGCGGCCCCTGGCAAAAGCCAGAGTGGGGCTTCAAATAACAAAAAATTACGTCCTAAAAAGGACGTAAGGATATAAGCTATTGATGTATCCCTTGGTATTTGGAAATTGAAGTAGCCTAACGGCGCTGCCCGGGCAAAATTTTGAGTTAAAAATCTATCCAAAGTATTTCAGGATCCTCGCCAGTGCTACAGAGCCTGTGCACTGTGCTGAGCTTCTTCGGACTCAGACAAGCTAGAAGAAAAACGGAGCACTTATGTGTTACACCAGTGTGCCATGATGTTCATTTGTTGTTTAAAACCTTAAGTGACTTTAAGATTTATATTTAAGCATTACAAGCGTTAGGTCAAGGCTGACATGTACATAATGACCTCGTTTCGCTAGACGTTCTTCAATGAAAGTGCAATCTTGAACTAACGTCCTTGAACTGGTGTTCAGCCATGTACTTGACCTTGAGCATTTCTGTAAAATATTTTCTCCCATAAGGTTAGTTTGAGCCTGAACTACTAGTCCGTGGATTGTGGAGGAGGGTTAATCAACTTGTTTGAGATGTCCCATTTTCAACTAAATTACTCGTGGGATGTCCCGTTTTCAGCTGAAACTATTATGGTTACCCTACCTGTAACAAATGATCATCAACAAGTAACAATTTTTCATCGAAGACCCTTGTGTAAGACTCCGTCGCCCTCTATCCTCGAATTGAAGTGCACTCATACAGGTTACTCCCATCCCATCTCTTATCTGGCCAAGTGTGACATACTCCTCTTGACATACATAGCTGCTTGCCTGCACTTTTCGCCCCAGTACACCCTTTAATGATGAGGTGTGCCTCTTCACATGTTCTTTCTATCTTCATTGTCCGGCCTTAATCTCATTCAGTAACATTTGCTTAGTTCCTAATTTTGAAGTACAATTTTGCTGGGTTGTTTTTGTTTTCAAATCAAACCTTGATATATTGGAAACTGACGTGACGCAGTCACATTACCACATACCTATCAGCGGATAGAAGGAAGTCCAATCACAATCCGGGGGGGGGGGGGGGGGTTGTTAGGGGTGTGCGCGTGTGTGCGCGTGTGTGCACAATTTCGCAATGAAAAATCCCATCAACATATTTCCAGCATTAGAAATATCTTGAAGCGATTAAACCAAAAAGGTCTACATATATAGCTGTGAATGCATGTTCTATTCTCGAGCTAATTCCTAGATTTGTATAAAACGGGACATTAGGCTGTTTTTTTGTGTGTGTGGAATACCAATATGACGGCCGGGAACGCCTAAACAACTGGACTGTTCCAGTGAAAACAAGACGTATGTTCACCCTAGATATAATACGTCCGATTTCAGCAAACCATTAACCGGTCCCCGGTATGACATGCATATAAGGGGCAGTGCCACCCCCTTCGTTCCCTCCCCCGTTTTCTCCGACCATCGGATCCCCGAACGCTGTGATTTTGTGAGTTGGAAGAATAATCCCTCTCAGATCTAACGATAAGTAATGACGTAGTCAGTGTTTGAGTGGCGCCATTTGTCATCTCAGTTCAGATTTTCCAATCTGGCAACTACATCCATCACCAACGACGTGCTAATGGACAGCTTCATACATCATTGAAGGGAGAAGCTTATCGTTCTTGATATCTTTTCTGTGTTAAAAATGGCAGAGTAGTTACGTCGTGGGAGACTCGTGTTCGAATCCTCGGTAAGGTTGGGGATTTCTCTTTTCTGTGGCACGAAAATAAAATCATAATTTGCACAGTCTATGGCGACAACACTAGCCATTTGGCCCTAGATCCTCAGGCTCAGAACTCCCTGCCTACACCACAAAAGTTGTAATAAATAAATACAGGCAGTAATGGCAGTTCAGCCTTTCGATCCGAAGATTTGGGGTTTGCTTCGGGACAGTGTCATTCAGTTCACGAGTGCATGTTTCCTGGGGTTCCTTAGAGGTCGTCGCTGGAGCTGAGTAGTTTGTGCGCTGTGTGACGTTCCTCGGCAGGCAACCCGCTGCTCCTCAGAGAGACAGACAGAGAGAGAGAGAGAGAGAGAGAGAGAGAGAGAGAGAGAGAGTTATATGGAATAAAACATTGCGTTATTACCTCGGCCACACCCCCCCCCCCCCCACCTCCCCAGGCTATAAAAAAAATCACATTTTAACGGTAATTTAAAAAATATATATAAAAAACCCACACTCAGTCAAACTCCTGCGTTTTACTTTTTGATTCCTTGAGTACCGTGTGTCATATTCTATCTCAGTTGTTATTTAGGTCCTTCAGATCCATGCTATTATTTAGTTTAACTACTTCAATGTCAGACAGAGAAACAGGCAGACAAACAGGCTAGGCAGACAGTTTCTGAATGAAGTCGCAACTATAAACAATTAGACAGATACAAAGGCTAATATAGAGTCATAAATACAGATATATTCCTGAAGAGGTGGACAAACAGGCAGACAAGCAGATAACTCGGCCTCAGACAGACTCTGTAAGCAGAAACGAAGCAGAAACACAGTCAGTGGTACCTACAGCCCTTAGATATCGACACAAAGATACATAGACCATGTACATATACAGTCTATCGATCAGTGTAATCCCAACGCACTGGGAACTTGTCAGGGAACCCTACCAACATAGGGGCCCCATGATGTATATAGAAGCGAGCGGTTGTCGTATGGGCCTCGAAACACTGGTTTGCCCAAAGGCCCTTGATGCTGTTAAGACGGCTGTAATATAGATAAGTAAATAATAAAGAGCTTCCTTTTGGAACGCCTTACTTTTGTTTCGTTTGCCTTTTTTGTCTTTGCTGCTACTTAAAAAAAAGGGGCCATTTCAACGCCGTTAGGCGTATTAGGCATACAGGGCTAGACCTATAATCTACAGACCAATCGACACTTAGTGAGTGATGTGGTCAGCATCACACCGGTCGCCTTTACTTCCCAGCACTGAAACTGGTACCCACTCAAGGCTGGGTTGACCTGGGAGCATAGATCAATTTTTAAAAATTTTCCGACTTCGTCATGACCCGAACCCACTACCTTCCGATCCGCTGGCTGCTGCTTGAAGATTTAATATTCATACAACTCTAGGAACCTCGCAGTCAAACAGTACGAAATGCAGATACATTGTTAACATCCTAAATTAGAAAAATAAAGCACACGTATCGACTACGCACAATACTATATTGATGTACCTTTTTCTCCTAAACGTTTAACCACCAGTGAGTCTACAAGAATCGTATCCTAGAATGTCAAACCAACAGGGCAAATCCCAGATATTCTTTTAAACTCTTAGAAAATTATAGAAGTCGTCTACCACCGATCCAATGGGCGACCCGGTGGCCGATGAGTTTACCATGCATTTAACGATTGATACGTAATAAATTCAAACTTTTTTTAAAATAAATTAAGCACCCTCCAGATTTGAATTTCACAGAAACACCGTTTAACCAGATAGCCTTACATCACAGTAACTTTCTGTGCGCCATAAAACGTTTAACCAGATAGCCTTACATCACAGTAACTTTCTGTGCGCCATAAAACGTTTAACCAGATAGCCTTACATCACAGTTACTTTCTGGGCGCCATAAAACGTTTAACCAGATAGCCTTACATCACAGTTACTTTCTGGGCGCCATAAAACGTTTAACCAGATAGCCTTACATCACAGTTACTTTCTGGGCGCCATAAAACGGTTACAAATTAACTTTTAGTCCAGTGTGGGTGGGTAATGGTAGACACTTTAGATCAACAAAATCCTCATTACAATCACATCAATACCGATCCCATGTGGGATGCAATTTTTTGTTATTTGAAGCCCCACCCAGGCTTTTGTCGGAGGCCCTCAATATAACCGGGCCATAAATATGGCCTAACGGCTCAACGGGGTTTCCGGGACCTCTTCACGGGTGATCCTCATCCGCATGGTGGCACTTTGTGTTACCGGGTGTTTATCGCTTTGTGCGATGTCCTGGTGGGGGTAAAACTTACATATATTACAATCACTTCTAGAATATTCAGTATGAAAGTACGTAACTAGAAGCAATAAATTCACTAATACTTACGTCTAGAAAAAAAACAATTATAGAAAATTTACATCTGAAATGTTCAAACTGGGAAAGTGACCAGATAGCGAACAATGTTTTCACACGACTTTCGCAACTGGCGATTCAAATTGCTCCCTTGAGGTAGAATTACAAATCACTTAAAATTCCTCTGGAAGATTCGCGAACTTGTCACAACCGACATCTCGCTTCTCTTCGAGCGAGACAAGCTTGTCAAATATACCTATTACCCACAACTGTCTTCTACAACTCGTCAGTTTAAATTTGTTTAGCTGGGAATGTTAACAGCGAATTTAACTCAGGTGCTAGCGAAAAGTCAACGCGACATAAAGTTTACAGTAGTGACGTTTTACTTCAAATAATCACAGCTTGCATATGTTCAAACGTTGATCTATGAACTCAAGAACTCTTTCAACAGTTTGTGAACGATGTTCGAACTATGACCGGTATACCTGCATTCAGAAGCTCTGTAATTAATTACGAAAAGTGAAAGGTTATGGTCGGCTGCCTGCGATGTATCGTGAAAACATGTAATGTCGTAAAGACGTTGGTTTGGCAGACGACGCTAGACATGTATACAACAGCATCATCATCACTACCACATTGCACGCGTTATTTCGACAGTGAGCACCCGCCGTTCAGGTTCAATGGCAAATTACTGAACAGTGGCGACGCGCGCAGGAAACTGCTGCAATTGTCGTATATACTTTCTATTTCAAACGAAACATTATTTTACTATCTTTTAATACTGTCTACTACTTATTACTTTCTTTCTCTGTCTATTGAGTCGGGAAGGGAATTCTTAAAAGCTATATAAATCGCAATCACAACACCAGCAGCATTACAACTACAAGAACATGTTACTAGACTCCACTCAGAACACCAATTTTGAAATGAAATGCAAGCATGTGAATATGAACACTAAAAGAACATTGTTCAACACAATATTCCTTATAACGCTGTGCTGTCAATGTCAAATATAGACACTGTCTTTAGAAACAGCAAGAATATAGTCACGACAGAAGTGAAATGTTTACGTACTCTGCTAGGTGTCACCAGCAAAGATCGACTTAGGAACGATGATATCAGGAGGAGAATCGGCACAAAACCAATACTGAACTTTATAGTTAGATAACAAATCAAACGGTTTGGCCATGTAACCAGATTGGCATCAGACAGTGCACCAGAGAGAGAGGGAGAGAGAGCAAGCGATAGAGAGAGAGAGAGGGGGGGGGGTGGTAGGGAGAGAGAGAGAGAGAGCAATGTTATACAGATACAACGGTAACAGAACCAGTTGTCCATCACACAGAAGATCCACCGCAGAAATATCAGACACTGAAAAGTACGTTATACGAAGCGAACAGAAAGGCTGACGCCGCGAGGCATTTCAGGGGTAGAAAAAGGAAGAAGAAGACTGATAGACACTCAAACGTTCAGATGGGTGGAAGAAAGGACAGATGAGATGGATATGAATGGATAGATGAATGACTGATGGGTTGATGGATGGCACGATGGGGGATGGTTATCAGACTATCAGTATGGGTTTCAACGTCATCGCAATAATTGTACCGTTCCTGCTCCGGCGAAAACCAAACAAAGTGAAGTGTATTTTTTTTTTAATGTATAGTAAACAATAGAGGGTAGGAAAAGAATTCTCGCATGCTATATAGAGCCAGTTTTAACATACGGCTGTGAAGCTTGGACAATTAATAAACAAACCGAACAATATCTTGAAGCCGCAGAGATGTGGTTTTACAGAAGAATCCTTAGAATTCCTTGGACAGCTATGAAGAGCAACCCAGATGTTTTGGAAGACCAGACCAGACCTTGCGGCTGGCGTTTAACTGCAATTCTGTCGCAGCTCCCAGTGATAAGGTTATGTGCGCCATATAAAATGGCTTAGCATTCACGTTAACAAAAGCCTTGAAAAGGACTCCAGTAGTGTTGGTGCGACCAAGTCCAAGTCCAAGTCCTTTTGAGAAAAAAAAGAAAAGCTCGACCACGTTCAGACTGCTTCTAGCTAGCCTAGGCTACTAGCAGTCTCCGCCTATATTTGTGGTCTGGGTTATTTGCGTCACTTTCGTGACTGAATTTTAGTGTTTGTGCCATTTCTGGGCTTGATGCTTCCATCCGAATCAAACCGCTCGTCCTGTTGTCACTGGTGCATGTCTTCTTCTTTCTTGGTGTTTCCTGTTTGTTCTGTCTCCCTTTGATCTGGCTAGGCGTATCTCGAAGGAGAGCGAGCTTCCATACACAACGTCCTTTGGACCACCATTTATTGTTTTAAAATTTTGAGTATTTAAATTATGCCAAAAAGTACTGAAAACAGTTTTGAATTTGAATAGTTCCGAAATGTGAAAATGTTCCGCATGTGACCATAGTGGTCTTATAGTTGTCTTCCTGTAATATGAACGGGTTAGTCATGTAATGGATATGTATGTGAGAGTTTATATGGTGACTTAAGCGGGTCCAGTCGTCATCTGTTATTATGTGGTCGGGTTGTGTTGACAGCTAAACTCCGGTGTACGTAAATACCATTTAACCGGAGCATTCAGCTCACGCTTTGAGATCCAAATGTTCGGCGATGAGAATTGCTGTGGCATGTTGGACAACGAACTCAAGTGCTCTCTGTGGGAATGGGTTGGGGGGTTAAACTCATAGTGAATCCGAAAGTTATTGAAGGGTAAGGGGAAAGGGGGCGGGAGGCCATTCAGTCATTTCTCGTCGTTGCCGTCTTGCAGGATTCTAGCGTGGCCTTTTGCCGGGACTATGTGTATCTCGTTACCAACCTTTGCTATCATCACAGTGATGGGGTGGTATTGGTGGTTATGTGTTCTAGTCCTGTCATTATTGAGTCACTTGTTTTCCCTATTTGCTGTCAGTCGTATCTTGTTGTGAGTCCTGTCGGTCATGTGCATGTTGTATGCATGCTGTTGAATGGTATGGTTTTGTGTATGAATACCCGGAGTACATGGACGCACCCAACTAGGTGTATGCGTACATGCACTCGAGTACTCATACACGTAGACAACACTACATATTTGCACGTCCTTTTATACTTATCCATGTATGCATACCTAATTGACATTACATACACACGCAAACTCTTTTATATGCGAGCACATCCACACGTGGTGACATTCACTCTTCCATGTCTTGTGTGTTTTGTGTCGCTATGTCTGTAGTATCGTCTGGTCGTGTCACTTTTAAGTTATGTCTCGTTACTTGTATGTGACCTGCCCTGTACTGTCTTACCATGTTTTGATGGATGGTGTGTGTTGATGACCTTCTTGCTGCGTACACACCTCATTCCATGTTCTCATTAATTAACAGACATGCAGCAACACAATTTGTCGGTTCTTTGAGTGCACTGTCATTCATACACACAAATATCACGCTCCCATATATATACACACATGCACACTCATACCCACATATACATGCATACAGTAATTACATTTTTATATCCATGTACTCATCCATCTGTACCTTTCGCCCAGCTATATTCCCACTGTCCTATCCATACGTGATCCCTTACCATCCATCTACATACACTGTGTCTTCTGTATCCATAAATGCACTCATACTACACTCACTCATCCTTGTGTATGTATCCAAGTTCACATCTATGCACTCATCATACTTACACTACCTCTCTGACGCTTGGGTGTGCGGTGTTACCATCTGATCAGTTCCTTCTGTTATACTGAGTAGATCCTTAATCTGGTCTTTTTAGTTTGGGTTTGTTTTAAAAGGGTATTGTTTAACCAGTTTTTGGATGTCTCTATTGCTATCTACCTTTAAACATTTGTTTGCAGTAATTTGTTGTTTGCGTTTTAGAAAATACTCCTCAATGGGTTTCCTCTCCAATTTATATTTAGTGCAGTTTAATATATAATGAATGCTCTATTGTATTATCTTGAAAGCAGTCCAGACATAGTGGAGATGTAAATTTCTCTGGATGCCACCCTAACCTAGCTCTCCATAGTAGTTTATTAGCTGGAATTTTCAGTTTGTCCCGTACCTGCGTGTTAAGGCTGGGCTCTTTAAGGTTGTTGTAGGCATCTCTGCCTTTATTGCTCCCTTGCCATTGTAGTTTCCACATTTTAATTATATGTCGTTTGATTATGTTGGTCCTTTCAGTTTTTCCGAGTCCTACATCTACTAAAACATCACATTTTGCTCCCTTTTTAGCTGCTATGTCAGCTTTTTCATTGCCTATTACACCTCTGTGTGCTGGTACCCATGCAATAGTGACTTGGCATCCTTTATTCTTGAGCTGGGTTGTTAAATTTAGGATTGTCTCTTTAATATCTGGTCTACTGCTAGATTTATGTGTTTTTGACGTCTGCACCGAGGACAATGAATCTGTCAGTATGGTAAATTTAGTTGGAGGTTTATTAATTACCATCTCTAGTGCCTTCATTATGCCGACTAGTTCCGCTGTGCATACTGCCACATGATCTGTTATTTTATATTCTCTTTGTATATTCCACTTTGGGATTATTACTCCTGCTCCTACTTCTCCTGCTTCATTCTTAGATCTTGGTGCGACCAAAGGAGACAGACTCAAATAATGTCCTGACTGGAGACGAAATCGACTACTGGCGAGCCAATGGGCGACTACTGGCGAGCCAATGGGCGACTACTGGCGAGTCAATGGGCGACCCCGTCGCCGATGGGGTGGATAGATGGGCAGACGTCAATAAATTACTGTACGAATCCATTAACATGTATTAGACGCTCATCAAAGCTCACATGAGAGAAATTCGATTCCTCATCACCTTCCCCACTGTATGCACTTCTGTTTCGAGCTCCAGGTTTCTCATAAATCTTATATATTAATAAAGTAACAGAAAATGTAATTATCGGTACTCACAGAAAGAAGCAGAGAGATAGAAAAACACACTAGACAACATAAAAATCAAAAGCTATAGTTACGTGCCGGGAATCGAACCTGTCACCTCCAGATGGCATGTGCACCTCGCTATGGAAACAAGTGCACCAAGAACATGGTCAACTAGGCACCCCCAAAAAAAAGTGCCTTATTGGCCATGTCTATTGTACAGTTTGAAATCCACAACTTCATAATACGGACAGAATTCATTTCAAACTATTGGAAGGCACCATAGGTTACAGAAATTTATATTAACAAAGAATAAATCTTGTGCTTACTTTCGTGTTGCTCGGCCCCCACCTCTCTGTCCCGGTACCATATCCTCGATCACTGTTCTTTGCACCAAGAACATGGTCAACTAGGCACCCCCAAAAAAGGTGCCTTATTGGCCATGTCTATTGTACATCTTGAAATCCACAACTTCATAATACAGACAGAATTCATTTCAAACTATTGAAAGGCACCATAGGTTACAGATATTTATATTAACAAAGATTAAATCTTGTGCTTACTTTCGTGTTGCTTGGCCCCTACCTCTCTGTCCCGGTACCATATCCTCGATCACTGTTCTTTGCTCTTATATGGATGCTTGATTTGGTCAAAGTACTCCTGTTTCTGAGACAAAACTACTCATTCTGGAAACTTCTCTCTATAAGTACCAATCAATGCATGTCTATTTGTTTACTGTACATATTTCTTTTTGTAAATAGAATAAATTCTATTAAAAAAAAAGAAAGAAACAAAATGTGCTTTTGCTATAATGCTACAATTAACACAACAAAGCTCACAGTACCAGGGATTTAATATAAATTCAAACGTACATGTTCAATATTGGAGCATAAGTTTATACAGTTCACATACATACATCATGAACATAAAGAGTCATATAAATCAGGAATTTCTGTAGGCGACTATAAACATATAATACAATTCAATGAAGACATAAACAATATTCCCATAACAGCAACTACAAAAACAACAACAACAAAAACAATACCTTGTCCTTAAGGTTGTATTTTGCCATTCAATTACTTTGCAGTTTGAACAATTTAATAAATTATGTTTTTTCCCACTCTTTCTGAGTTCTTATGTGTTATTTTCATAAAATTGTGCACGTAACATGCCACATGAGTTCTTATGTGTTATTTTCATAAAATCCTGCATGTATTATGCCTTCTGAGTTCTTATGTGTCATTTTCATAAAATCGTGCAGGTTATATGCCTTCTGAGTTCTTATGTGTTATTTAAAAAAAAAAACGAGCACATAATATGCACAATATAACTCACTGTGCTCCTTATATATTTTTTATCACAGCTCTACTGTGCCATTACATATTGCACAGGGCCCAGAGTTTATTTTTCTCTTCGCTTTTATCCTGTGCAAATGTTTCAATATCATGCAAGGAAATCAGTCTAGCACCATTGGCCTCTCTTCAACATCCAACATCGGGTTTCTTTTGAACATCGTTGTTTACTGAGTCCAGATTCTCCTACAACCCGAGTGCAGGACTATGAATATGTTCCAAATGTCAAATGTACCATAACTTTTTGGGCTAAGTGAAGTATGCATCTGATAAAAGTGTGTCTTACACTGAGATTTGACAGTATTTTTTAAGACAATGGATTTTTAACATGTGTTTAGTCGTGTCTTTTCAGAGGCATAATATTCATTTTATTATATTTTCTCTAGGTTAGGTTTAGGTTTAAACAATGGATTAACATCATGGCACACAGGTAGTAACCCATAAGTGCTCCGTTCTACTTTTAACTCAAGTCTAAGTCCAAAGAATGTTAGCGAAGTGCACGCACTCCGTAGAACCGGTGAGGATTCTGAAATACTTCGGGTAGATTTCTAACTCCAACTTTTGCCCAGGCAGCGATGTTAGGCTACTCTTTTTGATTTCTAACTTCCAAGGGATATTTTACGTGCACAACAATACATATGGGTGTCCGATCTTATTACCCAGAGACCAGGGGAAATTACTAGAAGTCCATGCGGGAAAAAAAAATCTCAGCCGTTACCGGGGTTTGAACCTCCAGCACTCTATGCACACGCCGTGCCTCGAGACCACGCAGCCCCCTAATGTTTTCTCATATTGTTCTCTTGTTTTTCATAAAGTGTAGGTTATACATTCCTGCTGCTTCTGCTTTTGTATCTACAATGTTTCAAATTATTTCAGACAAACTATTCTTAACATGTTTATGTCTTTTCAAAGATATAATAATCATTTTACGAGATGCTAAAGAAATATAATGAACAAAGAGCAACAGGAAGACCATGCAAAAGATGGAACAACAACATCAAGAACAGCTTTGAAGAAATAAAGATCGACTTATACAATACAGTAAATCCTAAAAGATACAAATATCAATTAATAAGCACGGCTCTCTAGTGTAGTTGGCTAAACCGGATTGCGCGGTGACCGGGTGACAAACTTCTTGTGGTCCGGGTTCACTCCCGGGGGTAGGCAGAAAAGCCACATTTTCGCCCAGATTTACGGTATTTACAATGGAATCAAGGCCAAAAGGTTGCGATATCCATAATACCGAGCCTAAGGGTTAACAACTCATGGCTTCTGGATACTAAAACAAACAACATCAATTAATAAATACATGTACCTAAATGACATTCACATATCTGTGGAGATTTTCATGCTAAAAAAAAACCCACAAAATTTGAAAATGACAATTGAAGACAAATCACACTGATTCACAAACGAACCCACATAAACATTAACATTCTCAATTCCACTTTTGTTTTTCTAAAATCCCCCAATCAAGCACATGCCTCAACCAACTTTGCTTATTGGCTTTTGGAGCTTTTCTTTTTACAGGAAGGAGCTCCCCAAGTGGGTTCCGGAGCCTCATCTTGTAGGGGGAAAGAACAGACCCTCTGCTCCCTAACAAGCATGTTGTTTGAAGGCTACTAAAAGGACCTTTTTTCACACCTTTAGGCGTATAGGGCATATAGGTCTAGACCTAAATTTTATAGACCAATCGGCATAAGACGGGTGTTGTGGTCAGCATCACACCTGCTGCCTTAACTTCCTGTGACTACACCTGGTACCTACTCAAGGCTGGGTCAATCTGGGAGCCAAGGTCATTTTTTTTTTAAAACGTCGGGCTCCGCCAGAGAGCAAATCCAAGACCTTCCGACCCGCAGGCGAGCGTCTAATTAAAGGCTACTAATTAGGGGTTAATTAAAATTAGGAGTATATCTTACATGCTAGCAGTAAACCATGACACAATGTGTCAATTGCCCCTTTTTTATGGTAAATGCAGAAGACAACGATTAGTGACGATTATCAACACAGCACTCTGAACATATCCACAGGTGCTCTGATCTCTTCCTCAAACAGATCCACAGGTGCTCCGATCTCTTCCTCAAACTGATCAACAGGTGCTCTGATCTCTTCCTCAAACAGATCAACAGGTGCTCTGACCTCTTCCTAAAACACTCCACAAGTGTAACATGACTGCTGAAGCCAATTCTGTGTTGGTTGTTCAAATGTCTTGTCACTCTGGTGAAATATTCATTTCTGGCTGCTCGAAGCTGCTGGCCCATCTCCAACAGCCTGGACAGGGAAACGCAGTCATGCCCTTTGTCGTATTTATCTTCATGGTGGTAAGTACTGCGCATGGTATTGATAACATCTCTTTTGTCCAATACCATGCTAGACCAGCCATAGCAACTGCAAGTGTCTGCAAAATAATCTGTATGCTCCTTGCCTCAAACACCTGCATGACTGGGGACAAAGATGAAGGTTAGACCGGCACGAAGAAAAGGATGAAGCAGCCAACCCAACCCAGGTACAAACTCATAAAAGTCACACCATCTCATCTGCTGCAAGATTTTGTAGCATATGTTTGGGACACTACTATAGTCTAGGGGTGTCACGTGTTCCTTGTTTTAACATTTTAAGCACATCCACCACCGATGACAGCCACCGCCAACAAGCGTCATAATACAAAAATATCAATGATCTATATTCACGAAACCATCACACTTCCGACGCTTCCCCTCATAGTACTTCTTCCTTGCACACAGGCGCCTTTGGTGCCTGGGACCTACTCACAATAACATATTGCTGAAACAAAAGTCATTCAGAATAGAGTTGCAAAAAAATCAGTTGTGCACTTTCATCTGGTTGAGTGAACCCTAGCCACTTTTTGGCATGCTATATACATAGAACGGCCAAGGAAAACATCTCATATTGCCCCTAGAACATAGGACAGCCCTTGGGAACCGCTAAGAAATTTACGACAGCCCATGGGAACCGCTACAAAATCTTGTGGCGCAGGAGATGGGGTGACTCTTATCAGTAGTACCCATTACCATCAGTGGTTCATTACAACATGCCTGGTCAGGTGCAATGTGACTATTCTTGGCTTTCTGTAAGGGCCGAGGTAGCTTACAAACTTCATCAACAAATATGGAAAATACAACCCCCAGCTGCAGAAAAGTGAACTGAAATACTTCACAAATATAGTAAAATCTCATTAACAAAAACTTGTTTAAAAAAATATTCAGTTAACATGAACCAAATTTTGATTCCAGCAAGGATGTATTATTATCAGTCCCCGGCTTGCGAGAAATATTTTAACCGTAATATGTCACAAATTATGATGTGAGATAACCAGCTCACTTTCTCAATAATGGTGTAGCTAATAAATACATTTTCCACTGTCAAAAGATTCTTAAACTGTTTAAAGCACTTTGGATTTAAAATAAAACTAACCTCGAAAATGAGGATACCATTGTGTTTCAGTATTTGAAAAAGTTAAACAAAAAAATTTTAAAAAAAGGAATCAAGGAGTAAATCACTGAAACAAAACTGTGATTTATATTTACATTTTCAAATACATAAGTACTCTGAGCACTGACAGTTTAACCCTTCCACATCCATGGAACATGTGTGCATGCACAATATCCTGTTCTTTGTATGTTTTGTTGAAGGTGTTAGAGGAGTGGGTGGCTGAAAGGTTACAACACTCAACTCTCATATGGCGATCAGAGGCTGCAATCAAAACTAGGGTGGATTAAAAAAAAAAATAGTAATTTGATCTAGGCTCCCAGACCAGCCCAGTCCTTAATAGGTACCAGGAAAATATCCAGGGAAGTCAAGTGTTTACTGGTCTATAAATATACTGCACTAGCATCATATGCTCAATGCTTCAAGATGTGGAAACCTCTTTTGGTTATGGGTTATATGTGAGCTAAAGAAATAAATTATGATGAGTGGCAATATACTTGTGACCATTTTGGAAAGCCAGATTTCTCTAGTATGTTCTGACTAAGTATTAAAAAAAACAACAGCACATTATGCCTGCAGGAAGTAAAATCAAGGGGTGATATCATTTCTACACCAGACGACTTCAGCAAAATCCTAATCGGTCATCTTTTAAGACATGCTTGTTGAAGGAAAGTAAAGTTAAAGTGAAGTCGGGAGATGTGAACCAGCGTCACTGCACACGGTTATAAACCATAAGTGCTCTGCCACCAGTATGGACAGCTGATAAGAACTGTCTGCCTGTGTCGCCGTTCACACGTAACTCTGTAGCTACAGCGATGTTCCTCCATTTACCCCAGAGTTGCAACTCTGGTACCCATTTCCTAGAGGCTGGGTGAACCCCGGGAGCCGCCCGGTTTCAAACACCGACCGTGGCTGCAGCGAGGAGAGGAAAGGAGTAGTCGGTCTATTCTATTTTCTCCTAAAAATAGGCTCCTGAAACCCATGTAGGGAAAGAGATATGGAAACAAAGTTGGTTAGTATATTAACACAGGTAAATATTTACAGAAGTGTTTATTTACAAATCACCCCTGCCCCACCCACACATACGCACTCACATACACACAAATTAGCTTTGTGTAAAAGTGAATTAGGAGTGATATAACTAGCATAGCATACAGTGTGCAAAAAGACATATAAGAAGCACATATGCCTCCTTTTGCCAAGAAACATACAGCTAAGCTTGAAAATTGGATGGATTTAAATAAACAGATAACGATCCTGAGCTTACAAACACGAACTGGAAAGAAAAGGCCGATCATAAAGATGAACATTGGCAGGATGTGACACAGTAAACCTGAAGGGCTTGGAAAGCTGAAGAAGAAGAAGAAAAAGAAGAAGAAAAGAAGAAAAAAATTTTTTTTTTTGGGTGCCATATCTACAATGCAGATAACTGCAGTGTATGCACGCACTAGTCTTTGGAAACAATACCTTGCACAGAGACACGAAGTAAGAGCACTGAGCATCCACTAGTTTAGACAATTAGCCTAAAAGCTTGCCACATGACAGAACCCTTTTCACATCTAATGCATTTTCTCTACACTTCAAACTGATGAGAAGAGAAACAACATTTACCCATGTACTGAAGATATTGAATCTTTCTTTCCTACTGCCCTATGTATGCTATCATAGTCGGTATCATCCTCCACACACACACACACAAAACCTGCATTTGTCCTTAAAAAAATGTCGTTAGCTGTTGTGTTGCAGTTTACAGCTAGGGTGTGATTTCAGCATACCCTTAATTAGTCACCATTTATGACATGTTTGTTTGGCATCTGTGGCTTAGGCATTGTGGATGTGCTTCGCAATGCCGGGGTCACGGTTTCAATCCAAGCTGCAGGTGATTGGGCAGCAGATTGTGCATTGGTTTCAACAGTGGTATTGAGAGTTGAATGCTCAGCAAGCAGTGGCAAACTAATGACTTTAAATTTGCACAGAAAACCACAAGAGCTAAAAAAAAATGCTGGGGTCGGTTCTGCAAAGTACAGGCAACTAACTTTGCTGGCGGGCAGAAGGTCTACTTTTTTCTTTCTCTTACATGGAATCCCAGAACCCAAGGTCTGCCGTTGCTTTTTCTTCAATGGGACTCTAGAACGTAATGTATATCTTAACCCTTTTTTAAATGGGATGCCAGAACCCAAGGTCTACCTTTTTTTCTTTCTTAATGGCACCCCAGAACCCAAGATATACCTTTTCTTTCTCTTAAATGGGGACCCCAGAACCCAGGGTCTTTCTTTACCCTTTATTAAATGGGACCCCCAGAACCCAAGGATTACCTTTCCTCTCTCAAATGGGACCCCAGAACCCAAAGTCTTTCTTTACCCTTTCTTAAATGGGACCCCAGAACCCAAGGTCTGCCTCTTCTCTCTTAAATGGGACGGCAGAACCCAAGGTATACCTTTTCTCTTTTACATGGGACCCCAGAACACAAGGTCTACCTTTTCTCTCTCTTAAATGGGACCCCAGAACCCAAGGTATACCTTTTCTCTTTAACATGGGACCCCAGAACTCAGGGTCTACCTTTTCTCTCTCTTAAATGAGACCCCAAAGCCCAAAGTGGGAGGAGGAGAAGGGAATACAAATATGGCAGTGATGCAGCCAGTCTATTCTTAAATTATTAATCCAGCATTCACCTTTCATCTGTCTTCAGTCTACATTTAACAATTCCCAAGAGAACCCATTTCTATAATAAATCACTGCGACTGGCAAAACCATGTTATGATCAACATTTCTAAATCATGAATGGCCAAAACATGAAATGGTTGACATTTCTAAAAAGAATCATGAATAGCCAAACCATTTCTAAACCGATCAACTTCTGGCCTTGGTTGCCCGTCCAAATATTTATTACTTCAGTAACAGAGAATAACTTAAAAACCTCATATCTATAACTAGCATTAATAAATAATACTGCTACTTGATCTACAGTAACAGTTAAACAGTGTATGCCCTCATATAATATCAGTTTACAATGTACATCTCAGGAGAAACAAAATGTATCGTATGTAGGCTGTTTTCAAAGAAACACTAAAATACATGAAACCTGCTAATTCCACATGTTGGTGGATATCACCAGGGACTGTTTTTTTTTTTTTCTTTTTTTCTGACGGTATGCAATGGTACACAGTACTGGCATCTTTTTAAACATTTTTTTTTCAGTGTTAGTGTAGCAGACACTGGGTGGTCAGTACCAGCACCTTTTTTCTTTTTTTTTTTTCCAGAAAACAAAAGCCCTGGAAATAACTAATTATTAGCTTTCACTGAAAGTAATGCTAGCCCAAGAAACTAACGAGTAATACAATGAAAAAAAAAGCACTGGAGAAAAAAAAGTAATATTAAGAGGTAAAATTAACCACACGTAATGGACAGTACACTGTCAACTCAAGAAACGGTTCTTTCACAATATCCTATGATGTTACAGGACAGTCCAACATTTTAGAGGGTGGTAAGACTGAGTTTCCCAGCTTTCGGATGCATCTGACGACCCTAAAACATCTATAACTGGCCCTAACCCCAACTCACCTACGCTGCACGAGAGAGTGCAGCCTAGGTCAGAGGACTTTTTGCAGCCTAGGTCCTACGACTGCATGCAGCCTATCTACCACCCCCTGAAATACTGGACTGTTCCGTGACATGTGAATGTTCCGTGTTTGGGGTAAGATATTAAGCAAGCACATAAGAAACTTCCGAAATTCATCTGAGAACAACAAAAATCTAATTACCAATGTATAGTTAAATTAGTTTTGGAACAAGAAACTAACCATTAACATAACATAAAAGTAATTCTCGTACACACACAAAAAAAAAAGTAAAAACAGTAACCGCTGACATAAGATGTAGGTAAACACAGGACAAACAAACTAGCCACTGACAAAAGATGAAACTAAACATAGAACAAATAAACTAACCACTGACATAAGATGAAAGTAAACATAGAACACATAAACTTACCACTGACATAAGATGAAAACAATGCTGTTAATAATGCTATTCTAAAAGGTTCACCACTGATATAATATAAAACTAATCCTATCATTACAAAACTGACCACTGACATTAAATGAAAATAATCCTAAATATATATATACATATACGCACACACACACATACACACACATACATATATAGGAAGATACCGTGGTCTAGAAGCTAGACCCACACCTGCGTATCGGAAGGTGTGCCTTGAGTAGGTACCTGCTAAAGTCCTGGACAGTAAAGGCCGCCGGCGTGATGTGACATCATCCATCAAGAGCCGTCTGGTCTATATATATATATCTATGTATTTATGTATGTATGTATGTATGTATGTATGTATGTATGTATGTATGTATGTATGTATGTATGCATATGTGTGTGTGTGTGTGTGTGCGTGCGTGCGTATGTATGTATGTGTGTGTGTGTATGTATGTATGTATGTATGTATGTATGTATATATATATATATACCTATACACACACACACACCTATAAAGAACTTTTAAAATATTCTTCTTCTGAATGTACATACCCTATTTATTATAATTTTTTTTTTTTTTAAACTTATAAGCGACAATGATGCGAAGCTACTGCATAGTTCACAATTAAATTCAGTGTTATCGAACACATCGTTCATGCTTGCCACTCATCACACATGCTGCTCACACATGTCCGGAGTTGATTTTTGTGACATTGCAATTCAAGAGTATCACAGTTACTTGTGTTCAATCATTTTGATTCTATGCTAGTACAACAATTACGAAACAATATTAGCAAGCTTTTTTGTTCATAATCATCAAATTTAATGTGAGGTGAACTTTTAATGTCTGGAGACAAAAGAATCCGAAAAAAAAAGTACATTCCTGTATTGTCTCCTAATGGTTTTAATGACAATAAGTACTAAAAAAGTAAAGTCAGTGTCACTGCACACGGTTATAAACCATAAGTGCTCTGCCACCAGTACAGACAGCCGATAAGAAACTGTCTGCCTGTGTTGCCGTCCGCACGCAACTCTTTAGCTACAGCGATGTTCTGCCATTACCTAGAGGTTGGGTGAACCCCGGGAACCACCCGGTTTCGAACACCGACCGTGGGCTGCAACGAGTCGCAGCTGGATTTGAAAGTGAGTCTCCTATCGACTGCGCTAATGCTGCCCCCAAACAATAAGTACTTCGAGTAACTATCAGTAAAATAAAAATTACAGTCAGTAGTGTGAAGAATCACTGTACCAGGAATCAAAAAAAGTAAATTAGAACTGACTGACTACACGAGTTCCCACTTTATGCTGTCAGTGCCAAACATGGACAATGATCAGATCACAAGAATAAAAATGACCACCTGTACAATATGCTGCCTCCAAAAGGTCACGAACAATACAATAAGGGACAGGTTCATGAATACCAGCATTAAAGAGAAAGTTATAACAAGACTGTGCTTGAATTACATTGAAAGACAGAGAACAAAGTCGTCTGGCCATTCTGTAAGAATGAAGCCAAAACCAAACTGTATATAAGACCTTCTACAGCAGAACATCTGGGCCGAAGGCAAGAGGAAGGCCAAGAAAGACATGGATAAACGGTTTAGCTGATCTAAGACTGAATGTGACTAAAACTGTTAAAGGGAAGGAAATGGGCGAATTCTTTGCTCCATTTGTATTTAATTATCACTTACCTTCAAGTAGAAATAAAACTTTTCCAGATTTAGACACTTAAAGACTGGAATAATTTTTTTTTTACAATTTTATTAATGACGTGACATCATCAAAGAAGCAGAGGACTTCAAACCTGCCTGTCATTTTTGTAGACAGTTAACTGACCAAGTCAGCAAATTTCTTGTTTTTTTTTCTGCTCGTTTCTTAATGCAGAGTTTGAAAGTTTCGAAGATGCCTTTTTTTAAAAACTAAATTTGAAAAAGGCCATTTTTTCCAGATTTTTTCAGGACAAAATAGTTAAAAAGCTTTGAAAACCAACCCTATGATTTACTGGCTGTTGTATGGTTTTACAGGGCAAATTTATTTTCCCCCAGTAGATTGCCCTGGTTTTCTAAACAGTACAGCACCCATAACATTGTGAAAATCACTTTAAAAAAAACCTGGCACCAAACTGTTTGCAGCTGACTTCCAATTCTGGTATATCAAGACTATGAAAGTGTGTTCACAAACACAAGGCCACAGAATAAGTTGACTAGAAATTACAAAATGCCGAAGCAATAAGAAATCAGCTGCTGTATATGCTTAAATGTTGTAAATCCCCCCCCCCCCCAAAATAATAATTTCAACTTGAATTTTTGAAAAAAAATCATGTGTAAGCATATTTAACAATGACAATGTATATCACTGAAAAAGTTAAAAATTAATATGCTTTTTAACAATTATTATTCTCTTACATAAAAAAAAGTTGTTAATTCCTATTAAAAGACAGGAAATGGCTAACAAAGACACAAAATGTGCACTGGGGTTAGGTAAAATGAAACCTACAACTTCCTGTGTGGTTCTGAAGCCTATTATGTGGGTGAAAAAAAAAAGATCCACTGACTCCAAACTAGCATGTTGTAAAAGGCAACTTATTCAGGGTTTGCTGAAAATGGATGTGTTAGGCCAAAAGATGAAGATATTGCAGCCTAGTTGTAAACCATAACATAAAGTTTCACAATTTTTTTTTCTTTTTAAAGGGAAGGGAAAGCAGAAGAAGTTTATAGGTGACCTTATGAAATGTCACCCAACATTGCAAACTAAGAAGTTAAGTGATAATACAAGAATTCTCACCCTACATTTTACATAGAAAAGTTGAGTCTTCACTCTGATTAGGTGACTTTTGAATAGAGAAGTCTTCACTCTGATTAGGTGCATTTTGAAAACAGAAGTTGTCTTTATTCTGATTAGGTGACTTTTGAACAGAGAAGTTAAGTCTTCATTTTGATTAGGTGAACCAAAGTCTATAAAATGATAATACAAGAAATCTCATGCAATATTTTAAATACAGAAGTGAAGATTTCATTCTGATTAGGTGAATTTTGAATAGAGATTTTAAGTCTTCATTCTGATTAGGTGACTTCTGAATAGAGAAGTTAAGTTTTCATTCTGATTAGGTGGATTTAAGTCTATAAAATGCTAATCCAAAAAAGCTCATTCAATATTATGAATAGAGAAATTAAGTGTTCATCTTCATTAGGTGAACTCAAGTCCACAAAATGATAATCCAAGAAAGCAAGAAAGCTCCCTCACCATTTTGAACAGAGAAGATAGATGTTCATTTTGATTAGGTGAACTCAAGTCTACAAAATGGCAACACAAGAAATCTCACTCACCATTATGACCAGAGAAGATAAATGTTCATTTTGATTAGGTGAACTCAAGTCTGCAAAATGACAACACAAGAAATCTCACTCACCATTATGAACAGAAAAGATAAATGTTCATTTGATTAGGTGAACTCAAGTCTACAAAATGACAACACAAGAAATCTCAACATTATGGTTTTCTGGTCCGTGAAAGATCACCTTCATTACACATGAATGTCTCCATATGTGCTCCAGGTACCTTCCACTGATCCAGGAATTACATTTTCATCATATATAAACTCAAAAAAGAGGGTAGTTAATAGATCATATCAAACTGCTAGAAAATTACTACAATGTAAACTTTTGGTTTACATTATTTAAAAAGCAACATTAAGTTTGTATAACAGTTTTTAAAAAAAACTTGTAGGGGAATTGTGGAAGTTTAAGGAGTAAACTTCATCCTTTGAGAACACTTATAACAAATGTAAATAAACCCGTGTGGGTTCCAGGGCCCAGTTATAGGGAAAACAAGAATAGCCCACTGCCTACCCAAAAGCATGTCGTAAGAGTCAACTAATTCGGAGCTTCCTTTGAAGTCAGAGTGCATTTGCCTGAGAGGCAAGGAACCAGCAGTCTGCATACAAATGAGTCAGATCTGTGAAACGGGTGGACACGCAACACTCAGCTTCTGGAACAGGACTGCAGTCCAAAAGTGGATGAACAACCAGAACTTTCCACCAGAGTTTACAGAAGAACACGAAGAAGAAGAAGAAGAAATGTGAATAAATGTCGCTGTTGCAACGGTCAGTCCTTTTATATATCTCTCTTGTCTCTGTCTTTGTATTGTGTCAGCTGCTTTTCCCCTTTTTTATTGTGTTGCCCCCCAACGCATTATTCCCTTTCTCGCATGCATTAAAAAAAACTAGTCTTTTTTTTCTAATAGTTCTCTCTCTCTCTTTTTTTTTTTTTAGCAAATCCACACAGCAGTAGTGACCGCTGCAAACAAATCTGATCAAATAATTATTTTTTAAAAATAGTTAGTGTAACAATTCATATACAAGTTAGTGCATTGATAGAAGTAAAAAAAAAAAAACAATAAACACTATAAAGATTTTAAATCACGAAACAATGCATGCTGTACAATTCTCATTATAAAAGATGTGCTCTCAACTTGTTTGTCTCCCCCCATGTAAATTACATAAATCAATAATATAAGAAGAGCTTGTACATTGAATGATCAACAATAACAACAACAAAAACACACACAATGTGCAAATGTTTACACATTCGAAACAATAACCAATTTAGCATAGACACAATTCACCAAAGCAGCAAGGGGGAACAGTTACAGTATTTGAAATTATAACATCAGATACATATAAATAATTAGTTTAAATATAAAGGAAAATATAGGTATTAACAGATTCCAGACAATAAAAATGCAAAGAATTAATTAACATTGCACACAGTTATGAGGCATGAGAAATTAAAAAATGATTTGGAAGCGTTAACCAAATTCAAAACATACTGTTGCATTAGGTTTGTGAATGAAATGTGTTTCCTGTGAAAACCAACGTAAAATGAAAACAGATAGTCATGTGCATTTGGCGTACAACTGAGAATCAGAATTCAAGTCTATGGCCAGATGGAGCCACCAAAGCAAACTCACATCAACAAATATCCCGGTAAGTGACAGTGAAAGACTTTGTATCCATGGTGACTCCTGTTTTAGACCCCATGCTAGCTTTATCATTACTCCTGTCTTCCTTATATTATGTCTATATAATCCTTACTTGCCTTTGGCAGCGCATGATTACCACATTTTTCCATGCAAAACATGTCCCTATGTATGAGATGACCTCTATTTTTTTTAAAGGCCAACATTAAGAAATCAATTTTTAACCCAAATTAAGAAATGCATATTTTAATCACATTTCGTGCTTGAGACAGACCCCAATTGTAAACTTATATTTGAGAAAATACAGTCTTAAACATGGAAAAAAAATATGGTACAACCTCTTAGAAGGCTGAACAGGCTGTCTGGGATTAAACTGTTGCAGTGGCATCCAAGATATGATTCACCCCTGATTAAGGGTGTCAAACTTTCATGTAGCAGCCCATAGCCTAAATATAAACATCTGAAATATGGCGTTTCACCCACTGTCTCCATACAAAGGAAAGGAAATCAATTTACCGCTTTAAACATTTTGCTCCAAGACATCATCCCCACCCCCTTCCACCACCCCGAATTGCCGCCAGCCATTACAAATCCCTAAAAACGCCATTAAACTAGCATTGTTGTACCGGTCTGTCCCTGAAAAGCCTAGTCAATGGCACTGGTACTGTTTGCCCCTGCGCAGTGTTGAGGAGGACCAGGTATGATTGTATTTGCTAAACTAGCATGAGGCGGGGGGGCAGGGGCAATGAAATGTCGTAATTTAATCTTAGCGGTCCTATAGCAACAGAATCATGATATGAATCACCATATATATTTTGTTAAAGACCAAGGGAGAGTATCCGATTTAATTCTCACCCTCCTTCACATATTTCTTTAAAAATAAGATTATGGGCTGTTTCCTACCAACGGTTTTGGGGGCAAAAGGCTAAAGAAAATATTTTACGCTGTGTTCAGTGAAAGTGCTTGTGAAAATATATCAGGGACACTGCAAACTAATAGCGCACATACTTAGTTTTTTATAATGTAGCACACTTGTTCTATTAACATACAATAAAATGCTTTCTGTGACCTTATTAAATAGTTTCGATTGTTGGTTGGTTGTTTGCGTTCACTGGATGTAAACTCTGGCAAAAAAGTCCTGTTTGCTGTCCACATCTGGACTCTGTTCCAGGATTTGAGTTTTTCATGTACATCCATTTTTACAGATCTGTCTCATTTCTGTGCAGCCTCTCGGTTCTTTGTCTGTCAGACAGATGCACTCCAAATTCAAAGTAAGGGCTAGTTTTGATCATTTCCTACATTTCAACAACTAATTTCTTTTAAAGGACTGATCATTTCCTACATTTCAACAACTAATTTCTTTTAAAGGACTGATAATTTCCTACATTTCAACAACTAATTTCTTTTAAAGGACTGATCATTGCCTACATTTCAACAACTAATTTCTTTTAAAGGACTGATCATTTCCTACAAATTAACAACTAATTTCTTTTAAAGGACTGATCATTTCCTACATTTCAACAACTAATTTCTTTTAAAGGACTGATCATTTCCTACATTTCAACAACTAATTTCTTTTAAAGGACTGATCATTGCCTACATTTCAACAACTAATTTCTTTTCAAGGACTGATCATTTCCTACAAATTAACAACTAATTTCTTTTAAAGGACTGATCATTTCCTACAAATTAACAACTAATTTCTTTTAAAGGACTGATCATTGCCTACATTTCAACAACTAATTTCTTTTAAAGGACTGATCATTTCCTACATTTCAACAACTAATTTCTTTTAAAGGACTGATCATTTCCTACATTTCAACAACTAATTTCTTTTAAAGGACTGATCCTTTCCTACATTTCAACAACTAATTTTGCTGGGAATATGCTACATGAGTTAGAAACAACAATAAAACTAAACCTTTCTCAACCTCGCACCAAGCCGCCTCACCACTTCTAGCCCACCACGTCCTTCCCAACCTTTTTCATTTAATTCTCTTCTCTGGGTGTTATTTGGATTTCCAGATTCAGACATCAGTAATTCAGATATAATAAACAAATGAATTAAAAACATGGGGAATGGCTGATATTGGTTTGTTGTAAAGCTATGTCACAAACAAGAAAGAATTACTGTTAGCTAACAAGTTGCGAACGTGCTTTGTAATGCCAGGGTGCTGGGTTCAATCCCAGCTGCCGACGATTAGTCTTGTATTGGTTTCGACAGTGGTACTGAGAGCTGACCATTCAGATAACTAGTGAATGTAAAATTTACCTAGAAAAACCACAACAGCCAAAAAATGCTGGTGTCGGTTCTGCTACGTCCTGTAAAGGATATGCAACTAACTTAAAACAGGTCTTAGTCACAAATATGTAAGTCTGAACTTCTTTGCTGGACAAAAGAAAACTCTTACAGCCCTACAGCTTGGGGCAAGGTTTCAACGTCAACAAAATTAACAATAGTAACAGAGTTTCAACAACAACAAAAACAATATCCATAAAATAAACACCAAATTAACGTCCTTGTACATGCCTGTGGCGCATCTGGCACATAAGGCCAGACTCTTATTTGTACAGACCACCCTGCCCGCGATAAGTGATGCAGTCAACATCACACAGTCACCTTTATCTATCAGGACTGACTGACTGACGTTCAACCCACCAGGACATCACACTGAGCGATAAACACTCTGTGTCACAAAGTGCCACCAGTAAGATGAGGATCACTCAGGGACAAGTCCCAGAAACCCTGTTCAACTCATAGAGGTTACATTAGAGCCCCCAGCACCAGCCGGAGTGGGGCTTTAAAGGACTTTTCCTGGCACCCAATGGAGGCTGGGTCATCCTAGGAGACAGGGTCATGTAGAAAAAGGATCTGGTGACATGCAGATCTGAACCCACGACCTTCAGATTTGCAGACTACACCACGTCAGTTCCCACCAACACCAATGCCAACAACAAAACACATGATTCCAACAGCAGACCATAACCCACTGTATACAAAGTGACCACAACACATTTACCAGTTACTCCCTCCATTCAAAGCCCAAGCACAACTTGACACAACAGTGAATGATGCATGGAGCAATCAACAACAATACATTAATTTCTTTGCTAGGGGATGAGTCTAGACAACAGGAAGTATTCGACTGTGGTCATTGTTCATGAAGCAAACAAACCTGACTGGTCAACTCCTGTGGCATGCATCAGTATTTGAAAATACTTCATGAATGAATGAATCAAAAAGTGACATCTCTGCACTCAGGACATTCTCACAAGTGTTCTGTCTCTTTCCTCATTAGCCAACAAAGAGATCCCATATTGATGGGGTCAGCTGCAACATGATTGAAAAAAAAAAAAGTCTGCTTGTCTTTTCTCCAAGACCCTCTGTTCACTCCCAAGTAAATCATGAATGCCTTTATTTGCAAGAGTAAATCTATACACAGTGCGCAAGTAAAAAGCAGAAAGATTGCTTCTTTCTGAAAGTGCAGGAGTGAATAGTGTAGAAAAATCAAATGTTCATGTCGACACAACAGGTCTAGGAGTCTGGTGACTACTGGTCATCCTTGCTGGACCGACTTGGGTTGGAACTAACACTGACAACATCCACTTCTCTCTGGGAGTTGGAATCCAGAAGTGGAGCATCTGTTGAGAGAAAACACCAGAAAATGTAAACATTTGTACAGGCTTGTGTAAGTAAAGTAAAGTAAAGTAAAGTAAAGTAAAGTAAAGTAAAGTAAAGTAAAGGAAAGGATCCTTTTCCACGCCTACAGGTGTATTGGGCATGTAGGGCTAGACTTATATTTTATAGACCAATCGGCAATTGGTGGATGATGTGGTCAACATCATGCTGGCATCCTTTACCTCCCAGAGCTGCACCTGGTACCCAGGCAAGGCTGCGTCGACCTGGGAGCCAAGGTCATTTTTGTAGAAAGCCCGGTTCCATCAGAACCCAAATCCACGACCTTCTAATTTGCAGGCGAGCATCTAGCCGCTACACCACAGCGACTCATAGGCAGTGTACTTCATATGAACTCTTAGCGACTAAGAGGAGGGAGAACAAACTAAATAATGAATTAACTTTTTTTCCATTGGGTTACAATTTGGGCATACAGGCCCGTCTTACATTCTGCCCTTTTAAGCATTAATCTTTCATACAGCAATTGTACTTTATATATCAAGCGTGTTATGTTGACATATCAAAATTCACAGAACGAATGTAAAGTGAAAATACAAAGATAGAGGAAGTACCAAGAAAGAAAAGGAGAAAAGTTAAAGAATGAGAAAGAAAGACGGGTAGAAAAGGGGTCAGACAGAAAGATAGAGGAGGGAGCAGGGGTAGAACACCCAAAAAGTCTTTGTGTATCCTGAGGCGTGGATAGCTTAGGCGTATCGAACGTGCTTCCCTAATGCCAGGTTTGATCCCAGCATCAGAAATCAGATTTGTCTTGCGTTGGTTTTGACAGTAGTACTGAGAGCTGACTTTCAGGAAGCAATAGCAAACTACTGAACGTCAAATCTACCTAGAAAAACTACAACAGCCAAAAAATGGTGGGCTTGGTTCTGTAAATAACATAATCTGGGAAGCAGCTGGCAGAATAGTTAACAGAGCTTCCACGTGGGAGACCCAGGTCTGAATCCTCTGTAACGTGGATATTTTTGTGTTTGTTTGTTGTTGTTGGGAACCCCAACAAACAACAAAAACACCCCGCAGAGTGAATGGCGACTGTCCTAGTCATGCAGCCCTAAATCCTCAGGTTCAAAGACACCCCCCACCCCTCCCCTAAATCCTCAGGTTCAAAGACACCCCCCACCCCTCCCCTAAATCCTCAGGTTCAAAGACACCCCCCACCCCTCCCCTAAATCCTCAGGTTCAAAGACACCCCACCCCTCCCCTAAATCCTCAGGTTCAAAGACACCCCCCACCCCTCCCCTAAATCCTCAGGTTCAAAGACACCCCCCACCCCTCCCCTAAATCCTCAGGTTCAAAAACACCCCCCACCCCTCCCCTAAATCCTCAGGTTCAAAGACACCCCCCACCCCTCCCCACAAAAGAGGCAAACACAAAAAGTAAATGGAATTTTTTGTTGTTGCTTTTTTTGGCCATAGTTTAATAGTAACTCCTACTTGACAACATCTGAACAACAAATATTAAAATAAGTATGCCTCACATCACTAGCTTTCTGATCCCCCCAAAAAATGTCAAATGAGTATGCGGCACCATCAATAGCTAGGTGAACACCAACGGACATTGTTAAATTAAAAATGTGTATGAATCAGCATCAATAATTATGTGATCACAAGGAGGCATCGTGAAAAATAAAATTAAACAAAAAGAAAATGTGTACGACTCACACAAAAATGTGCGCATGCATGCACACGCACGCATGCACGTACACACAAAATATGTTATGACTAACCATCAATAATTATGTGATCATCAGGAGGCATATTCAAGAAACAAAAACAAAAAAGAACCACATAAAAATGCGTTTGACTCACCATCACTAGCTATGTGATCATCAGAAGAGTTGAGGCTCCCAGCTGCTGCCCTCTGGGAAGCCATCGATCTGTTAGACACCCCTGAATCAAATGTCTCTACTGTCACAGATGTTGAAGCATCACTCATGCTGACATTTACTGTGTCCAGAGAACCAAATATTTCCGATACCCCATCCCTGTTCATGGTACTGGTGGTAACAGTTGAATGCCGGTTGCTGTGGTTAATGTTGTTGTTGCCGTCTCCCCCAACACTGTGTTGCAGGTTGGCTGCTCGAATAGCTGGAGGCACGTTCGGCAGTCTTCGGTACTCGGATGTTGTGGGACTTGAACCTGGGCCAGCCACTGACCCTCCTGGTGGTGTGTTGCTTCCTAGGCTGCTCAACGACCTGACTGATTCTTCATAGGAAGGAAGGTGTATCCGTGATGCGTCTGCATAAGCCATTAATGCCATTCTATCATGCTCATCTGATTTAGGAAAGAAATATATGATACACTAGTTTTTTAAAAGGGGGGATATGAAAATATGTAATACTAATATATGATATAAATTTAAATCTTGGTTTTTTTTTCTGTAGTCCTATTCTGCCTTTCAGAGTCCAGTTTTGTAGAGACATGGGGTACGAGCCTTGGTATGTGCTATGTTGATGCTGGTGTTTACAGTTATGGGTATTCCAGCAGTTCACCGCTCAGGTGGTCGATCTCTAGGTCTGCTTCTAGTACATCTAAGTGACAGGGCTCTCAGTGGTGCACTTATCTGGTGGAGTCTTGACACATGTTCAAACCATTTAATCTGAAGAACTATTTATTAGAACAATAACCGCTCTTAAATTCACTGTGAAACTGAGATTGAAATGGTTCAAACACCCCTGAGAATGAATCCAGCAACGCCAGTAGTGAGTATACAAGTAAAAGGAACCTTTTCCACACCTTTCAGGCTTATTGGGTATATAGGGCTAGACCTATATTAAATAGAACAAACAGCACTTGGTGGGTGATGTGGTCAGCATCACGCCGGCCGCCTCTACTTCCTAGGACTGCACCTGGTACTTACTCATGGCTGAGTTGACCTGGGAGCCAAGGTTATTTTTGAAAAACATCCGGCTCTTATTAGGAACTGAACCCATGACCTTCTGATCTGCAGGCGAGCCTCTAGCCACTAGATCACGGAGGCTCCCCCAGTAGTGTGTACAACATAAAAATTGAAACATCGAAGTGGAGGGAGCTCAGAAGAACCTAAGACCTCAAAACATCCCAGCATACCAAGCAACCGAGTGCACCCTAGCCTGGCCATCCATCCTTTGTTAAACTGTAACACTTGCGACACAAAGCAGATATTGACAAAAGAAGAAAAAGAACTACAAAAAATCGACAGTCTTACCCAATGAATTGTCGTGCACTCGAGCATAGGGCGGAGGGGCTGGTCCTTGCTGGAAGAGATGAGCCCGTGGCTTTTTTCTCCGAAATACTACAATAACCATGATGAGAAGTAGCACTCCAAGAACACTACAAGCAGTGGTCACTACAATCACCAAAGATGACACCTGGATGAAGTCAAACAATTATCAATATGTAACGTATCCGATTCTTTGTGAGTCCTGGTGACATATCGGTTAGTGTCCTAGCTTACTACAAATGTGATCTGGGTGAATCTTCAAAAGTGGTAAGATTCTGTGCCCTAAAACACCATGATGCTGCGGCGTAGTGGTCAAGCTATTTGTCTAGTGCTCTGAAGGTCATGGGTTCCTTTCACGGATGTGTCATTTAGTTCATGAGTGCAATTTTTACAGAGATCCCTGGGGATTAATGCTGGAACTTTGGAGTTCGTGCTCTGTGCAACTTTTCTGGCTGGTGGCTTGCAGCTCTGCAGAGAGATACCAAGCCAAATGTGATAACAATGAAGTCGATATTCTCAACTTTAGCTTACACCTTTCACCTGACTGACATCAATGATATTCTGCAGTGGTTATTTCCCCCTCAAGTTACCGTCATCCAAGTATCCCAAAGTTTAAATTATGCTCGCTGACTGAAAATCCAGGTATATCTTCTATCTTCATCTTCTTTGCGTTCACCAGCTGTACACTCTGGCGGAAAGTACTGGTTGCTCGTCCACTACTGAACTGCAGTCCTGCTCCAGAACCCGAGTGTTGCGTGTGCATCAGTTTTACAGATCTCATTATCTTGAATACAGACTGTTGGCTCCTTGCCTCTCCGGCAGATGCACTCCGACTTCAAAAGAAGCTCTCCAATTAGTCGACTCTTACGACATGCTTTTGGGGAGGGAGTGGGTCTATTCTTGTTTTCCCCACAATGGGGCCCCGGAACCCACACGGGGGATATCTTTTATAAAATGGTAAGAAAGCAGAAGGACCTTTTTTACTCAAGTCGCACAATGAGCATATAGTCCTAGATTGACATTTTACAGACCAATCATCACTCAATGGTTATGTGGTCAACATTATGCCAAGCAACTTTACATCCCAGGACACTTCCTTGTACTCATTTTAAGCTGGGCCAAACTGGCAGCCAAAGTTAATTATAAAATCTTAAATATAAAAATAGTATATAAAAGCAGCACCCGTGGCTTAGGTGTTGCCAGTCCGACACGTACAGCGATCGAAACCCACTGCTGGCTGTGTGGATTTTTATCATGGTATGGGGCGTCACAGGTCGGCCTAGCCTAAAAAGGGTACCAGGATATATGCCCTGGATAAGTAAAGACAGCCACCATAATGCTGACCACATTACCCACCTAGTGCCGATTGGTCTATAAAAAATATGGGATGCTCTTTCCATTTGCCCAATGCGCCTTAAGGCGTGAACAGGGATCTTTATTTATTTTACTTACTTAATAAACATTTACCCTAATCACAACTCCGGAACTATATTTTGGCCTCTCTGAAAGTCATGCAATAATTTGGCTCCATGTCCGGGTTCTGGCGCCAGATTTTGGCGACAAAAAAAAAAGACCCGCTGCTCCCTAAGAAGCATGGCATAAAAGGTGACTAATTACAGGTGTTTCCTTTGAAGTTGGGGTGCATCTGCCTGGGAAGTGGGGAACCAACAGTCTGCATACACATATGCCAGATCATTAAAATAGATGTGCAGGCAAACTCAAGTCCTGGAAAAAAATCAAAGTCCAGAAGTGGGCAAACAACCAGAACTTTCTGCTGGCCTTTACGGCTGGTAAATGTAAAGAAGAAGACAAGAGTTAAAAATACTTGCTATTTATGTTCTGAAAAACTGACACTTATTGTTGCTGGTGAGTATGAATAAATAACTGTTAAAAACGAATTTCTCCAGCGATCAACATTAGCTACTCTATTCCAGCATCAGTGACAAAATAGGACAGTGCACCAGAGGTCTTCACCAACATCCCATAGTTTGTCAGGCAGGGTCGCAACTGTAAACCAGATTCCAGATTTCTTCCCTCTGACTGGCAATGTTATAAACTCTACAGATTAACAGTTTAAAAAAAATGTGTTATGCATCATACACAACAAAGAACAGCCCACCTTGTTCTTGCCATCATTTATGTCCCCAGAATTGAACGACTTTCCACCATTCTGTCCATCAGGTAGCAAGTCTATATCGCTGCCAGGGTCTGAGAGGAAGCAAATTATTCATGAGAGTTGATCAACTATAGACTAATTATGAAGCAAAATTGCAGACGTAATTAATACAATGCTTTGTGAAGGACTGCCGGGGTAGTGCTGATTGGTCTGTAAAAATATAGGGTGCTCTTCCCATATGCCCGATGCGCCAAAGGCGTAAAAAAGGGATCTTTACTTTACGAAGGGTAAGTTCCTTCCTTGTAAAATCCATGTCATGTGATGTTGGTAACTGGTAATCATTTCTATCCACAGCTGTCTGTCTTTTGTAGTATCAGTCATTCCAAACATGTATATTCTTCTATGCCATTAAATCAATAATCTTCGCTTTTGGTTTTCTTCTGCAACTTTCCACCTCTAACAACATACTCCAGTTTTTTCCCTTCCGATAAGGTGCACTAAAAAATGTAGAATGCTTCATACTGATGTAGGTAATCAGTTCTTCATTCCCTCGAAGTTAGAGACTAAGAGTACATCTGCCGGTGAGGCAGGGAACGGCAAACAATAAGCCAGTAAAACGGATGTACACGCAACACTCAGGTCCAGGTAAAAGCCGAAAGTCCAAATGGACAAAATACCGGGACCTTCTGCCGGAATTCACAGCCGGTGAAGGACGAAGAAGAAGAAATAAAGATTGGGGAAAGCAGTTATACAATCAGAAAAACAATGGTTGATGTGGAATAGTCCACTTCTATACTGGAAGTGGCACTGGCAACTTATGAGTTACAAAAAGGACACAGAAATCTCTAAGATATATTTTTTTAATTTACAAAAAATATAATTTTTTTTTTGGCATTTGTGGCTTAAGGGTGATAAATGCAGTTTCACAACCCTGATATACCAAGGTTCAAAGACAACTGGAAGCAATTTAATAGCAGACAAATTTTCATTAATTTTGACAATGGTGTGACCACTGAAGTGTTCAGAAAGCAGAGGCAAAGTACTAAGCAGGTCCTACTGGGGGAGAGAGGAAGAGATAGTAGACACACTGCCCCTCAACAAACATGTTGTAAAATGTGACTTATTAAGGGTTTACTTAAATCAGATGTCTTGAACCAAAAGGCACTGATATCACAACAAAGTTGTAAACCACAAAAACACAATGTGCCAACATCACTGAAGGTAAAAAAGAAAAACATTTACCCAAATCAAAAACATTTTTTTTTTAAATTTAAAAACTGACAATAGACAGAAAAAAATATATTTTAACTCCTTCGGTACCAGGCAGATATAACTGAACCCAATGTCTCCCAAAAGCTTTTACTTGAAGTGAAATGATCTGAACATCTAGAAGAACAGCATCATGCCTCAAAATCGGAGATATTTTGGCTATTTTAAAACAGGTATGCTGTCCTGAAAAGGACATGACATGCTCCCAACACCAAAGGTACTGCCAATACCTGGCAACCCGTAGCACTCCCCCCCCCCCCCCAAAACAAAGTCATAGAGAACATAATGAAAGAAATTATGATATACACTGCAGCTTGTAACAGCCTGAACAAACTGTGAAACTGTAAATTATATACTTTTAAAACCAAGTTATGTTTACATTCACCAGCTGAAAACCCCGGCAGAAAGACCTGGCTGTTCATCCATTTCTGGACTTTGGCTTGGTTCCAGGACCTAAGTTCTGTGTGTGCATCCGCTTTGCAGATCTTGCTAATTTGTATGCAGACTGTTGGTTCCTTGCCTCTCAGGCAGATGCACTCCGACTTTGAAGGAAGCTCCTAATTAGTTGACTCTTATGACATGCTTGTCGGAGGGAAGGGGGGGGGGGGGGGGGGGGAGTAGGTTTATTTTTGTTTTCCCCACAATGGGACTCAGGAACCCATACAGAGAAACTAAGTTATATATTTTCAGCTCTAATGTTATTTCAACATATGTTAGTGAATCTTAAAGAACAATTAAAGACATGGAACAAGATGTAAATACATTTGAAAACAAATGCTAAGGAAATTGATGAATATTAAATGGGAAGAATTCAAGAAAGACAAAGAGGTAAGAGAAATTTCTGGAAAACTGCTGATATGAACTGTATTAGGATAAAGATGGGATTATATTGGGCACATCCTGAAGAGAAACAAAGAGAGAATTATCAAACAGGGACCTAAATGGGAAACAAATGTACTGAACAAACGAAACATCCAAAAAAATCCTAAGACAAACGTTGATAAGAGAGGCCAAAAGTACACATTTTGAAACAATTACACAGGATATGGCAGCAGAATGGTAGAATAAAATGCGAACCATACTGGCATACAAAGTGCACGATAATGATTGTGAAGACGTAAAAGTCAACACATGCGTGGTGAGCTGCTTGGTAGCAAATGAGTTAAAAAAGGAGTTTAGCTGAGTGCACATCCTTTAGAGGATATTGCAGAACAAACCCCAGTATCTGCTGATTGTCTTGCTTTTATCAGGCAATTCTGTGTTCAGTAGTTTGCCACTGCTTTCTAAATTACTCTTGTCTCCAGCTGGAATCTAACCAGTACCTCAAAATTATTAATCATGTTCACAATGCCTAAGCTACACACAAATATACAAAGAGTAGTGTAGGAATATATTTACAGACCAAAGTCCTTGTAACACCTGGGAGACTCCCAGTCCCAGACTCCAATGTTGGGGTTGGAACTATGGATGCAAGTCAAAGTGTCTACTCCCTGCAGCTTGTAACCCTGGAGACATGTGCACTGGATTTGAGTTCCTCTGTGGTAGGGCATGCATAGTTGTAGGTCTGCCGTGCCCTCGCCCATGCACTTGCAGAAGCCATTTTTGATCTGGCCGATGTCAGGACAATACCAGATGTTTTCTATTATTTTGCGGGGGTTAGGGGTGGGAAAAGAGAAGAGGTTTGGAGAACATAAACATTTTTGTTTATAAAATGTACACACACAAAATGTACACACACTCATATACATTTTCTTAATCTTTGCTCAAATTTTACGGCATTTTAATATTAATAGTATAGAACCAGTTCTAAACTACATCAAGAGACAACAGATCAAATGGTTTAGACATGTGTGAAAACTACAAGATAGTGCATCATACACAGCCCTGACACTTAGACATAATAGGAATACACCTAGAGGTTGATCACGCAGACAATGGATAGATGGAATATCCAAAGCTATAATTACCAGCAACTACATAGCATAAATCAAGCTCACATCCGATGCCTCTTCACAACATGACAGTGAAACGCAGAAGAAGTAGAAGCAGAAGAAGTTGAATATTAATATAAGAGGTGAAGTGGTATAGTGGTTAGTGTTCTTGCCTCTCAATACAGTGAGTGGTCAGAATCCGATCCCCAGAAGTGGTAAGACTTTTTCCCAATCAACAAGGCTCTGAAGTTCACATGTAAAACAAGTACCAGATAGTTTCACTGGCACATTGTACTGAATGGAGACAGACTCACAGCCCATGGAGCGTGTGACAAGCAAGACCTGCTCATGTTAAGTAACATCTGAACTCAAAAAGGGGTGAGCAGAGGTTCTGGAAGATATTCAACATTAAGGGGAAACAGGCGGACTTTTAATCAGGTTGCAACTGGTACTATTAGCATTTAGGAGATCCCTGGGGATCATCGTCGGAGCTACGGAGTCTGTGCTCTGTGCGATGCTCTCAGAAAGCAGCTATCCGTTCTGTGGAGAGAGACCGAGCCATATAGGATAAAACCTGGTGTAATGAAGTCGATCCTCTCAGCTTTAACTTTTTTTTAAACCATTAGCATACCAACTCTTCGTTGGCTACTGAAGAAGGGGATGGAGCACGTGTTGGAATGTCCGGAGTGCAGAGATGTCATTTTTTAACTCATTCACTCACTCAATAATTCAAGAATTACAGCACAGTATCTCAGGGCCATGATCACCATCGTATTTCACATAATTCTTCTCAGACACACAGTTCTTAACCCTTCTGCAATAATGTTTTCCTTTATACCCATTCCCTTCCTGATTTTTAATTGGCATCCTGTCCCCTAGGTGGCTTCCTGGTCCCAAGAATCTACCTCAATATAGGCATCATTCATGTACCACTTGCACACATCTTTATATCACAGTGGAGACCAAACATGATATCTTCTGCCCATCTGTAATTCACTGTACAGGACACCCATATGGACTCTACGCCATCCTCCACTCCTCAAGTATGTCCCAGCCATCTGAACCTTCAAACACTGTGTATTGAGAATACTGAGAAAACTATTGTAATCCCTGCTCTTTTCAATAACTCAGTGTGTGTGATCTGGTCCTGCCACTTAATGCCAAGTATTTGTCGCAGACATCACAGGTGAAATCTGTATAACAATTTCTCTTGCCCAAGTTTCAGTAATGAACAGAAGAGTACTGAGAACACAAGGGTTTCTATTTCGACCATGAGCTTTCTGTTCTCTTAAACTAGTTTTGTTAATCTGCTCAATGCAATAAAAAATAACTTCCAAAATGATAGGGGAATTGCCTGGGGAAAAAACTCCGCCTCACATCATAGCCTAGAACAGTGGTCGGCAAACTCATTAGTCAAAAGAGCCAAAATTCAGCAGCAGGACAATTAACAATTTTGTGACGGGCAGATTTCTTTTCAAGAACCATGTTTTTCGGAGTCAAAACCTTTTACTTTCTGGCTCTAATAGTTGTTAAATCCCCCTTCTTCTGTGCCTGCCCTTCAAAGGTATGTGCTCTGAGGAACCATTCTGGAAGGAAAAGGACAGACTAACTTATCCTTAACAAGCATGTCATAAAAGGTGACCAATTAGGAGCTTGCTGAAATCGGATGTTGCTGATTGGCTGTAAACCCAACACAACATGACATCTGCCTGTTATCAACTCTTTGTTTTTCCTTTCCAATTCTTCTGCTATGTTAACCACTTAAATTTCAGCTGCTACTAAAATGACATCTCTGCTTTTCATATCCAATTATTTGGCAATGTCTTTTAACTGCTACTAAAATGACTTCTCTGCTTTTCCTGTCCAATTATTCAGCAATGTCTTTCAACTGCTACTAAAATGACTTCTCTGCTTTTCTTGTCCATCTATTTGGCAATGTATTTCAACTGCTACTGAAATGATTTCTCTTCTTTTTTATGTCCAATTTGTCTGCTATGTTAACACTTCTATTTCTACTACTACTACAATGACACCTCTGTTTTTCATGACCAATTTTTCTGCTTTGTTAAAACTTATATTTCAACTGCTACTAAAATAACTTCACTTTTCATGTCTAATTCATCTGCTAAGTAACACTTATTTTTCTACTATTACTACTACTACTAAAATGACTTCTCCGCAGTTTTATGTCAGATTCTTCTACTATGTTAACACTTAAATTTCTACTACTACTAAAATGACTTCTCCGCAGTTTTATGTCAGATTCTTCTACTATGTTAACATTTAAATTTCTACTACTCCTAAAATAACACCTCCGCTTTTCATGTCCAATTCTTCTGCTATGCTAACCACTTATATTTCAACTGCTATTAATATGACTTCTGTCCAAAGCTTGTAGACACTGCTGAATTTCTGAAAAAGTTCAGGGCAAATGAAGAAGAAGAAGAAAAAAGATTACTTAGCTCAATCACCGACACTGACAGGACTATACTTACGAAGCACCAAATTACTCACAATATTTACCTGATTCTGGGATGCATTCCGGAGAAGTGCTGGACCAAATCTGTGAAGGAAGACATTCAAACACCCTGTGTCCAATCAGTTTATACCCGGGGTTGCAGCTGTACTCGATCTCTGTGCCCACTTCAAATTTCGGGTACTGTGTGTCTCCGTGCTGCTCAAAGGTGATATCGCGACCAGTTTTCACCACCAGATTCCAGTTGCCGTTACGAACATAAGCAGGAGGCTCACAGTTAGCTTTTAACACTAAAAGAATATATGATAACATAAGAAAGGTAAGACCCTCAAGGTAATTCAACATATTAAACGTTAGAATACATTTAAGATTTTATATATTTATATTTTATATATGGAATTGAAGCGTGGATAATTGGGCTAAAAGTGAAAACAAAATTGCAAGTAGTGGAGATGTTATTCATCGGAATACCCTGAACAGATAAAAAGAGTAATGAAGATGGTTTGAAAGAAACTGACTCACAGAGAGAACTGGTTGCCCACATCAGAATGAGACAATCTACATTCTCTGGTCATATCATGAGAAGGAGAAAACTAGAGTAAATCATGACGGTGTGAAAGCTGAAGGGGAAAAGAGGCAGAGGGAGACTGAAAGAGAAGATGCTGGAAGATTGTTCATTGTGGCAGGGAAGATCATCTCTTTCAGAATTGATTGAAAGCATATGAGGCAGAAGGTTGTGAGTAGACATGACTACTAATGCCACATGTGATGGACTATAAGAAAGAGACAACTGCAAGCCTTCAATAGGTAAATGAATGGTAACACAGCAATAATTAACACATCCAATAGATATATTCCACAGAAACAACATGTCCACACATCTTCTTCTTCTCTGTGTTCTGTTCACCGGCTGTAAACTTCTGTGCAAAGTTTGGCCTTGTTCCAAGACTTAAATATTGCGCATTGCAAATCTGACTCATTTCTGTAAAGATTGTTGGTTCCTCTCAGTCAGATGCACTCTGACCTCAAAAGAAATATTGATCCTATCTATACTGGCCCAGCGAACATCTTGGAACTTATGTTCTATGATGACTGCAGATTAATCTTGACCAGTGGTCCTGGTGCACCCCACATGATGTCGTTCAACAACTCTGTATCCTTTTCTGAAGTCCAAATTCAATGATTTAGTCTGATATTTCAACTCAAAGCTTGCCTACTGGAAATGGTGTCATGTGTTTAAATATCTGTGCACCCCACATGATGTCATTCAGCAAATCTGCACCCTTTACTCAAGCCCAAATTCAATGTTTTAGTCTGATATTTCAACTCTTTCTTCTTCTTCTTCTTGTTCACCGGCTGTGAATTCCGGCGGTAAGTCACGGTTGTTCGTCCAAAATGGACTTTTGGCTTTTACCTTGACCTGAGTTTTGCGTGTACATCCGTTTTACTGGCTTATTTGTTTGCTGTACTCGTTCCCCGCCTCTCCGGCAGATGTACTCCGACTTCGGAGGAATATTTCAACTCAAAGCTCGCTTATGGAAAATCTGTAATGTCTGAATATCTAATGAGGTGTTGATTAAAAAAAAAAAAAAAAACCTTGTCAGCTCTGAGGCTGGCTCAGCTTAAAAATGGGTACCAGGAAATGTTCTGGAAAGTACAGGCTATTCTTCTTCTTCTTCTCCAGGGATCTCTGGTCATGTGCTTAATCCACTGTGGGCCATAAACTGGGATGTCAGCCAGAGGTCTCTTAGGTTCCCCACAGCAGACCTGTCCGAGTTGTGGGATCCAGTCTTAGTTTTATCTGATCAGTAATTTTTATTGCAAACTTTGTAAATTGTGATGTGGTCTCTGTGAAAAAAACAAAATATCATGAAATTTAAAAAAAAAAAAAGTTACTGTTGAAGTAAACAACAACGTACCACAGGTGGGAACAGGTCCTTCCCACTGACCGTTCCGGCAGGTGAGACGAGCATTTGATGTATCCAGGAGACTGTATCCGCTAGAACAAATGTACTCAACCTGAAATCCCTCGCTCATCAGCAGGTTGTAGGTATCATAATGAACTAAAGCATTAGGGATCTCTGGAGGCGGAGGACAGTGCTTTCCTGCAGAAAATAGAATTATGCTAATTATTTCACAGTAGTCACAATGTGGCCAACATCCCACGGCTGCCTTCAATTCCCTTGATATTTCATGGTACTCATTTTAGGCTGGGTGACCTGAGACCCCTGCACAATTATAGAAATCCACCTTTTCTTTAAGCTATTTATACTGAGTCCTCAAGGGGGAATCCTGGGTTGGAATCCTCGGTAAGACTGCAGATTTTTTCTTTGGGGGCAAAAATGAAATCCTAACACAGCCTGTGGCCCGAAATTTTCTGAAGGCCCCTTCTGCTTACATTGCAAAAGTAGTAAATACAGCAGCAATGGGGGGTTTTTTAAATTGTGTGTGTGTTTTTTTTTTAAACAAAATAAATTTTTTAAACAATAATACACTAATATCGCACCTGATGGTTATGTAACCTGTAGTCTAGTCTTAAAAAATAAAAAAGTAAAGTAAAGGACCCTTTTCCACGCCTTTAGGCGTATAGGGCATATAGGGCAAGACCTATATTTTTATAGACCAATCGGCACAAGATGGGTGATGTGGTCAGCATCACGCCGGCCGCCTTTACTTTCCCGGGACTGCACCGGTACCCACTCAAGGCTGGATCGACCTGGGAGCGAACCCGCGACCTTCCGATCCGCGATGAGCGTCTAGCCGCTCGGCCATGGCGACTCCCGTAGTCTAGTCTTGGCAGGAAATAACGATAGTAACTCATGTAGCAGGTTTATTATTCCTGCAAACGAGCATGGCATTGTACGCGTCAATTTTCGCTTCAAAGGTCCCGTGTAGTTAGCGCCTTTTGGATATTTTCTCCAGGTGATGCTGGTGTGTTAGGAAATGAGCAGGAAGACAGACTAGCCAGTTCTGCACCCCATGGTAGTGAATTCATGTAGGACAAGCTAGATGTTGTGAGGGCCCTTTGGGTGCTAGTAAACAGTACGGAGGCACAAATGGATCATTACAGCCCGAGAGTGGAGCTGCAGGGAGTTACCAGGGGATCTGGCCAATGCTCAACACTCAGGGGAAAAGGTGAAGATGGGGGACTGAGCGCTTATGTGAGTTCCCCAAGTGCTATGATGTCGAATTCTTAATTCAACTTCCAAGGCATCAATTTTGTTTTTGTGTTTAATTAGCAATGAAGTGGGTCGTGAAACAAATCCCCATGTTCTGATGGGCCGCAGATGTAAAACGGTTCAGGAACACTGCTCTACAAAAACCTGACTCAAACAGATGCAAACACTTTGTAAAAAAATAAATAAAATAAATTTAACAGCAACTGACCTGTGAGAATGTTGGGGAAAACAAAAGTTAGTTGCACATCCTTTCTGGACGTCACAAACCAACCTCACAAATTTATTTGGCTGCAAGTGGTTTTACTAGGCAATTTTATGTTTAGCAATTTCCTAAAGAAACTCTACGACAATATGAGGTGTATATGGTTGAGGCAGCCAAAGGAGCAGAAGCAGAGACTTATATCTCCCTTGACACTCTGAGTGGCAAAACAAGAAGTGAAGAAGAAGAATGCTATTGCAGATGCTCATACTGTTGTCAAAATTTATGCAAAAAGGTCAGGTGCCAAATCAAACACCCAGCATGTCAAAATTATGAAACTGCCTTAATAAATCCAGACATGTGCCAATGCCCACTGAAACAAGTAAAAAAAAAAACTGTGCTCTCACTTGTACAAGCTGGCAGACGGATTGAACCATCTGGCAAAGCCCACAATCCACTGAGACCACACATGATGATGTAACTTGTTTGGAATGTGTCTTCACTTGAGTAGCCATGCTCACACAGCACGGTAGCTACACTTCCCTGCACCTTTGGAAATGTGAAGTCCCCGTTGTTGTATTCCACTCTAGCATTCAGAATTACTGGGCCAGAAATGCATGAAACTGAAAAGAAAAACAGTCAAAAAAAATTAAATCTGCTCAATTGAAAAATATTTCATCTAATGTCAAATCAGTCTTCTTGTGGGGAACAAAAACAGGGAAAATAGCACACAAACATAATTTTCTTGTAATTTCCCCCTCTCTACATGTGGGTTCTGGGGCTCCATTTTTGGGCGGGGGGGGGGAGGGGGGGGGACCATTAGGTAGCGATAGGAGGAGACTAACCACTCTATGATTATAAGAGCTCAGCTCGCTAGCTCAGTTAGTTAAACCTGACTGCGCAGTGACCAGGTGATGAACTCCTTATGGCACACACATGAAAAACAAAAACAACTAATACCTTCATTACTGTCTGGAACACAGAAGGGTGCCTCCGCAGGGGTCCATGATCCATTAACACACTCCTGTTTGGGTGGACCTTCTAAATGATAGCCAAATTTGCAAGAGTAATGCATCATGTGTGTTGGCAGCTTGTTCTCTACAGTGTTACCATTCTCCAGTGGGGCCTGTGTAGGACACTGAAATATACCTGTAGAGAAAGCAAAAACATAGTGAAATGTAATTGCAGACAGCATAAACATAATGAAAGATGCCTGCAGACAGCATAAACATAATGAAAGATGCCTGCAGACAGCATAAACATAATGAAAGATGCCTGCAGACAGCATAAACATAATGAAAGATGCCTGCAGACAACATGAACATAATGAAATAAGCCTGCAGACAGAATAAACATAATGAAGGATGCCTGCAGACAGCATAAACATAATGAAAGGTGCCTGCAGACAGCATAAACATAATGAAAGGTGCCTGCAGACAGCATAAACATAATGAAATATAACTGCAGACAGAATAAACATAATGAAGGATGCCTGCAGACAGCATAAACATAATGAAAGGTGCCTGCAGACAGCATAAACATAATGAAAGATGCCAGCGGACAACATAAACATAATGAAAGATGCCTGCAAACATCTCAAAGAGTTTTAGAAAAATCACTTCCACATCGTTGCCTGCCTCAAGATGATCGACAAGGCGGGGAAGGGAGTTACCAAGAGAACCCTAACTTCTGTTTGGAAGAAGCTTTGGCCGGAGAGCGTTGTTGATTTGTGACTTTAAGGTGTCAGTGACAGTACCTGTGGAACCTGTAGTCAACGAAATTGTGTCTTTGGCCCCTATCAGGGGATTTTAGGTGGATAACAGTGATATTGAAGAGCTTGAGGAAGAGCACAGCCAAGAGCTGACCACCCAAAAGCTTAATGAGTTGCATTGTGTTTCACTGCAAGAAGTTTTGGAGAAACGTTTGTCAGAGGAGGAGGAGGAGGTAACGGAAAAGCAACAATCTTTTGGCGAAATAAGAGAAATGCTGAAAGCATGGCAAACTGTTGCATATTCCATTGAGAAGCATCACCCTAATAAGGAAGTGGCTATGCGCGTTGCAAATTTATTTAATGATAATGCTGTGTCGCATTTTTGCCAAATTTTGAAGCGTCGGCAAAAACAAATGTCTCTAGACATCTTTTCTAGTAAAAAAAAAATATTTAGCTTTGTAACATAATTATTTCGAGTTTTTTTCCCCTGCAAATCGAATTCGCATTCCAGGTGGGTTCGTTCCGCGTTTGAAGAAAAGATGATTAATTTTCTTTGAATAAACGTTATACATAGAATTTCGTGAGTATTTTTTTTTTTTCGACATGGAACGCATTATCGTATTTTACATTAATTTATGTGAGAAAAACTGTTTCGCATAACGAGTGTTTCGCTTAACGAGTATGATTCTGGAACGAATTGTGCTTGTTAAGCGAGGTTCTACTGTAGTGACCTTTTAAAAAGAAAGTCTGTTTGTTCGTTCGTTCATACCTCCTGCTACTCCTTCCATGTCCATACCATACTATTTATCTTTGTTACTAATTCTCTTCTCAGTGAATCTGATGGTTTCCTATCTCTACTGTCCTGAGGTTTAATTTTTACGTACAAATAAACATTTGCATACACATAAACAAAACAATGGCTCCCACCTCCAACCAAAGGTCACACTCATACTTTTAACTGTTGCTGTGTTTGTTATTCGACCTATGATTGGTTAATATAAATACATTTTTATCTAACCTATGGTGCCATTTCAATGCTTTGGGATGAATTATGTCCATATTCCTCAGTTGTGGATTCCAGGCTGTAAGACAGACATGGCCAATGAAGACACCTTCCTAGCTTGTCATGTTCTTAGTACACTTGTTTTCATAGCGAGGCACACACACCATCCGGAAGTGACAGGTTTGATTCCCGGCATGGTAACTATAGCTTTCGATTTTTATATTGTCAAGTGTGTCCTTCTATCCTTCTATGTCTTTCTATAAGTGCTGATCAATACAATGTCTGTTTGTTTATTATATATACAATCTTACTTTGAGAGGCTCTGATATTAATAATATTTATGTTTATAAATAAGCCTGTTACACTAACACATCTCTGTACTACATCTGCAACATGACAATTTATAACACTTTCACTATTAATGTATTAAACAATAACTTACCAACGGTCATCGCTAAAGTAGTGTCAAGAGAAGCCACAACATGGAGACACAGTAAACCATAAATGAGTGCCATCCTGAACTCACAGAAAGCCACAGAAAAATCTCAAATCATCTAAATGCTGAAAAGGAAAGAAAAATTATGATATAAAAAAGTAATTTACTATTTAAAATCATTAGGATGACCCTACTGTATAGTAGATACTACAACAACAAGACAACATAAAACTATTGACACACAGAAGCATACCTGTGCTTACCAAGGAAAATCTAACAAGTACTTGTTTTTGATCACGTCTATGTTACCAGTGTCAAACATGGACCCTTACAATAACCCATCATTATCAATTTTCACTTCTACCGTTAAGTGTTGAGGACAGGAACAGTTTGCGATCAATTCTTGATGGGCAGCAATGGCTAATGTCATTCCATGTTGATGTAGAAGCTATAACTAATAAGTACAAAATAATAACAACAGACATAAGGTGTCTTAGAAAAGCTCGTGGAGTAACAATCTGAAATGAAGAAATTAGAAGAAGACTTGGATGGAAACCAGTCATCCAATTCATTAAAGAGCAACAGACAAAATGGTTTTGCCATCTGACAAGAATGTTCTGGTACCACAGAGAACAATGCAGAAGAAATATATTGAGTACAGAGCAAGCGGAAAATCACACAAAATATAAAAAACGGGAACCACCTTAAATACACGAGGATCAACTCATACCATGCATTAGAATGAGCACATAGAAGATCCTTGCGTTCTCCTCCAAAATTTTGATGAATAACTGAACAAAGATAAGAAGATACTACTGTATGTTTATGAATGAAATGCTAACAAATGTCACATCTACTTAGTCATTATTTTATGAGATGAGAGACAGATATTGTCTCAATGATTAATGATTCTCAATTCAAAGCCAAAACCAAGCAGCTTGCCATTAAACATCCTTATCATCATGTAGCATATGGCCATGTTATGAGAAGAAGGAAACTGGAACATGCTGTGAGACCTTTAGAAAAACTTGCGGAGCAAGAGACAGGAGAAGACAAAATAAAAAGATTTTTGATAGCCTTTTCTTTCATGGCATGCAAGTGTGTCAGCACATGAGCTGATGAATGCTGTTAGAGGCTGCAGGCTGTGGAGAAGCATAACTGCCCTTGTCAATCTGCAAGATACTTGATGATGATGATGATTATAATGCCAGGACATGCACGTTTCTCCATATCACACAACAACTAGTCTCCAATCAGGTCTCTGTTCTTGTCCCACCAATGCACTGTGGTCAATTCATCAAGACTTTTTAAACTGTCGTCTCCTTACTCTTTTGTAATCAAATAGGACAGCTGCCATTGGGCTTCCAAGCTGATTTCTCCTGAGATAAGTCTAGAAAATCTTGACTGCTTACTTTATCTGCTTAATAATGCTTTACTGCTTAATTGATCTAATCAGCTGGTATTCTAATGAAGAAATTAGAAAAAAAATAAAACTGAAACTATCATACAATTCATTAAAAAGCAAACAGATGATATACTTTGGCTATCAGCAAACAAATGATATACTTTGGCTATCTGATGAGAATGCCCTGGTACCAGCTACCAACCAGAGCCACACTTAAGAAATATAATGAACACAGAGCCAGGGGAAGACGATGCACAAGATGGCATAAAGAACAACCTTTAAAAAAAATGAAGACCATTTTAAACAACACATTTAAAATAGTTGACAGATAATCCTTACATCTCCCCCTAACACTTACTGAGGTATCTAAAAGAAGAGAAGTCGTGGTAGTAATTGGTTTTCATCTGTTTCTCATGGAAGTTCTGCCTGGTGATAGCCTACCCGCAGTGCTTTGCTAGATATTTTGGCAGAATCAGGTGCAGAAGTTTTCTTCTTCTTTATTTTCTCTTCTACCACTTCAGATGTTAAGAGGAGTAGACAGCTCTATCACTGTTTTTTTTTTAAATGAAAAGTTATGTTCATGTGAATCACTGCAAAACAATGGTCTTTGAACAGCAGAAAAACAGAAGCAAATGTAATTACAAAGAAATTCAACCTCCAAAATGGAGCATCAAAGTTAAGGGGCAATCCTCAAGTAAGCTGATACATTTAAGTACTTAGGTACCTTGATAACAGCAGATGAAAGATGTATTTAAGAAGTTTAATGTAGATGGCTGCAAAAAAAAAGTTTTTTTTTTAACAAAATAAAGAATATTCAATATTCATTATTCTTTGCAATCTTTCCTTGTCAATTGAGACAAGTAAGAACATTCTAGAGTTTTAGAAATCCTATCCTGTTATATGATAGTTGGATGATAGTGAACAATTATTTCAAAGTGGTGAAGACTAGGTTTTATGAGTGAATGATGAGAATACCCTGGACAGATTAAAAGAGTAATGAAGATGTCGGCTCTCCTTTCAATACCAGACGAGGGCTGGACGCGGGCTGGACGGCTTAGTTCAGTTTAGTGGGAGTTCTCTCCCTTGGCCGCACTGGAAACAGTGAGCGGAAAAGTGACGAATCAAAGAAGACAGTGAGGTCGACATCAGGGCTGCCAATGCTTGGTTGTGTCCCCCAGATCTGGGGGTTTTTTTTTACGCTGCGGGGAAATCTGGGTTTTGTGTTTTTTTGGTTTTTGCCGATGTGTATTATTAGTTCGAGTCCCAAAACCCAGGTTGACTTCGCCTTGAACGGACACCAGGTATAGTAATGGAGGGTAAAGGCAGCAGGTGTGATGTTGACCACATCAACACCTAGGTACCACTTGGTCTATAAAACATAGGCCAACCCTATATGCCCACAAAGCTGACGACTTTTACTCAAATTATATGTTGCATAATATAATAAACATAGGCAATGTAATGTATACCCAACTGATGATACCACATGGCACAGGATGATGGTTTATTCTGTAAGATCTTTACACAAGTAGACCGAATGAATATTTTCTGGAAAGATGACAGAGGGAAGGAGGGTTCGCTATTGCATAGTCCTAACTGTGAATAGTAACTTTAAGAACGTCATAATAGGTAGGGACTAGTAAATAGTTACAATTGTCCAACGGACAAGTATCAAGGTTGATGAAGTCACGGAATATTTATACGATTGTAGAATATAGAATAGTAGGATCTCGATAACATATTTTAGGATACAGCTAAGGCTTATAGGGGATCTCAGCTACTCCCTACCATTATAAATCTCACCTGAATTCGTATATTATATTTGTGATTTCTTGGGGTTAGGCCGATGGTGTGGCTGGGCAGTCGTTGAATCTAGCTCTAAGGGTGTCTCCTAGTAACACTACAAAAACGTCATGAATTATGTGCGCCTTCGTACATTTTCTACTCTTCTTGCATCTATGTTCAACTATGTTTATTTTAAGTGCGCAATTCTTCTAGCTACGAAATGCAATTAACTCTTGCCGGACTGAAATATTCCGTTGTTTTGTCACAATAAATGACCAATAAATTTGCGTGGTTAGGGGTAGGGTTAGGGTTAAGGGTAGGGTTAGGGGTAGGGATAGGGTTAGGGGTAGGGTTAGGTTTAGCGTTAGATGTGACAATTGTGACGCAGGAGTTCCCTATAATCGCGCACAGTCACATACACACCCAAACAGTCGACGGACTGTGGGTGCTACGGACAATTCGCCACCGATTGGGCACCAGCCGCGCGCTATTGCCGTCATATTTGGCAGAATTTCATTGGTGCCACTCCCACAAGCATCAGATTGTCGGCCAGTATTTGGAACTCCTACGTCAAAATTTTCCCATCTAACCCTAACCCTACCGCTAACCCTAACCCAAACTCTACGCAACCCTACATGCAACCGTATGATGATAGGCAACCCTACACGCAAGAGTATGATGACTACGCAAACCTACACGCAACCGTATAATGACTACGCAACCCTACACGCAAGCGTACGCAACCCTACACGCAACCGTATGATGATAGGTAAGTATGTGATTTGTTTCGTGACTTTTCCGCTCACTGTTTCCAGTGCGATCAAGGGAGAGAACTTCCACTAAACTGAACTAAGCCGTCCAGCCCTCGTCCGGTATTGAAAGGAGAGCCAAGATGTCTTATAAGGAACTGACTATTCACGTCTCTCTCGCTCTTTCTATGTATCTATCTATCTATCTATCTATCTATCTATCTATCTATCTATCTATCTATCTATCTATCTACTCTTTCTCTCTAGCATACACACATGCACATAGATCTTTGCCTGTGATTAGCAACATTAAAATAGTGAAGTAGAGTAGTCTGCATGCCGATTCATTCATCCCTGCGTACTAAGTACTAACACTAACAGTAGGGGTAGTAACTGATTTTAACTACAACTACACTAATTATTCCCAACGAATGAAACCTCAGAAGGGCCGTGCCCAAATATGCTGCCACATTATCATAAGACTACTACGACTTTACAAGTGAATAACAAGTAAACTGTTTAAAAAATGAATAAATCATGACAACAGAGTTACTATATGATAACTAACTAAATAAGATTTAGATTTACATTACAGTACCAGTACCTATGATGCGTTGACGAGTTAAATGTAGTCGATGTGCTTGTTTCGGTGTCCTTAGTGCCCCAATACAACAAATAGTATCCTAATGTGCGTGGCTTAAGTCAGAAATACGATATTCATGTAATAAACAAAGACTATTATTAATTTAGACGCCATCTTGATGTCTCCATGACGTCATTCTTGTGGGAGGAAAAATAAGAACCTGGCTGGCTATTGTCACGGAAAACTGCTACAATATTAATTTCATCTTCTCCTTCTTCGACTCTATTCTCTCTCAAAAGGAAATTTGGCTCGTTGTGGTTAACAACAATCATGTGCTATATCATGGTGCAGCACAACCTATTTTAGCAAGCCTCTAATTTTATTTTCATATGTTATCCCTCCCCCTCCCTTTTTTTTTTCTCTGTGCAGATTTGCAGTCTGTGGGACTGACTGACTGACTGACTTTCTACCCCACCAGGACATCACACAAGCGATAAACACCAGATGACACAAAGTGCCACCATGTGGATGAGGATCGCCGTGGAGAGGTCCCAGAAACCGCGTTCAGACAATTGGCCACATTTATGGCCTGCCTATATTGCGGCCCCTGGCAAAAGCCAGAGTGGGGCTTTAAATAACAAAAAATTACGACCTAAAAAGGACGTATGAGTATATCAACGAGATGTAGAGAGTCTGTGGGACTTCTTTGCGTTCGGTTTCGTATGCTCAGATAGTGTTGCCACTTTGGATGTTTTACATCCAGATCTAGATGTTTTCCCTTGTATCTAGATGGTGTTTTTGACGTCTAGATGGTAGATGTAATTCTAGATGGGTTTTTATTTGGAATTAGATATTTAATATATTTTTTTTTTAAATTTCAGTTCATTCTAGTAATTACTGAATGAAAATACTAGTATCCAAGAAAGGAGGCTGGATACCCACACCAGATTTTCTCCCCAAGACTCACTTCATCGCCTCTCTAGAGAGGGACAGTCTATTATATTCAGACTAAGGACAGGGCACAACAGATTTCGTCAACATATGTTCAAATTTTTCGGTGTAGGAAATACGGAGACGTGTCCCTGCAGCGTGGCACCTGAAAATGCTGAGCATGTGCTCCAACACTGTCAACTGTATGCTGACAACAGAGACGCAATCTGGCCTGTTCCAACCACAATGAAGACAAAACTGTAAGGTACACAAGAGGATATGGATTGCACGATAGCTTTCATAAAGGCTACCGGCCTCCTGATATAAGTTTTCTGACAGAAGGATCGAAGAAGAAGAAGAAGAAGACTGAATGAAATATTTATTGCACATTTCGTTTTGTTTTGGTCTGGGCATGTACTTTGTAGTAACTGCGATTACTTAAAATTTGAACTCACTGGGATCAAAGTTCAACAATCTGGCAGCCCCGGTACTGATTAAGAGCGCGCGTAAATCATACTGTCTTTTTTTTTAAGTGTATCCTCACTGTGTTGTGAAGTATAGCTGTGATGCTGACTTTGTGGGGGGGGAGGGGGGGGGGGGTTGGTTCGATGTTTTTTTTTTTTTAATTGCTTACCTTCATATGTGTCTTCCACTCTGGAAAACCCTTCAACATGCCAAAAGTAAAGCAGTAGAGCAAAAAAATTCGAAATGAGTGGCTGCAAGATGACTATGCGATGGCAGTTCATGGGGATTCGACTAAGGCTCGTTGTAAGTACTGCAAGTGTGAAATTAAAGCGACAATACATGACTTAAAGAGTCATGCAGAGACTAAAAAGCATAAAACTGCAGTTCCATTCACCGCTGACATCTGTTTTAAAAACTAAACCGATTACTGAATTATCAAAAGTTGAAGGATGTCGCAATGTTTTTAAGTTGTCATTGTGCAATTTCGAGCTGTGACAATTTGATTGATTTGTTTAAAAACACTATTTCTGACAGTAAATTTATTGATGACGTAAAAATGCATCGCAGCAAGTGTATACATATTGTAAGAAATACTTTATTTTCTTTTGAACAAGATTTGATCTGTGATATTTCTATAAATAAATATAATTTATTACTAGATGAATCGAATGACACTTCTGTACTTAAAGTGCTTATTGTGTGTATTATATATTACAGCAACTGTAAAGACAAAGTAGTTTCTACATATCTTCGGATGGAAAAGTGTGATGCAGAAAGTATAGTTCAGGAACTGAAGAAACTTTTAATCAACAAACAATTAGACTCGAAGAGTTTGACTGCAGTTGGTACCGACAATGACTCGCTGATGATTGGTATCAACAATGGCGTTTATGCTTAATTGAAAGAATATATCTCATCTTTGATCCAAATACAATGTGTGACATTCCTTGCAGCTAGCATTATCACATGTTTCATCTGAATGTTTACCAAGGAATTTGAAATACCTTTATGCTGAAACACATAACTGGTTTTCCAAATCATATGTCAGACAACAGCAATACAACTTACATAAAGCATTAAATGATGTTTTCGCACCACTAAAAATTCTGTCGGATTGCAAAACTAGATGGTTATCAATACAACCAGCAGTTGAAAGAATTGTGAGCCAATGGTTGGAGTTAAAGACACACTTCAAAATAACAAGACAAAGTGAAAAGTGCTACACAACTGAAATACTATATGGAATGTACAGTAATGTAGAAAAAAAAAAAAAAGTTGGCATTCCTTCTCTTTTTACAACCTATTCTAATGGAAGTGTAAAAAGTTCATAAACTTTTCGAATCTAAACATGTTGTTAAAGTTAAATTACTTGACGATCTCACTTTGCTATTTCACTTAGTTGGTAAAAGACTGGTGTTGCCAACTTCTCCAGCTGATTTGCTCACTTGAACTAAAGAGAGAGCTATTTGGCTCCTAAGCCACACATTGGATATCAAATCAAATAAACAATTGATGATTTAAAAACAAAAGGACTGTTAACAGAAAATGAAGAGAACAACTTTGGAAAGCGCTGTCAAGATTTCTTTATCTCATTATTCAAGCAATTGAAGCAGAGACTTCCTGCGAATCGAGATGTACTGAAAAACATTTTACTCTTTTCCGTGAGCAAAATACTTCAGCCAGTAAAGGACATAGATAAATATTGTAAAGATATGAAATATTTAGGGGCTACTGATAATAGTGTGGCGGAAGCAGAATATCAGTTAACCAAAATAAACTTGGTTGACTGGACAAACAAAACAGAAACTGAAGCGTTTTTGGTGTGAAGTGAGACAATTTAAAGATGCCTGAAGAATCAGTCCATTCTGTAAGTTCTTTTAATGTGCCATCTCTGTCATGATACTACCCCCTTCAAATGCTGACGTAGAAAGAGTTTTTCAGTGCTATGAATTATATCAAATCTAACCTAAGAAATAGGATGAAACTTGACCTCTCAAATGCTATCTTGACTATAAAATTTGGCCTGATGAGAGTAGGAACATGCTGTTCAACTTATCAGCTCTCTGTGTATTAAAAGAAATTGGAACTGCTAAAGCATACCAGAGTCGTTTTGGACCTGAAGCTTTAACTTCATCATCCAAGCTAAGTTAACCCTGTGGATCTTGTGAGACAGACATAACTGAAGATAAGAACATAATTATATAGGGTAAGTCATTTCAATAGCTATATAATTTCTGACTGTTTCTTTTGATGTTTTTTTCTAGATGTTTTCCCACGCAAATCTAGATATTTCTAGATATTTTTAAAACCCGGTTCTAGATGTTTTCTGTCAAAGAAAAGTGGCATCACTGTGCTCAGATCAGACCATCAGTTGGGTTGCCGCTATGAACTCGCATGTCAGCAGCAGGTCCTTTATGGTTCCCATAGCTTGCTCTGCACACTTTGCTTTTGAGGCCAGGTATCTTAATCCTGGTCCGCCGATGCGCAGAGCTATCATCAGTCGGTTAGGGTGGACTCCTTCGAGGCTCGGAACCCGGAGCTGTTACCACCTGACAGTAGTCCACAGGAGCAAGGTAAAGGTAAAGGTTTCTAAGCATACTCATTAATAAAAGATTGCGCTGATGTCTGTTTCCGTTACTAGGTGCCCACGCCATTCAGGCCGATATGTCCGTCTTCGTTGGGGGAAGACTTCTTATCCGTGTCCTGGTTCATCCACGGCCGACTCTATTTCCAGAATAGCGTGTTAAAACCTAAACCTTTACGTTTCCGGGCATAGAAAGAGACTTCCTTTGGCACTCATGCCTCGTCGAGTCGCAGGACCTCTCCTATGCTGAGGGGATGTTATGATATGATGTTCGCTTGGCGTATACAATGGTTGTGGGAGGTTGTGTTGTCGTGAGTCAATTTAAGGCGCTGCAGGCGCCTGTGTACAAGTAAGAAGTACTGCGGGGGGGGGGGGGGGAGAGCGCCTCAGTCGTGACGATTCTTAAGTATCGAAACGGAGATGTTTTTGTATTTATACGTTCTTTGACAGTGCCCCCCCCCCCCCCTTTTCCGAGAGAAAGAAACCACTTACAAGGAACGTAGGAGTGAAAACATATTGCTCTTTCCATTGTCCCGAGCCGTAGCGCAGGTAGCAGAACGTGAAAATCCCCGTGTGGGTTCCGGGGCCCTTTTATAGGGAAAACAAGAATAGACTCACTGGCTACCCAATAGCATGTCGTAAGAGTCGACTAATTGGGAGCTTCCTTTGAAATCGGAGTGCATCTGAAAGGGGCAAGGAACCATCAGTCTGCATACAAGTGAGTCAGATCTGTAAAATGAATGGACACGAAACACTCAGGTTCTGGAATAGGACTGCAGTCCAGAAGTGGATGAACAACCGGAACTTTCCGCCAGAGTTTGCAGCTGGTGAACGTGAAGAAAAAAGAAGAAGAATGTGAAAGCAATCATGCAAGCGAGCGATGGAAGGCCGAAATAGGGACGGGTAAAGTGTTCACAATAAGGAAAACATGACACTCCCGCAACATAGGAGAGGTTGAGCGACTGGAGGAGGCATGAATGGTAAGGGAAGTCACTCCCTTTCTGGGCCGGGAAAACGTAAAATGAACACACCTTAGCTCAACACGTTTGACACATTAGTAGAAGTAATCTAGTTTTTTGCGGTTCGCAATACCGGTACCATTTTAGAAACTTTGTAGTGCATACCGGCACCTTTGCTTCTAAAAAAGGCCTTAGTAGTCGTAGTCGTAGCCGTAGTAGTAGCGGCAGTAGCAACAGTGACAGTAGATTGTGCGGATATATATATATATATATGTATATATATATATATATATATATATATATATATATATATATATATATATATATATATATATATATATATATATATACTGAGGGACATAACCTGATTATTTATCAACACACCGTTCTGTAAAAACAGTCAACTTGATTTTCAAACTGACATTTTAATTAAAATGTCTAACTCTTCAGTGTTAACCGTAAGTAGTTGAGCATGACTCGTTCAGATATGATGTAAAATGTCGAGGGTAATAAATACCTGCCTGCAACGTATTGAACAAGTATCAAGCAGTTTATGCCAAGAACCATGCATTTGACAAACTGTAACCACAATTGCAAATTTGATGTCTTGACTTTGTTGTTGTTGTTGTTGTTGTTGTTGTTGTTGTTGTTTTTTTTTTTTTTTTTTTTTTTTTTAATTGTTCTTTTTTTTCCCTTTTTTTTTTCTTTTTTTTTGGGATGGGGGGGGGGGCGGGAGGGGCACAGCCTAGGCACCCCGGCAGTGGACCACAGCCTGGGCTCCTCGGTTGCGGGCCACAGCCTCGGCACCCCGGCTGCGGGCCACAGCCTCAGCACCGCGGCTGCGGGACACAGCCTCGGCACCCCGGCTGCGGGCCACAGCCTGGGATTCTCGGCTGCGGGCCACAGCCTCGGCACCCCGGCTGAGGGCCACAGCCTGGGCTCCTCGGCTGCGGGCCACAGCCTGGGCTCTTCGGCTGCGGTCCACAGCCTGGGCTCCTCGGCTGAGGGGCTCCCCGGCTGCGGGCCACAGCCTTGGCACCCCGTCTGTGGCCACAACCTTGGCACCCCGTCTGCTGATACAGCCTTAGCACCCCGTCTGCCGATACAACCTTGGCACCGCGTCTGCTGATCCAACCTTAGCACCCCGTCTGCTGATCCAACCTTGGCACCCCGGCTGCTGCCACAACCTTGGCACCCAGGCTGCTGCCACAGCCTTGGCACCCCGGCTGCAGCCACAGCCTTGGCACCCCGGCTGCGGCCACAACCTTGGCACCCCGTCTGCCGATACAGCCTTGGCACCCCGTCTGCCGATACAACCTTGGCACCCCGGCTGCAGCCACATCCTTGACACCCCGGCTGCAGCCACAGCCTTGGCACCCCGGCTGCGGCCACAACATTGGCACCCCGTCTGCTGATACAGCCTTGGCACCCCGTCTGCCGATACAACCTTGTAACCCCGTCTGCGGCCACAGCCTTGGCACCCCGGCTGCAGCCACATCCTTGGCACCCCGGCTGCAGCCGCAGCCTTGGCACCCCGGCTGCCGCCACAACCTTGGCACCCCGGCTGCGGCCACAGCCTTGGCACCCTGTCTGCTGATACAGCCTTAGCACCCCGTCTGCCGATACAACCTTGGCACCGCGTCTGCTGATCCAACCTTGGCGCCCCGTCTGCTGATACAACCTTGGCACCCCGGCTGCGGCCACAGCCTTGACACCCCGGCTGCAGCCACATCCTTGGCACCCCGGCTGCAGCCGCAGCCTTGGCACCCCGGCTGCCGCCACAACCTTGGCACCCCGGCTGCGGCCACAGCCTTGGCACCCTGTCTGCTGATACAGCCTTAGCACCCCGTCTGCCGATACAACCTTGGCACCGCGTCTGCTGATCCAACCTTGGCGCCCCGTCTGCTGATACAACCTTGGCACCCCGGCTGCGGCCACAGCCTTGACACCCCGGCTGCTGTCACAGCTTTGTCACCCCGGCTGTGTCACAGCCTTGGCACCGATACTGCCTCCCCTCCGCTTGTTCCTGCAGATCTGTAACAGTGGCTGAACTTGTGAGCATGACGAATCTTCGATTCTGGGACTCCGCCACCCGAAGATGTTGATACCTCATTTCCTTCTGCAGCAAGAAGAGAGAACACCAACCTCCTCTAGGATGACGGTTCTGCAGCACAAGTTCTCGAGTCATAAGTAGCAGCTTGTTCCGGATCTGACAGTCTTTCCCTCCATGGCAGAAGATTTTACGTTCTCCAGATTTCTATCGGTGACAGTAAGAAGACCCGGGTCCATCGTGCTTGCAAGCATAAGTTTCTCTTGATAGGGGATTTAATTCCCCTTATGTTCTCAATAAATAGATGAGTACGGATGTGCAAGAAGGTCACGCACACGTTAACTTATTACATACAACGTTCTCACGTGGAAAAATTACTTTCTAAAGGAGATCATTTCTAAAGGAGGACTTGCCGAGACGTCGAATAAACGTGCGGAGTTTGTTCACTGAGTTTCATCATCATGGCCCGTGACACCCGCGCAGCGAGCTCAGATACCCAGTTTTCTATCAACCTTTGCAGAGATACCCAAATCTACTCCAGGAGCCGACAAAGATAATCACAATAGATTGGGACCTGCCAGCCAGCTTCTTTAGTATCAAGACGCATCACCCATCTACAGTTATTGTGACCGTGTCTGGTCCAGGGGCCGCCTCTGAAGCTTCACTTCCCTGGCTGACCAGTGCCCTGATAGGCCCCGGCGGAGTACCGCCCAGCGGTATCGTCCAACTCTACAGATATATACATAGCTCCAGAAGGGCGTGGTTCATCCAAACACTGACTGCCAGAAATCAGAGGTTGTAGGATTTTCCCTTCTCCGCCTTTGATTATCCAGGATGGGCTCCCTGGGTGGGACCTCGGTAGGGATCGGGACATATCCATGCGCCAGTGGGCCTAGCATCGGTCGCACCTTACGGTAGGTGGGGGTGCAAGTTCACACTCAGCCGAGGGTTTCTGTCTGGCTTACCCCAGCCAAAGCATTGTATTTTACCCCTTCAGTTGGGAACTACATTTACCGAAGATGGGAATTTGGATAAAGAAATTGACATTAGATGCAGTAAAGCAAACCAAGTATTGGGACAGCTAGCCCCCCTCTTACAGCATAAGACAATCCCAATCAGCACAAAGAGACATCTTATTCAAAGCATGTTTATTCCAACTCTGTGCTACCAGTGCCAGACATGGTCACTCACAACAAACCATTAAAAAAAAAATTAGTAACCACGGAAATGAGATGTCTGAGAAGGGCTATAGGAGTGACCATAAGAGAGAAGATCAGGAATGAGATCATAAGAGAACAAGTTGGCACAGAACCAATTCTGGATTACATACAAAGACAGCAAGTGAAATGGTTTGCCCACTTAGAGAGAATGCCTTGTGACACCATACCATACAAAGCATACATGGAAAGAGAAGAAGGACGTAGAGCACGGGGTAGACCAAGAACAAGATGGAAGAATAACATCAGAGAAACTCTACAACAGCACGATGTGCCTATGGTCGAGGCAGCCAGAAGAGCTAGAAACAGAACCTTATATCTCCCTCGACACCCACAGCGGTAAAAGAGGAAGTGAAGAAGAAGAAGGCATCGCGGGTCCATTTTGTTAGCGATAGAGACTTGCTATGCGTCAGAGCGTAGGTACGGTTGACTTGACTGGCAGAGGTTATGAGTTCCGCCCAGGCATATCCCATTTTTTAGGTGGGACCTGTGCATACTAATCCATGCTACCCGTCTGTAGTACTAACATCTCAAGGGTGACAGTCAAACAGTTACAAATCTGAGTCTGAAGAAGCTCAGCACAGTGCACAGGCTCTGTAGCAACGGCGAGGATCCTGCAATTTTTTGCGTGGATTTTTAACTCCAAATTTTGCCCAGGCAGCGATGTTAGGCTACTCGTCCAACTGCCAAAGGATTTGTACGTGCGCAACAATACACACGGGCGTCCGATGTCACTTCCCAGAGACCAGGCGGAATTACTAGAATGATGATCGTCTAAGATGGCGAAAAACGAAAACATACTATGCTTACCGGCACAGCACGATGACGACAATAATTTTAATGAAGAGAAAAATACGTTTTCTGGCCCCAATTACGCACTTGGTTATTTCATTATCTCCGTGCCATATATCTTCGGTTACTGTTTGGCAAAAGTTGTTGTAGTTTGATACCTCGGTATCTCAATATTGCGTAAGCGAACTTTAGCACTCTCCCCAAAACTGCACGAGAACGTCATGAACCTAAAATTCTGCTATTGTTAAAGTCGAGGGCGAAACATAAAGACTAAAACAAATACGAAAATAACAGTGAAGCTTGTAAACATTTACGCAATTACACAGGGAGCAGACCAGCACAACGAGGATTTTAAAAACTGACTTACGTGTTTTTAAGTTACATAGGCCCTGGCAGTATTGTACACACGTTCTCTTCTAAATTACTGGAATATTTGTAAATCGTCTGTTTTTCAGTTTTCAATGTTTCCTCTATGTCAGTGTTTCCCCAACTTTTCTTCGTCGCGGCTCCTTTTGTCAATTAAATTTTTCCACGGCGCCTTAACCTAAGTAAAAGTATGACTATTTGTATGTAAGAGATTAAAAAAAACTCGTGTATCTTCTAATATTTCGCGGCGCCCCTCTAAAGAGATCGAGGTGTTATTCTGGCTGCTTCGACCATAGACACATCGTGGTGCTGTATAGTTTCTCTAATGTTATATTCCCATATTGTCATCTGGTGTCATCACTGTGATGTATATGTTTGCTTACTTCATATTGAAGGCCTCACTTCCATACCTTTCTATTCTGGCAAACAGAGCTTTTGGTTTGTCTATTCCACCGAGTGCTGATGGTCTGTAAAAATATGGGACGCTCTGCCAATATGCCCGATGCGCCGAAAGGCGTGAAAAGGGATCTTTACTTTTTTGTTTTTATTGTTAGTCATAAGTGGAGGTTTAAATGTCACTGCAGATGAGTCACCCTATACTGCATTCCTAGCCAGCTGAAATCAGACAAAATGTCCTTTCCTGTCCTATGGGACAGCTAGTGAAAAACAAGCAAAACACTGAAGTAAAGTAAAATGCACAAGACAGTCAATAAGGTTAACATCATGGCACAAGGATAGTAACCCATAAGTGCTCCGTTTTTCATTTAACTCAGGTCCAAGTCCGAAGAAGCTCAGCACAGTGCACAGGCTCTGTAGCACCGGCGAGGATCCTGAAATACTTTGCGTAGATTTTTAGCTTCAAATTTGGCCCGGGCAGCGCGTTATTCTACTCTTTTCGATTTCCAACTGCCAAGGGAATTTTTGTACGTGTGCAACAATGCACACGGGTGTCCGATCTCACTACCCAGAGACTGGGGGGGGGGGGGGGGGGTGATGCCTAGAAGTCCCAGTCCACGTGAAAAAATCCCAGCCCTTATCGGGGATTAAACCTGGAACCATGCCTCGAGACCACACAGCCCCTACAGTCAGTAATACATTCCTGAAGTTGAAGCCATTGCTAATATATCAATGAATATGCTGACACATTTAACCAGCAGAGTTGCTGTCAGAGCGGGTATCCCTGGAATATGTATATATACAGATAGGCCCACACACACATTTATGGGGTGACAAAATGGCAAAAATAAATGGTTAAAAAAATTGTTTTGAAGGTGTGGGCGTTGATCGGAAAATGTTAACAGTGGGTACCACCTGACTTTGTTATGCTTCTGACTGTGACTTCCCCAAACAAGTGGTGCATGGGTAATAAAACAAAATGCAGAGAACAACTGCTTAAGATTAGTTTAAAGAAATGAATAATAAAAAATAAAGCAAAAAAAACAAACAAAAAGAAGATAGTAAATGGTTTGACATTTTCTAAATATTTATTGAATTTGAACTTTCAGAAGCTGCTAATAAAATGTAAAACTGTCTATCATTGAATAATATTTCAGTAAACATGACACTCATAAGAAGCAAACCACACAATGTCAATGATAAATAATCACTAGTCAATTTACATGACAGGATAGCAAATACTGTGCTAGGTGTCTGAATAATGTAAAAATGTTGGTTTTCCAGATATTGCATGTTTCTTCTTTTATTTGATGGCTTCCTTGCTTTCCCCCAAAAGATAAATTGTTCTGATAACAAAACTTTTTTTTTTTAAATTCCTCTTCGGTTCCACACAGTTTTATGTATGAAGTTGACTCACTGTACCAGTAATACCTTCTTACTGGGCTGTGCAAGGGACACTCTTGCAGGGCAGGATATGTTCTGTGGTTTGTAAGAACAGCCAGTTTGGGCACAGTGGCGAGTTACTCAGACAAAGCTTGTGTATATGCTCCTTCCATCAAAATAAGTGATTTAATTGTGTTGTTGTTCACATTCCCCCCTGTCTTAGTTCACATGTAATGCTGCATACGTCACCAGAACTGATAGATAAGAAACAGGTTGCTCTCCTTCTCCTGGTTTCATTAGGTCCTCTCTCCCCCCCCCCCCCCCCCCCCCCTTTCCCATTTTATATTTGCCATCCACCAGACAGCTGTCCTTGCCAAATTGTCACTAGGCTTTATGCAAACATGTCCAAGCCAATTTCCACCTTCTTCTTTTGAACACTTTTGCCAGTGTTGGCATTTTGTTTGCCTTTTGAGCTCTTCATATGTGTTCTTGTTTAGCCAAAACAACCACAGGATTCTACTTTGTAGAGGGTCACATGTGTTAGGTAAATATTTTATTAACCATGTACCACTAGGCTGCCGTTGGCATATATATATATATATATAGGCTTCTTCATCTCCAAGAACATTTGCTGTTACAAATTTAAAGAGGTTGAGTTGACCCTTGTAAACTAAAAAAAAAAAAAAAGATAAATTATCCATTATTATGCCTTTAGGCTTTTGGGCATACAGTACTAGCTCCATATTTTTTAAATTGATCAACTGACACTTAATAGGAGATGTCAACACCATGTGGCTGTCTTCGATCCCGAAAACATTTCCTCTCTGTAGTGCTCACTACTTAGAAGGAATAGTCAAGATCATATATACAAGCACTTACCTACTCATAGCAATAATCTGAACACAACAAATAAGTCAAATCTCTAAAATGCATGTGCAAGCCAAATTCGGTTTCTGGAACAAAACCAAAATCCAGAGGTGGACGAACAACCAGAACTTTCAAATGGAGTTTACAGGGGAGAAAAAACACATTTAATTCTCTTTATTCTGTTTAGGCACCAGCTGATGTAAACAATTACTTATGTGAAATTAAGCTCTGCTGAAGTTTTACTCTCCTCAATCCTTCAGTAGTGAACCGATGTCTAATCTTCTCAAATAATGGTGAAAACAGAAAGGCCTGTATAAACTTTTTTTTTTTTTATCATCTGTCGGCTAGATAGGTCCTTCATGGTTAGATTTCAAAATTAGAAAATCTATCCAAAATAGCACATGTGCAGGAAATTACAGAACTTTTTAGGTAAAAATGACACAGTCCTTTACAAACTTTATGTGCAGGAAATTACAGAACTTATCAGGTAAACATGACACAGTCCTCTACAAACTTTATGTGCAGGAAATTACAGAACTTATCAGGTAAACATGACACAGTCCTCTACAAACTTTATGTGCAGGAAATTACAGAACTTATCAGGTAAACATGACACAGTCCTCTACAAACTTTATGTGCAGTCCACATCTGTATACATTTTTTCAGACAGCCAGTATTTAAATGAACATGTCAATATTTAGACAATAAAGCAGTGAATAAGTAGGAAGAAATATGATTTTGGCACATAAAACCACATAAATTAATTAAAATTGCACACTTTGCTGTCAAACAATGAAGGTAACATTGCACTCAACACTATCCTGCTGTATCATGTGCACATATAATGCACACCACATAAAGTGACAATTTCACACTAGAGTTATATGAAGCTATTATTCCAGGGAATAATGCATGCACACACACACACAGATATTACTCTAAATTGTACACACCAACAAACTATCTTACCAAATTAAACACAAAAAAGGTTATAAACATTGTAAACAAACAACTATCATTCCATTCAGGGCATACTTGAATGCATGCATGTTTGCACACACACACAAGCACTTACATACACAGAGCTATCATTCAACATAGTACACATATAAAACTATCACTACATATTAAACACACACACAGCACCCACTATACAAAATTATACTCATATAACTCGTTTACAAGGATGGGAACATCTGTTGGATATTGCTGACTGTTTGTAGTTAGCGAAATGTGCACTATAATGCTAACATCAACAAATGCATTATGCACAGGGGAATAATATTTTTAATCGAGCATGATGTCCAAAGTGACAACGTAATCTACCCCGTACATTGTAAGAAAAATTCAAAATGTGTTAGTTCTGCTCTATTAACCTTAAATGGGTACCATGTCTAAAGACGTGACAATGGTCCTTACATCTGCTCCATATATAAAGCTGGCTGCTCAAAATCAAATGGCAAGATAAGATCCCAAATACTGTGGTTCTTGACAGGACAAACCTGCCTAGCATCCAAACAATACTGAAGAATTATCAGCTGTGTTGGGCTGGTCACCTAGCCCGCATGCCAGACTTACACCTCTCAAAGAGAGTATATTATTATATACTTAGCTATAGCAAGGGAAGAAGTCCCAGGGAGGACAGAAAAGGCGTTTTAGGGACACTCTCAAAACTGCTCTCAATTCTTTTGGCATCAACACAGCGACGTGGGAGGCAGCTGCACAGGACAATTCTGGATGGCGTACATACCTCAGGCATGGTGCATCGGCCTGCCAGGCAGCGGGGGTCGCACAGGCAGAGAAAGGGAGGCAGACTAGAAGGAATCGTACTGCTAATCCCACACTTACTGAGGTTTCCACCTGTTATCCGCACTGCTCAAGAACTTTCCAGACTCATATTAGACTAATTAGCCACTTTCGCACTCATAATCACTGACCAGTTACTATTTTGGATGACACGTGGTCTTCATCACCCATGATGGATGAACAACAACATATAATGTTGGCCAAAACGGTCTCTTTCAGTCCCAAACAATGTGTGATGTGTGAATAACACTTCTGTGAATTCCACCCAACATGTAGTTTGTTCTAGCCCTTTTCACAATTTGACGGATGTACAATCAGTCACTAGTACCATTGGAATTGGAACTCTTCATTTGCTGCTGAAGATGGAGACGGAGCGCTTATGGGAGTGTCCCGAGTGCTATGATGTTGATTCTTAATTCAACATCAGTCTCAAGGAGGACCACCTTGTTTGTCTTGTATACACATACATAATTTCATATTGCACACACATAATGCTAACATTTCAGAGTCACACGCTAACAGGAAGATTGGGAATGGAAAGCTGTGTTATAATGTATAATTTACCTCACATAGTTTTTATATATACATTCAGATACACACTATAACTGTTGAATAAATATTGTTTATGCTGCACACAGAAGCACACCATGAAATATGCGGCTCAGACTAATACAAACCATACTGATGTAAATGCTTGTGAATACCTCAAAAGGTGCTTTGACTACTAAAAATAATATAGCTCCTTTTTTCAAGAGTCCAATAATACCCTTTTAACTCTTTGAGTCCCAAGGAACGCATCACACGCTCATAGATTCCTATCTAGAAGGCCAGTGAACGCATGATGCCTTGGGCCTCTGATGATAAATCCCCTGGGACTCAAAGAGTTAATGAGGCTGAAGTCCCAGTGTGGGTTACAGGATTCCATTTTGGTGGTTGGGGGGAGGCAGAATGGTGGTTGGGGGGAGGCAGAATGGTGGTTGGGGGGAGGCAGAATGGTGGTTGGGGGGAGGCAGAATGGTGGTTGGGGGGAGGCAGAATGGTGGTTGGGGGGGGCCAGAATGGTGGTTGGGGGAGGCAGAATGGTGGTTGGGGGAGGCAGAATGGTGGTTGGGGGGAGGCAGAATGGTTGTTGGGGGGAGGCAGAATGGTGGTTGGGGGGAGGCAGAATGGTGGTTGGGGGGAGGCAGAATGGTGGTTGGGGGGAGGCAGAATGGTGGTTGGGGGGAGGCAGAATGGTGGTTGGGGGGAGGCAGAATGGTGGTTGGGGGGGAGGCAGAATGGTGGTTGGGGGGAGGCAGAATGGTGGTTGGGGGGAGGCAGAATGGTGGTTGGGGGGAGGCAGAATGGTGGTTGGGGGGAGGCAGAATGGTGGTTGGGGGAGGCAGAATGGTGGGTTGGGGGAGGCAGAATGGTGGTTGGGGGGAGGCAGAATGGTGGTTGGGGGGAGGCAGAATGGTGGTTGGGGGGAGGCAGAATGGTGGTTGGGGGGAGGCAGAATGGTGGTTGGGGGGAGGCAGAATGGTGGTTGGGGGGAGGCAGAATGGTGGTTGGGGGGAGGCAGAATGGATAAAAGGGACTGCATTAATCAGAAATTACTGTAGAAGTCTCCAACTAAACATAGAAGTCTCCCCCCCCCCCCCCAAAAAAAAAGTATCTCTCGCCATGCTGGTTCTGGAGCTCCATTTCAGTGGACAAAATCCACCCAATGTCTTATCTTTGATAAATTAATTGCAACTATAATTCTTCTTTCCTTCTTTTTCCCTACTGTTTATGCCATAGAGCATTGCAGAGAGAAGTTACATGTTTCTTTTGCTAGTTGCGTAGCTTGTGTTAATGTCACATTGCGTTTCTGTAGTGTCCCTTTTACCCCCTCAACCCATCTCTTTCTTGATCGGCCTCTTGTAGCCTGCTGTTCTCGTGTAGAACGCTCTAGCTGCTGACTGATTTTGTTCTATTCTGACCAGATGACCAAACCATTGGATTCTCTGATGTTCTATGAAATCATCAACTGGTATTGTGCCTACTATTGTTCTTAGTCCTTCATTGGTGACTCTACCTTTTCTTGTTATGATTCTGCCTCTTCTTATTATGATTCCTGTCACCTCTGATAAACTGTTCCACATGAATGCTTACCAGTTTGATATTGTCAATTCATGTTTACAATAAACAACACATGCATACACAAAATCATACATTTAAAAGATGCCAAATTTCAGTGAAAAAACTCTTCATAAAGAATTGTAGCATAAGGTAAATAAATAATCCACAATAAAAAAAATGAATTCTGGCTTTCAAATAAATCTTAAAAGTGGAGTTAGATATGATGTAAAGTGAATAAAAACTTTTAGTTCAGATCCAAAGATTATATATGACATTAAACAATTCAGACACTGTTTTGTTTACTACAGATCATGAAAGAAGTACCTTTGTACCTTTTTAAATGTATATAGCTGATAGCATTTTTTGATGAGGAGTGCTGCACCAAATGGTTAAGAATAAAAGCTATTATATTGGGACACTGAGGTATGAATCGTCAGTAAGGTGAAGGTTTTTTCTGTCGGAGGCAAAAATAAAATACTAACCTGCAAAGGCCTACACCAGCTCTAGACCGCCCTAACTTGTAAATCCAGGCATTAATTAGTTCTGGATTTTTAAAAAATCCTTTGTTGCATAATATATTTTTTTTAAAGCATCCGGCTCTGCCAGTATTTCAACACACGACCTAGGTCTTAACAGGCCTAGCTTCTAGCTGCCATACCATGGTGGCTCCCTCCCAATATCTGTATCTTTTGCACTGGCATACCCAGGAGAGTAGATTTGAGTTCATAGTAAGTTATGAGTTAGGCGTTTTGGTATTACTTTCCGGTTGTAAAAACGTTAGTCTCCCCAAACAAAGCAGGCCACGTTCCATTCATAAGTTTTTTTGGGCTGGTCTATCTTCCTGCAGGTTACAGTTGTGCCGTTCTGTTGTTTGCTTTCTGGGTTGTCTTGCATTGACGTTTTTATTCCAAGAAAGAGAATGCCTGTGACAAAGGTTTCATCATTCTCTAAAGGGGTTTTGTGTCAGACCCAGTTCGACAATGTTTTTGTTAAAAGTGCTGGCGAGCTGAAATATACAACATGCGATATCAAAGGATTGGGGGAACCCCTGTAACCTTGTGGCAAGGTAGCATGGCTAAAGGTTGACCAATCAGAAGTGAACTAGGCTGAAGGTCGACCAATCAGAAGTGAGATATAGTGTAACACTGTGTAAATGGGGAGACTAACGTTTTTATAACCTACTTTCTCTCTGAGGCCAAGGGAGGTATTATGTGGCAAAGCCTCCCTACAGCACAGCATAACTATCATCTGGAAAGACAGAAAGGTGCCAAAAATGAGTCAGGAGTACCAGATCATTTAGTTAATAAGCAGTATACTATTAACAACATTGGACTGCCAGAATCACTAACAATGGCCAGAAATGGTGACTGAAAGTAGAACATTACATACAACAATGAAAAGGAGACAAAGTTCTTTGGTCAAGTGATGAGAAAAGGAACACTGGAAAATATTGTGACGACTGGAAAGATCACTGATAGAAGAGGCAGAGGCAGACCAAGAGAAATGATGGTGGATGGCTTAAGACAATGGCATGGAGAAATATCATCAGTGGAACTGATTCAGAACACCAAAAGTAAGATCTGTGGAGATGCATGAATGTCTATGCCAGCTGGCAAGGCACTTGATTATGATGATAATACTATCAACACATATTAAACTCTAATATCACAATTCCACATGTACTAACCATTAATTTCTTTAACAAGAAAATTAAAGGAAGTATAACATAAGGTCACAGCTTGTCTCTGATTAGTAGCAATATTAACATAAGAAAATCAAACTTACTCCCAAAAAAATATCTACACAATCGAAACAATAATGGCACTAGAGGTCAGATTTATTTCAAAGATATTTTACATCTAAAAAAAAAAAACTTACAAAGATGAACCAGCATATTTGCATCCGCAATATCAGCAGCTACACAACAAGAGCAACATAACATTAACACACACAATATTGAAGAAAAAATTTTTTCTTCAGTTTTCACATCATTAATACTTCATAGAAGAGGTAGTTCATCCTGTTCTGCCTGACAATCATTCTGTTACTTATATCTCATTCTTCATGGAACACAGAACTACAACTATTTCTCTCTGTCATTATCTGTAAAGTATACATTTCACACCTTCAGGTATATAGGGCATATAGTGCTAGAACCTATATTTAATGGACCAATCAGCACTTGATGGGTAATGTGGTTTAACATTACACTGGCAATCTTTACTTCCCAGGAACTAACCTGCTACCCATTTAAATTTGGGTTGATTTGGGAGCTAAGGCGATTTTTTTTTTTTATGTCCGGCTTCACTAGAATATGAACCCATGACCTTCAGACCAACAGGTGCAGTGTCTAGCCGCCACACCATGGCGGCTCCCTGCCAATATCTGTAACTCCATATACATACTTTGACAATGCCTGGATGACCCCTTTCCAGCATGAATACATTAACCACTAGCTGAAACGCACAGAAATTACCCCACCCCCCTTTTCCCCCCATATTTATTATTTTTTTAAAAAGTAAAAACTATAACACAGCTAGTTAAAATCTGAACCAGCTTTTCAAAGCCCCATTAAAAATTCCTATTTTCTATGCTTGAATTGATTAAGTTATTTAAGACTGCATTATCTGTTTACTTTCATGCAACTCATATACTCATAAATCCCACCCCACGTAAGAGATGAAAAGAATGGTCATCGTCACTTGTGATGAATGACACAACATCTGTTCACTTAATTTCAATTATATGTTACAGACTGTGTTTAAAAAAAAAAAAATCAGTTTAACTACCCAAATACATTGTACGACCAGTGAATATACTAGGAAACTGCTGCAAAAATGGTTAGATAAATCAAAACATACAAAGAATTCATTAAAAATGTAACACAGAGCACAGAGCTTACAAGCATGTGGAGCAGATATGTAAACACGTGGGGCAGCAAATTTAACTGTTTTCTGATATATTATGTTAAAGTTTTTTGTTTAAGCAATTTCTTTTTGTATCTTTGAAAATATTAACTTTCAAAACGGTGTAAATAGATAAATAAGTAACACTGGTGAATGTGAAATTCTTGAATGATTTCAATTCCTACATACTACACATAAATTATGGAAGAAAGGCATTAACAGCATCAGAATTTTGCCGTAAATTGGCCATTTAATAATTATATTGGTCTCACCTTGTCAGCGTTTAATGATTGTAAGGTTTACAAAACAACTAACATCTTTTAAAATATTAGGTTAATTAAACAACACATTAATTTCCCCTCAATTCATACATCAATCACATAAATCGGTTTAAAAATGACAAAACTACAGCTTAATTATTGACACATCTATAATTGAAAAACGTGAACATAATTCTGCCAGGGTGTTTTCACATACAGTAGTTAATACATTACAAATACAGAAAACCACGACAGTGAGCTACTACCTGGTATTAGTGAGACGACAAAAAAAAAGAAGAAAAAGAAGAAGTTAATTCATTCAGGGTGTTCTCAAGATAGAGTGCTGGGCCTTCAGATGTTCTAGACCATAGTATCACTTCTGAAATATTACCTATTATTACTGATACTTCTTCTTCTTCTTTGTTCACGGCTGTAAGCTCCGGCAGAAAATCGTGGTTGTTTGTCCAAGTGGACTTTAGCTCTGTGCCAGGGCCTGAGTTTTGCGTGTACGTCTGTTCTACTTATATGTGTGCAGTTGGTTGTTCCTTGCACTCTGACTTCGAAGGAGCTCCTAGCTAGTCGACTCTTATAAGACATGCATGTTTTCCCCACAATGAGGCCCTGGAACCTATAAAGCACACTGATACATAGACTGCAAAAAAAAAAAGCAGACCTTAATTAACTCGGTCTGTTGGATACAGTTTTTCTAAAAAGATAGTTTCTCTTTAATTCACTCTTCATTAAACATTTAACTGCCTGTGTACCAGTCATTTTATTTGTCAATTTTCTTCTGTTCCAGATAGATTAAATTCCTCCAAATCAATATATTTTAAATGTAACATAGAAACCTATTTGGAAGCGAAAGATTCAAGAGAAGTATATCAAGAAAGAAATAACAAATGAACTGGGTAGCTTGGTTTAGGATGAATTCAAAGATCAATATAATGTCACTAGAATATATTTGTAGGAAATCGATGATTTCCTAAAAACGGAAATAAAGGGACTGATGAAGCGAGGGCGTCCAAAAGAAACAATGAAATGAATGTTAACAAGAGAGGCCAAAGTGATGGACTGGATTCCATTAATGATATCAAAGAGACTGCACATGATAGAGTGGAACTGAGGAATAGACCGAGCCCTATGTGACATAAAATGACACAATAGGACAATGATGATGACAGACGATTAACAAAATATGTGCACCTCATAAAAGAGGCAACAAGACATTAAAAGAAAAAACAAAACTAGACCAGAATCTGCCAAGTACTGAATATTACAGCAAAGATTTCTGAAGTGAGACAATGCAAAACAAATTTAGCCATTAACCAAAGGTCTAAACATTTTTTAAGGAAGATTAAAACAATCAAACAAGGGCCTTTTCCACTATGAAATTTAGTTGCATCAATCTGAACATTTCCTTACTTGTCCTGGTTGTAAACTCTCAAAATGCCATTCATATACCTCTTCATGTTATCCTTCCACTAGTACTGCTGTCTACCACATGTTTACTCGCCTTCAACTGTTTTAAAACTATCACCAGCTGATCTTTTGAGCTCTTTATCTCCGTTTAACAGATTCTACTAAACACCAAAACTGCTACATAAATGACAACTGTAACAATACTGTTTTTTTATTATGAATTAAAGATATGAACAGTGTGATTGCAATTGCAACTGACAACATTCAAGCACTAATTATCAAAGACCAAAAGAGCATAACAAAAAAACACATACAAACATGCCCCCTTGTTACCAAAATTCCACAATTCTTTTCTGAGACAGCCTAATTATATTATGTAACAGATATAAAAATCCTGAAAATAAATCACAGGCTATTAATGCATGTTTCTTGTATACTCAAGACTAAACAGATTTTTTTCCAGTGTGGCAGCACATGCTTTAAAATCTGGCTAGTTGAGATGTTATGTTTATTTTTATGAATGTGAATATTTCAGCAGTCAAGATATTAAAGCAGGCAGTATCAAGCCTTCTTTTCTACACTGAATAGAAACACTGTCAGACTGTCATTGCAGTTACACAACAATATTACCACTTTATTCTTCCTTTAGTTTGAATCCTGGCATGATTAAACGATTGATTATATTTTCTCCCCAACCATATCCATACAGCTAAGTGACACAATCCACACACAATGTTCATTTCTCTGCACTGATTTCTGTAGTGACACAACGCTTCCACTTAACATCTTTCTCTTTTTAATCAAATTCACAAGTCGAACTGTCTTATAAACTATTATATTCAAATAATATTACCGACTGCAATAGCTTCATCAACTATCAAGTCACCCTAAGCTTTCCTTTGGGTTCCTACAACATGCAATACTCATACAATTCTGACTAAACTCTGCAACATTCCCAACATGTTTCTGGACATGTGTGTTGCTGGCACTGGCGAAGAGAAGCAGCTTGCAAGCAGTTCATAAAGGTACCACAGAAGTTATAATGTCTTGGCCCTTTGTAACAGTTCTTCAATAAATGCCTGAAAAACAGAAAGAAAAGTGGATACAAATTAACTTCTACTCTGTTGAGTCTCTCTCTCTCTCCATCTCTTTTTCTCTGTGAGCCTCACTCTTCTATATCTTTCTTTGCATTCATGGGCTGTGAATTCCGGCAGAAAGTCCGGTTATTTGTCCATTCGGGCTTTAGGCTTTGAACCAGGACGTGAGTTTTATGAATACACAAGCTTTACTGGCTTATTTGTGTGCAGTTCTTGTTTCCTGCCTCTTGGGCAAATGTACTCCGAACTTCGAAGAAAGACAATCCTATCTCTAGGATGACTTTGGCCATTCTCTTATATACAAGAATATTCATTATTTCGACTTCTTCATCCTTCTCAGTGATCATTCAATTTCTTTATCTTCTGCATTCACCCTTTAAGTGGCACTTGGCACGTTATGTTGTGGTTTACAGCTAGACTATGATATCTGAACCTTTCAGCCCAACACATCCGAATAGTAAGTAAGTAAGTTGTACCCCACCAGGTCATCACACAAGCGATAAACACCCGGTGACACAAAGTCCAACCACACGGATGAGGGTCACCTGCGGAAAGGTCCCGGAAACCCCGTTCAGCCATTAGGCCATATTTATGCGATATTAAGGGCCCCCGGCATTAGCTGAGGTAGAGCTTCAAAATAACAAAAAAATTGCATCCCACATGGGGACGGCTTTTTAATAGTAAACACATCCAAACCCTAATTAGTAACCTTTTGATTAGTCTGTGTCTATGGTTTAGGCACGCAAAAATACTTTGTAATGCCAAGGTGTCAGTTCCGAGCCAAGCTGCAGGCAATTTGGCAGCAGATCGTCTGGCATTGGTTTTGACAGTGGTCTTGAGAGACGATCATTCAGAAAGCAATGGCAAACTACTGATTGCAAAATTGCCCAGTAAAACATCAAACTTATCTCATAATACAAAAATGTCTCGTTTTTAATTATATTATTGTTCACTATGACCTGCACTGGCACTGTGGTTCGTATGCTTAACTGCCAAGACATTGTTTAAGGTTGAAACCAAGCAGAAGCAGAATTATTTGTATCTGACCTGTGTGGAACTGAAGTCAACCCAGCTTAATAAAACTAAGTTAAAAAGTTAGTGGTGTAAACTCTACAGGACGTAGCAGAACCAAACCCAGCATTTTTTAACTGTTGTGCTTTTTGTAGGCAAATTTTATGTTCAGTAGTTTGCCACTGCCGACTGAAAGGTCAGCTCTCGGCACCACTGTCGAAACCATGGCAAGAGAAACTGTCCGCAGCTGGCATCAAACCTGGCATTACAAAGCACGTTCACAACGCCTAAGCCACACAGGCCAACTAAAACTAAGTACCAGGTAATTTTAAGAAACTTACGAATATGTCTGAGAAGGTAATGCAAAGATAAGTAGGAAATGGTCCTTCCCAAACACTAACATCTACTCTCTAACACAGTTACATGATCTGGAAGGTAAAGCATGTCGTGCCATCTTTGAGGTCAAGATAGGAAATACTGTAACCAGTTTCTCATGGAAACAGTCAGCGGCTGTCATTTCTGTGGCTGCTGCATTGAAGGACTCAGCACTTATGGAAGTGCTAATGTGCAGTTATGATGATTGTGATAAAATGACATCTTCTCTTGGTCTCCTCCTGCCCCCCCCCCCCCCCCCCCCCCCCCAATTTCCATTTTTTCATAATATTCAGTAAATGTGTATGATTTTCCATTTGTGATGCCAGTAACCAGTTCCTTTTGCTGAGACGATTTCTTGCAAAGCATGTTCAACTTTGTCTACAAAGTAAAAAACATAAAGAAAGCTCAGAACAAGAGATCCTCAATCATCACTGATGGTAAATTTCCACCTTTAAAACTAAACACTGTGGAGAACAAAATATTACCTTAAATGAGAAGCAGAACTAGTCAGCCATCAACAACAAAATCAAGAAAAAACAAAAAGAGTAAACTAGCCACAAAGCCTTTTTCAGCATAAAACAACATGAAAAATGATACAATTAAATTAAAAAAAAAAAAACAGGAACATATAACAACTTAAATAAAATAAATAACTAAAAAAAAGTCTAGAAGGAAAATATTCAATGAGTACGTATGTACTTTACCGACTTCTTTCAATATCTGTACTTACATTAACAACATCAGGCGGCTGTTTTACATCTTGCAACTGTTGCTGTGAACAGAGAAAGACAACATCGAATCAGAATTTCACATCTTTGTCAACTTCTATCTCTGTCTGAATAACCAAATTAGAAATTAACAGCTCAATACTCACATATAGTATAACAAGTGTTGACTGGCAAATTATAGTCCTATTCAACCAACCAATCAGGTGCCAGCTCCACAATGAAGGCTGGGTGCAATGGATCTTAAAAGGCTGTCTCGTGTCCTGGTCACTATCACTTCTCGTCCTTTTTAGGATGTAATTTTTCGTTATTTGAAGCCCTACTCTGGCTCTTGCCAGGGGCCACAATATAGCCCGGCCATAAATATGGCCTAATGGCTGAATGCGGTTTCTGGGACCTCTCCACGGTGATCCTCATCCACATGGTGGCACATTGTGTCATAGGGTGTTTATCGCTTGTGTGATGTCCTGGTGGGGTAGAAAGTCAGTCAGTCAGTCTGTCCTGGTTGTGCACTTTTTGAGACTGCTCTTATCCATAACTTTTGACTTGCATCATTGTCTACCTCTTGCTCACTTTGCTTTAACTTTTCCTCCCACTGTGGTATATAACAGTCTTGTGTGGCTAAAATATTTCATTTGTCCCTTTTTTGTAGTTCTATAAAAAAATATGTGGGGGAAAAAAGAATAATCTATCATGACAGCATATGTACAACTGATAGAGTTGCTGGTTGGTAGGTTGTGAATCCTCTAGAAGACTTGAGTTATAAGACTTGGATCTGATGCAAGAATATTCAGGTTATCCAAGGCCAAAACAGGGCTTGTATCTGTTAATGTGAGGTTAGTGCAGAGATCTTTCTCCCGACCAGGCACCAAAGTAACATCTCCATAGGGGCTACATTGCAGAGGCAGCTGTCCCCTCTCCAAGCTCATAAACCAGTGGGAGGCGCAGGACCAATGCTAAAACTTCACATCTATCGACAGCCATATTAGGATGTAACTAGGTAATGATGTAGCAAAGCAAATGCAGAATTTATCATAAAAGAAATGATTTTCCAGGAATAGTTAATGAATGCAGAACATTATATGCAACTAAAAGAAATGATTTTCTGGGAATAGTTAATGAATGCAGAACTTTATATGCAACTAAAAGAAACGATTTTCTGGGAATAGTTAATGAATGCAGAACATTATATGCAACTAAAAGAAATGATTTTCTGGGAATAGTTAATGAATGCAGAACATTATATGCAACTAAAAGAAATTATTTTCTGGGAATAGTTAATGAATGCAGAACATTATATGCAACTATAAGAAAGAGGACATTCTTTGGTCAAGTGATAAGACAGGCATGCTCTGTGCAGAGTAACAACCACTGCTTTTGAGGGCCTGGGTAGTTGGCGTCCTTGAGATATTTCCTTCAGGGCATGCACTGGGTAAAAAACAGGCAGATAGATTTGCTGGTTCTGCACCCTTTGGTGGTTAACTTATGCATGAAAAGTGAGATGTGGTCAAGACCTTCTGTGAGCGAGTGAACTGTGTGGAAGCACAAACAGATCAACTTGGTCAGGAGATCTGGCCAACAATCAAAACTCAGAGAAAAGGCGAGATGGACATACGGTCAGACTGCTACTAGTACCACTGAAATTTGAATTCTGTGCTGACTGCTGAAGATTGGGACATATCACACATAGGATTATATCCTGGTGCTATGATGTTGGTTTTTATCTCAACTCAACTCACTTAAGATGAAGTGACCAGTTCCCTTCCTCATGAATTTTCTTTCACAGACAATAATGGGTCTACTTAACAAATACAAACTCTCAATGCAGTCCCCATGACAGATTTAACTGAAGTCTGAAGCAAACTGATCCCATTGTTTAAAATTAAATGTGGACAACAAACTATCATCCTCGCAATTCTGCATCATTTCTACAAAGACTACCAACAACAGTTCACCCAATGCTGTCTTTGAGAGTATTATGCGATGAGGCCAGAATCTCTTATACACTGTGACTCTTATACACCAGTCTGAAAACCATGATTACTTTTGAAAAAACCGAAAAACAAGTGAACAGTCCACTGCAGAAATCAAACACTAGTAATCAAGGATCATGAAATTAAACGCATTCACTCACCTCTAAGTCACAGAGCTACACTTCATCCACATGGGACTAAGCAATAGATCAAATACACTTACATACGTTTGTGTTAAATTACCGATGTTTTTATCTTGTTCGTAACTGCGTTTTGTTAGTATTAAGAATGCATTTCCACTAAATAAGAGCTTCAGCTGGCCAGACTGACATGTAGATTTCTCTAGGCTAGGAAAGACTTCCGTTCAATTAATCAGGTGCCATCTCCATAGTTAAGGTTGGCTGCAATGGATCTCCAACATGCTCTGACTCTTGCCCTGGTTGTACACTCTCAGACTGCTGCTAGTCCATCTCTTGATATTATCCTCCCACTTGTATCGTTGCCCACCCCTTGCTCTCCTGCCTTTGACCTTTCCCTCTACTATGGTCTTCAAAAGCGTGTTATGTCTTTTAATGTGGTCAAAGTATCCCAGTTGTCTAATCTTCATTTCTTTCAGCAACTCTCTTCTCATTTGTAGTCTTCTCAGAACGTCTGCTTTAGTTAGTTTTTGTTTCAATAAAATATGACCTATTCTTCCGTATACCCACATTTCCAGAGACTCAATTCATTTTCTAATATTTCAGTTAAGTGATTCTGTGTATTCCTGTTTGCAACAGAAACAGCAATGGTAACACTGTCCATTCATGTCATATGCTGATGAAGGCTTTCTGGCTGCAACATTCTCTTGTCATTTCTGACTGTGATAATGTGAGACTGACTAATTCTACCTTTTGTTTGGTTTGATATCTTTTCATGATATTTTCTAAACTGGAAGAGTTTTATAGATGTTGATAAATGCAATCCGCGTATGTTGAATGTTGAATTAAAAATCAATATCATAGCACTCTGGGCACTCCCACAAGCACTCCATCCCTATTTTCAACAGCAAGGAAAGAGTGCCAATTCCGATGGCACCAGTTACTGTCTGATTGTATATCCATCTTATCTTTCCCTTAAGTGTTAAGCGTCAGTCAGATCCCCGGATAACTCCTTGCAGCGTCATTCACCTCAGACCCTAATGACCTATTTGTACCTCCACATTGTTCACTCACTCCCAAATGGCCCTCACAACATATAGCTTTTCATAAATCAATTCACCACCAAATGTGCAGAACCAGCCAGTCTGTCTGCCTGCTCATTTCCCAACACACCAGGATGACCTGAAGAAAAATTCCAAAGGACGCTAACTACTTGGGACATCTGAGGCGATGCGTGCCATTTTGCACGGATCATGCCTTTCTCCACCTTTCTCAACATGCTCTGTGAGTCAGTTATAATAATGATTGTGATAATGTGAGGCTGACTGGTTCTATATTTCATCTGGTTTGATATCTTCTGATGATATTCTCTAAACTGGAAGAGTTTTATAAATGTTGATAAATAAAAACTCTTTTGAGGATCGAATGTCTACATAAAACAGTAAGAAGGACAGTAACAAAATGCAGCTTTAGTTCACTACTGAAAATCACAGTTGACATCTGTCTCTAACAACACACTTTTTAACCAGTATCCAATTCGATTCTAGCTGTGTGCGATTTGGTGGAAGACAGCTTTACATTAAATCTGACAACGGTAATAGCACTGAACGTTCAAATAGCAATGGCAAACTAATGAACATAAAAGTGTCTAGTAATGTCACAAACAGTCAAAAAAAAAATGCTAGGGTTGGTACTACAACTTCCTGTGAATGATATGCAACTAACTTAAAAATGACAAAATAACCTGGTAGGGGGTCACCATGGTGAAGTGGTCAAGCCATTTTCTCACTTTCTGAAGGTTGAGGGAGAACTAAACAGGCTTCAGTGAACCAAGAGGTGAGGAAAAGACGCTGGCGTTGGATAGGACACACACTGAGAAAACAGAAGAACAGCATAACTAGAATGTCTCTGCATTGGAACCCACAGGGGCATAGGAATAAAGGAAGGTCAAAATACACATGGAGGAGAGAGCTCCATGCAATGGCGAAGGATAGAACGACTTGGTGTGAGTTGGTTGAGGGCCTATGCTCCATTGGGGGATAGAAAGGCAGAAAAAGAAGAGAAGAAGAAGAAAGTTGAGGGTTCAATTAATAGCTGCACAATTTGGTCTATGAGTGCATTTTTTTTTTTTTTTTTTTACAGAGACCCCTGGGGATCACCACCTGAACTATGATGTTTGTGCAGTGCTGGCAGCAGGTGGCTAGCCATTCTGTGGAGACTGAGCTGTATAGGATCAAACCTGGTGGAATGAAGTCGATTCTCACAGTTAAACCTTTAGCACTCACAACACTGATAAGATCACCTGTTTGTTTGTTACTTTGTTTTTAAATATAGTGACAATCCAGTGTTAATTGCCTGGATTTTTTAAAGATTTTTCCCAACACTTGTTAAAGGTGGTTGTAACACCTTGCTAAATCATGAACATACCACAGACAAAAGGTCCATGAAATGTTTCAGTTTTGCTCTGTAGTGGAGAATTTCTAGCATAATAGCTTTCTTTTCTATGCCTTTAAATCTCTGTCAAAGTTGCTACACCTGTGTGATCTACAGTAGAACTGAACTGCTTTTATTACACAGATGAACAGGGGAGATAAAAGAAATCACACAGAAACAAATACATTTTTTTAACACCAAAGCTCGTTTTCTACAGCATAATTTCACTTACTAAAGAACTTTAAAAGTAAAGCTTCCTTTTCCACACCTTTAGACATATAGGGGATATAGGGATAGGTTAGTTGCCTATCCTTTACAGGACATTGCAGAACCAACCCTAGCAGCCCCTGGCTGTTGAGTGGTTTCTCTAGGCAAATTTACGTCCAGAAGTTTGCCATATAGGGATAGACCTATACTTTTATAGACCAATCAGCACTTGGTCGGTGATGTGGTCAGCATCACGCCGGCCGCCTTTACTTTCCAGGACTGCACCTGGTACCCAATCAAGCTGGATCAACCTGGAAGTCAAAGTCATTTTTGAAAAAAGTCAGGCAGCAAACCCACGACCTTCCGATCCACAGGCGGGCGTCTAGCCGCCAACGCCACGGCAACTCCCACATTAAAGAACATTACTGTACTCATTGTACTTGTAAATTATGACAATACAAGGTAGTTGGTATATGTAAAGAAAAATTGAATGGATACATTGCTCTAGCTTCTAACTGACCCCAATAAATGTTCTTGCAAATAAATATGGTTGGCATGATATGTACCACAACACCAGAGTGTCGACTATTCTGTACAAAAAAGGGGTTAGTACCAGATAACAAGTGAAAAGAATCGTTCACTTACTAATGCATAATCTCGCCTCTCTGTGTCTGTGTCCAAGTTGAGAATGTCTTCCAGCTCTAACTCACAATCGTGGTCATCATTCTGTGAACATTATAGGATATGAAAATTTATTGGGAAATGTTACTGTATATATTTTTAATTTATGTTTCTATATATTTTTAGGATATTTTACTATATGTTTTAGGATATGCTGCTGCTCATTTTAAAGGTACCTATCTGTACATTGTAGGGATATCTATCATGACAGCCGCCTTATGAGCAGTTTTCAACCACTGTAAGCTATTAATGTGACAATTTGGATACAGACTGTTTTTCATACATGGATTGGAAACAATTATAGCAGAAGGCACGGTACCAGGAAGGAGGGGCAGGGGCCGACCAACACGTAGATGGGCACAGGATATAAGTGACTCCTTGAGTGTGAAAGTTGATGAGGCGGGAGAACTGGCAAGAGACTGAGTTTCTTACAGGCAGACTGTGATGAGAGTGACGTTCTGCAAAGGACCTGCTACATGATGATGATGTAGGGATATCTATCATGACAGCCACCTTATGAGCAGTTTTCAACTACTGTAAGCTAATAATGTGACAACTTGGATACAGACTGTTTTTTATACACTGTAGGGATATCTTCCATGGTAGAAGCCTTGCTGGTAGTTTTCAACTACGAGAGCTGTTAGTGTAACAACTTAGATACATACTCTGTTTTCATTCTTATCAGAAGACATTATATTCAGTCTTACTAACCAAGAGATCAAGGTGACATGTAATATCATTACAAATATGCAGTATCTTTTTTTTTAAATTAGTTCTATGCAAAGCAGTTGCTATCTTAAAACGAACACATGGTGTGTCTAAATAGTTTCCCCCCAAAAACACCTCACTGGGAATACTCTGTTATCTCCGTTTAGGCGTTCATTCTGAAATATGTTGTAAAAGTTTAATTAAGAGCATGTTAAAATCGAATGTGTGGGGTCAAAAGGTGAAGATACTGCAACCTAGCTGTAAACCACAACACATTGTGCCAACTGCTCTTTTAAGGGCAAAAGCAGAAGAAGATAAAGAAACGAGAGGTATTTTCTTCTTTTTGTTTGTCTGAGTGACGTAACTGCATTGTGCCCGTTCACAGCAAAGCTGCGATATTTGCGCCTTTCAGCCGACACATTCAAATCCATTGAGCATTTGTTGACTGGGTTAAATTTCCGGGATAGTTTTGTGGGACAAGGACATATTTCTGCCTTTTTGTATTGTTCTCTTTGTCCCCTTATCTACAGGAGTTGCCCCTGGAGAACCCGTCCAGGGCAACCACATATAGACTGGTTGGCTCTCAAGTGAAGAAACAAAAGATATACAATGATTTAATGCAAAGTGCAGTGAGGTTTTAGACAAACACCCTGTATATCTGCTTTCTACACATAACTAACAAGCTGAACAGCACATAAATTCTTTTGAATACAAATACAAATGTTATAGGCGGGTTCTAAGAACATCATAGGTAAAAAAAAATAACAAATACATCCATACTTCAAGAACTGATTACTGAAGAAGGTTGGCTATTAAAGATGATAAAACACAAAAAACTTAAATATTTTGGTCACTTGAAACATGACAGTTTTGAGAGTACACTAATAGAGGGGTATATGCTTGGGAAGAGTAAGGCCAAAGAGAAGATGGGTGGAGGATGTGGCGGATGATCTCCATATGGGTGTATCTTGCTTGTGATCGAAAAGTTTTCTAGAGGGTTGTTATGAGAGCAAGATTCTGCAAAAGACATGCTACTGACTGACAAATAACTAGGGTGCTTGTCTCTCAAACTAGAGACAACAATGCAGATACAGATAATCAATTTCAAGCAAAAGAAAAAAAAAATAAGTTTTGTAAAAACTGGAGCATGCACAACGAGTTGAGAAAAATTGCATCTTGTAGGAAATTACCAACAACTACATGGTGAGCTTCTTGGTACTGAATGTGTTGGGACTATTTAAATATTTCGGTGTAGCCGCAGCAAAAGATCGATCTTAATGACATGTACTTCCTCAAAATGGTGCAGCTCCTCTTCTTCTGCTTTCGACCTGAAAGGGTGCTGTGGTTAATATATAAGGCATGATATTTGCGCCTTTCAGTCCAAAAATAAGATGCAATATTTGTACCTTTCAGCCCAAAATGCACAACATTTGCACCTTTCAGACTCAAAATAAGGCGCAACATTTACACCTTTCAGTCCAAAAAAAAAAAGGCATGATATTTGCACCTTTCAGCCCAATACATTCAATTTCAGCAGCCTTTATGACATGTTTGTTGGGGGGCAGTTGGTCTACGGGGCGCTGGAAGTCCCATGTGGAATCATGGTGCAGTGGCCAGCGAGGCTTGATATCACAATTGTAAAGCAGCAGAGCTAGCTCAGCATGACAAAACTTCTCCTCTAATGTGTCTACCCACACTGCCCAAGAACTTGTCAGGCTCATACCAGCGTTAGAAGTCACCTACGTACTCATAATCACTGACATCTACTGGACTATCGGTGGTCTTTGTGTCTTTTGCTGGATACCGAGAACAAACAAGATACAGTGCACTGGTGGTGTTAGATAAGTGTTATGTGCAGAGGCACCAACACGAAGAAAACATTGAGTCTGTTCGAGTAAGATAGGGCAAGGATAATGCATTTTTTAGGCAGAAGGGGTCTCTCAAGGGGCCTAAGCCTTATGTATGTGTCTAATAATAATATTTAAAAGATAACATGCTGAATGGCATATAAATAAAACAGTATATCAGAAATAATATCAAATGTATTCCCAAATTTACAAATATAACTTTTAATTCACGGTTATGAATTCTGTAGGCCGCTTAGTCTCCTTACATATTTTGCCCTCCCCCTACCTTTATGGAGGGATGGGACCTCACTGTACCTCAAACCTCATGTTTCAACACCCTAGTTATGTATAGGGAGACGATATACAGGGTGTTTGTGTAAAGTCTCATTACACGTGTGCAGTCATGTCTTGAAATCCGTGGTAGACATTTAAAACACCAGTTATAAATAATGAATATTTTTTTAGTACTTTTCAGCTTCCCCAAAAACAGCCTTAGATCACAGCAGTGAGTACAGCACTAATTTAATGACTTTTTAGGCACATATTCTAATTACGTCATGTACTTCCTTTTTTTTTTTTAAATTTGTTCTGCAAACAATGTGTAGTGAGATTTTACAAACACCCCGTATTTAATTGTGTTTGTTTTTTAATTTCAGAACTGAGTAAAAATAAAGCACTGTAGTATGGCAGTGGCGAAACATGTCCATCTTTTGTCTTTTCCCTCTGAGTGAGAGGAAACCCTCAGTCACTTCCCATCAAGTTCCTATAATTTTAATTCTCTCAGCCATACCTCTCCAGGTCAACTACCATGCCAGATAAGAAGAATCTTCCCTGAAGTGAGGACAGGCCAGTTACCATGGAGATAGAAGCCAGCTGATGACTACAATATTTCACTTTAGGAGATTACAAGAATCACAGGAACTCCCACCAACAGTGAGTGGTAGACAGATGCTCATGCTGGAATCATCTCCAGACTTTTCTTACGCATGGTGGGCCGCTTATCTCGTCAGTGTTAGACGAACAGGCACCACAAGACACTGATGTCATCAGTTCGCAGAAGAGATAACAACTAGAATAACCCAAATTCTGAAGTATTCTAGACTAGATAAGCAATGCCAATGCTGTGTTGATTATAAGACAGACAGAGAGACAGACACACAGACATACACGCATACATACATACATACATACATACATACATACATACATACATACATACATACATACATACATACATACATACATACATACATACATACATACATACATACATACATACATACATACATACATACATACACACACATACATACACATACATACATACATACATACATACATACATACATACATACATACATACATACATACATACATACATACATACATACATACATACATACATACATACATACATACATACATACATACATACATACATACATACATACATACATACATACATACATACATACACACATACATACATACATACATACATACATACATACACACATGCGCGCACACGCACACACACACACACACATACATACATACACACACAGACATTCACACATACAGTAAAACTTTGACTAACTGTCACCGTTCGGATAAGGGCTGTGATGAATAGAAGAAAGACGGATCACAGAAATCTCCTAATACAAATGTAATTGGTTTCACGGGGAATTTTGGACGACAGTGAGAATAAATCATTTATTTAAAAGGCGAATTCAGTGAAAATAAATCATTTAAAAGGTGAATACAGTGAAAATAAATCATTTAAAAGGTGAATACAGTGAAAATAAATCATTTAAAAGGCGAATTCAGTGAAAATAAATCATTTAAAAGGTGAATACAGTGAAAATAAATCATTCAAAGGGTGAATACAGTGAAAATAAATCATTTAAAAGGTAATACAGTGAAAATAAATCATTTAAAATGTGAATAAACGATCAATATAAACTTCAATATAAGTGTACTTATGTACAGCAATGTATTGCCACACTATAAACCTACGTTACTTTAAAATAATCTGTCATCTCCTTCTGTGTCTCTGAGGCTCGAGCTTTCTGAGCAGCGATGTCCCGTATCAGCGATGTCCCGTATCAGCGATGTCCCGTATCAGCGATGTCCCGTATCAGCGATGTCCCGTTATCAGCAATGTCCCGTATCAGCGATGTCCCGTATCAGCGATGTCCCGTTATCAGCAATGGCCCGTATCAGCGATGTCCCGTATCAGCGATGTAAGGAATCAGCGATGTCCCGTATCTTACTCAGTAGTAGACTCTGTATTGGATTTGCCTTCTCTGGCCTTTCAAACTAGTCGATGCACTTTGAAAACATTATTTCTGCTTCTGAGTGGCTAGCTGTAGGTTTTTCGTTAAGAACTGCACCTTCTTCGTCCTCAATTTTCTCTTCTTCAACGGTAGCCACACTAGAAACAATTTCACAGTTGTTTAAAATTTTTAAAAGCCTTCGTTCATTTTGTCCCATTGCCACCAATGAGTTACTTCTGGCGTAAATGTTTTCAATGTTTACGCCAGCAAATTTTTTTTTAAGATGATGAGGGATAACAGATTCTGACGGTTAATGAGTGACGGTTAATCGAAGTGCTACTGTTTAGTTAGTTCCGTTTCCTTTACAGAACCTTGCAAAATCAACCCCAGCATTTATAAATATATATATATATATATATATATATATATATATATATATATATATATATATTTTTTTTTTTTTTTTTTTTTTTTTTTGCAGCTGTGGTTTTTTCCTAGGCAAATTTCCCGTTCAGTAGTTTGCCAATTTTTACTGAACGGTCAGCTCTCGGTACTACTGTCAAAACCATCGCAAGACAAACTGTCCGCAGATGGGATCGAACCCGGTACTGCCAAGCTTGTTTGCATCGGCTAAACCAGAGACGCCGACTGTGTTACTGAATAAATATATATTAATATACACACACACATGTCTACGTAAACATATACAGGCGCCTATGCACTCGTGTATGCATGGCTCCCCTTTCTCAATATCCCAGCCACAAGTACACGATTCTATTCACCACTAGAGCAGAACACCATTTGGGGATCCCTTCCATTCAGCAGCTCTCAAACACGAACGTCTTCCCTCCGTCTGAGCGTGACACTGCACAAAGCAGCAGACGATGATCACAGTGCCTAGCAAACCCCGGGGTGCGTTCAGCACAGTTTTCTCAAGTTGTTAATTTGCTACTTCACGTAATGCTCAACGGGAAGGTGCAGAAAGCAACCGAGGTGATTGAGATGCTATTCAGCCATGTCAAAAAGTAATGTATACTCATTATTCAATGGAACGCTTGGTGTTTTGTCATGTCGGGCGACCGATTCGTTACTGGCAACAAGCCAAAATATAAATTCAATTCTACAGCTCAAAAGCTTACAAAAAGAAAACAAGAAAAAAAAAAAAGGTTCGTCCGTTCTAACCTGTTTTACAACAACAAAAAAAAGCAGATGCATGAAGCTGTGACAAGTGGCTGAAAGTAAAATCACCAGAGGCACCAGTTTGCCCTTTTACTGGTAAGACAATTACAGGTAGATAAGGTCTGATAGGAATTAGATTCATTTTTGTGCCAGGACACTCTGGGGTAAGAGGGAATGAACGAGCGGATTGGCTTGCTGGTAGGGCCACAGTAGGTACAGTAAAAGCAATGGACCGGGTCGATATTCTCAATGCTCTCATGCAGACAGGACGAGAAAACGATTCAGGAGACAATGTTGAATCGGCAGCATTCAAAAGACTACAAGAACTTCAGGTCAAAAGTGGTGTCGCCAAACTTGAACATTACACAAAGAACTGGTGTTTCCAGTCGCCACACGCAGAGAGACATACTGAAGATGGGATTCGGGCGCTTATGGACTTGTCCGAAGTGCAACGCGGATAATTTGTCGACTGTTGATTTCGTAACTAACTAAAAAAGGTCAATTAAAAAGTACAATGTAAATGTTACAAAAGTCGTCGTCATCAGTATCACGTCGCTCGTATCAAAGCTCGCCTTAAAGAAACTCGGTCTATCGTCAGAGCGTCTCGTGCACTTTTCTGTCTAAGTGTCGCTTTTGTCCTGCCCATCTTCGTACTGGTGGGACCCTGTCCCTATTATCAGGTACCGTATCCCGCCCCCACCCCGTCCTTCCCAGCGACTGTTCTTTATAATCAAACAAGGCGTTTCTTCTTCTTCTTCTTCTTCTTCTTCTTCTTCTTCACTTCCTCTTTTACCGCTGTGGGTGTCGAGGGAGATATAAGGTTCTGTTTCTAGCTCTTCTGGCTGCCTCGACCATAGGCACATCGTGCTGTTGTAGAGTTTCTCTGATGTTATCCTTCCATCTTGTTCTTGGTCTACCCCGTGCTCTACGTCCTTCTTCTCTTTCCATGTATGCTTTGTATGGTATGGTGTCACAAGGCATTCTCTCTAAGTGGACAAACCATTTCACTTGCTGTCTTTGTATGTAATCCAGAATTGGTTCTGTGCCGACTTGTTCTCTTATGATCTCATTCCTGATCTTATCTCTTATGGTCACTCCTACAGCCCTTCTCAGACATCTCACTTACAAAACATTACACCCCTGTCTTACTCCAGATGTCACTGTGAAAGGAAGGCGTTTGACATAATCAAAGTATATCAGTTTTCGACACAACCTGCTGTTTACGAGTAATTCTCCTTGATGTTAAGTCTTTTAGGACGTGGATATTCTTTTTCCTCTTGGTACATGCCATTCTTAGAATATTTCTAAGGTATTTCCGCTCAAAAGTTGCAAAGTCGGAGCCAAACAGTTAACATTTTTGGGCCATTTGATAGGATGAAGAAATGCCAGAATTTATTATAATAGCTGGGACTAACGGTAAAAGAGAGCACGGTGGAGATAAGACACATTCGATAAGCCGGTATCATTGCATGGGGAGTGGGGAGATGGCACTAACAGCCACGATAAACATTAATTCAGAATATGGACATGTCTGCCTCAAGGCAGGCGTAATGGAGAAAAAATATACAAAAACAAAGATGGCTACCAGAGACGAAAAGAGGAAAAAGAGCAGTCGATGCTGTGGAAGATGGAGAATAAAAGTGTCGTGTAGTGGGGGAGGTGAGGGATAGACAAAGGAAAAAGAACTAAAGAAAGACGAAGATAATTATATGCAGGGGTTAATTTAAAAGATGAAATAATGGTGTTAGAATAATAAATTTCAGAAAAAGAGAACTCAGAAGAACTAGAAGCATTTCAAAAAGAATAAGTGAGTGTGGAAGGGTGGGAGATAGGAAGGGGAGCCGAACTTGGTTTAAAATTAAAGCAAAAAAGGTAAAGTTAACAAGAAAGAAGGGAAAAAACACAGGCACAGACACAAAGAGGCGCACAAGGACTCTCTGTCTCTCAAACATCCCCCCCCCGCCCCCCCCCCGCCCCCCGCAGTACACACAATGCACAAAACGGAATATCCTCTTCTTCTTAGCGTTTACGTGCTGTACAGAGGAGGAGGACAAGAAGAACGACGACGACAAGAAGAAGAAGAAGAAAAAGAAGAAGAAGAAAAAGAAGAAAAAAAAAGCAGCAGAAGAAGAAGTAAAGGAGAAGGAGGCAGGGGGGGGGGGGGGGAGAAGAAGAAGACAATAATGAAGAATGACAAAATGACACGAAAGCGAGACTGTGGGCCTTTTAGGGAAACTTCTCCTTAAATATGCTCCGCTGGCTGAATTTAAAACACATTTTGAAACTATTCATTAGACACGCACACAGCACAGCCCCCCCCCCCCCCCCCAAATCATGTGTCTTTTTATTTTGCCCCATTTATCTTCTATTAATCTTGCGACTACATTGTTTTCACGCGAGTTTCAGATGATTACATTGTTTTCACGCGAGTTTCAGATGATTACATTGTTTTCACGCGAGTTTCAGATGATTACATTGTTTTCACGCGGGTTTCAGATGATTACATTGTTTTCACGCGGGTTTCAGATGATTACATTGTTTTCACGCGAGTTTCAGATGATTACATTGTTTTCACGCGGGTTTCAGATGATTACATTGTTTTCACGCGGGTTTCAGATGATTACATTGTTTTCACGCGGGTTTAAGATGATTACATTGTTTTCACGTAAGTATCAGATGATTACATTGTTTTCACGTGAGTTTAAGATGATTACATTGTTTTCACGCGAGTTTAAGATGATTACATTGTTTTCACGCGAGTTTCAGGTGCGTTTTCATTAGCATCCCATTGATTTTACTCATCCTTACGTACAGTACAAACAATTTCTTGAGACCTCAGAGATGTGGTTTTACAGAAGAATGCTTTAAATACCTTGGACAGCCAAAAAGAGCAACCAAGAGGTTTTGAAAGAGGCGGAAGCCCGAAGACATCTTATCACAGACATCAGAAGGAGACAGTCATCATTTTTCGGCCATGTTATGAGAAGAGGGAAAATAGAACATGTTGCGACCACTGGAAAGATCTGTGGAAGGAGGGATAGAAGAAGACAACGAGAGAAGATTCTTGACAGTCTTGTTGCATGGCATGGAGGTGTATCGGCACACGAACTGATACATGCTGCAGGAGATCGTGGATTATGCAGAGGCATAATCGCCCACGCCAGTCGGCAAGGCACCTGATGATGATGATGACGTATAGTACAGATGCAGCAGACATTAAATTTATCTTTCTTATCTAAATCTGTTCCGAGAATCATCAAATGAGGGCTTCTAAAATATTAAAGGATCGACATCGTTGCACCAAATTTAATTCTCGGTAGGATGTCGAAAAACGTGCCACATAGTTTAAATTCTGTAGATCCAGTGACGATCTCAATACAAATTGTGGACTCAAATCCCACAACGCATTTCGAAACACACACACACACACACACACACACACACACACACAAGAAAAAATGATCTTTACAGCACGAGGCAAACGACCTAAACAAATGTAATTTAAACAAAAGAATAACTTAATCTGTTTGGGCTGAACCTCACTTCAAGATGTAAACTCACACATGTTTTCAACGGGAATGAAGACAAAGATGGGGAGACCGGATAGAGATATACACGGTATAAAATAAAACTGCAAGAGAAGCTTTCACAGCACTAAGACATCTGTACAAAATCAGATAAACAGACCTTGTACCCAACTTAAACCGCGAATCAAGGATAAGAAAAACACCACGTGGTAAATGATCTGAGCACTGATAATAACTGGCTCATAATCAGCATTCTATCCCGTAAGCTGGAGGATTTTAGACATGTTTTACGTCACAGCGGCCTGAAGAGAACGTCCGTGGAGGGTACAGTTACCAGAAAACCAGGAAGACCTACGCGAAAGTGTATACAAGATAATGAAGATAAATTGGCTATGAAAGCACACAGGGCTGGAAAACTGGCTAGAGAAAGAGAGACTTTCAGGTGTGCGGTGTTCTGTAAAGCACTGATGACAATGAATGTCAAATCAGTCCTCTTGCAGGGATCCTTCCGCCCGGCTCTCTAGCGAAGTTGGCTCTCGGATAGCGCGGTGACCGGGTGACGAACTCATTGTGGTCCGGGTTCACTCCCGGGAGTTGGCAGAAAAGCCACATTTTCCCCAGATTTACAGTACCTATCGTGGAATCAAGGCCGAAGAGTTGCGATATCCAAAGTACCGAGCCAAAGGGTTGAGAACTCATGGTTTCTGGATATTTAAAAAAAAAATGATCCATACCGCGGAAAACGACTAAATCAATTACTATAAAGCTACAAACATTAACTTGTTCCTGCGATAACGGAAAGGATTAAATGATAAGACAGTATAGTTAATGCCAAGCTGGCACGGAGAAGTAAACACACACTCAAGCACATAAAAAGCGATTAAAGGAACTGGCGCTGGATTCAACCAAGATGGGAAAACAAGATAAAAGTATAACAAGAATGTTCTTGCACGGGAACACACGAGGGAGCTGGGGAGTGGGGGGAGGGATAAATAGAGGATGACCTAAACAGATGAAGCAGATAAAACGGATGAAGCAGATAATTACACACACATACACAGACATAAAACGGGGAGGGGGAGGCGGAGGGAGAGAACATGATTACGTCACAGAGGGAGCTGCTGAAGATGGTTTCTTCTTCCCTGCGTTCACCGGGTGTAAACTCTAGCAGAAAGTTCTGGTTGTTCGTCCACTTCTGTATTTTAGTCTCGTTCCAGTATTTGAGTTTAGCGTGCACATCCGTTTTACATATCTGGCTTGTTTGTATACATACTATTACTTTCTCGCGTCACAGGCAGATGCACTCCGACTTTGAAGGACACGCCCTAAGCTGATCGATTTTTACGACATGCTTCTTCCGGAAACAGTGGCCTATTCTCTTTTTTTTTATCCAGTCGGAGATAGATGGCAAAGTTTGCCGTCAGTTGGCTGAGGCCTTATGTTTCAATTTGGGTGAGGAAGGTGTAATGCAGGAGGATGAGGAGGAGGGGAAGGAGAATGAGAAGAAGAAGAAGAAGAAGAAGAAGAAGAAGAAGAAGAAGAAGAAGAAGAAGAAGAAGAAGAAGAAGAAGAAGAAGAAGAAGAAGAAGAAGAAGAAGAAGAAGAAGAAGAAGAAGAAGAAGAACAACAACAACAACAACAACAATTGCCATAACTGGGGGAAATATCTTGATAACGTAACTAGGCCCGGCCCCGCTCTTTACCTCTCTTGTATAACCGACTACCTGCAAGCATTCAAGTAGACTCGACGCCCAAATGTTGATTCAGTAATACAAATGGTGCCTACACGTAAGGTTGCAATGATATACAGAGCCGGTGGAAGAAACCTTCTGACATTTGCCAGACTAACTAGTTTGGCCCGCTGCTTTCACGGCACAACTATCGAGGTCAAGAAAATACAGAAGATGTAGGAAACATCGCATCTGGTTTGCCCTAGAGTTGTGATTCGGGCCTGGGATTTGCGTCACAACGCCATTTCCTGCTATACGTATGTGCCCCCCCCCCCCCCCCCCCCGCTCACAAACAAGTTGGAACATTTATGATTATCTTAAAGGGAAAATATATCTTCTCTGTCTTCTGGGTTCCCCCTTTAAAATGGCGGTAGGCACGTCGTGTTATGGTTTACAGCAAGGCTGTGATATCTGCGAATACACAACAAATTTCAGCAAATCCTTTATAAGTCGAATTTTACGACGTACTTGCTGGTCGGTTTACTCTTTTCCCCCAGTTTAAAGAAATATATTACGGTTAAAAATGATTAAGCCATTGTTTAAGCTCTATTTAAAATTCTAAGATCACAAACAAAACATTCCACTTTTACTGTTTGGTAGCTTTCGGTGGCCAATTGCGTTGCTAAACAATTAATATTAACATGTATAAGTTAGTTGCGTATCCTTTACATGATGTTGCAGAATCAACATCAGCTTTTTTTTGGCTGTTGTGGTTTTTCTGGGCAAATTTTACGTTCACTAGTTTGGCACTGATTCTCAGAATATCTTAGACGAAAAGGAGGAGAAATACTGAAATCTTGAAAGATCTGAACGTCAAGGAAGATTGGCTAATAAACAGCATCCTGTCTCGGAAGCTGAAATATTTTGGTCATATCTAGCGCCACAACGGATTGGAAAGAATTATAGCAGAGGGCATGGTACCAGGAAGGAGGGGCAGGGGCCGACCGACACGAAGATGGGCACATGATATAAGTGACTCCTTGAGTATGAAAGTGCATGAGGCGGGAGAGCTGGCGAGAGACCGAGTTTCTTTCAAGCAGACGGTGATGAGAGCGACCTTCTGCAAAGGACCTGATATACATGATGATGATGATGAGTCTGGCACTGCTACTGAACGGTCATCTCTAGGTACCACTGACGAAACCAAAGCAAGATATATCGTCCGCAGCTGGGGTCGAACCCGGCACCTCGGCATTATGAAGCGCGTTCGCAACGCCTAAGCCACAAATGCAAAAATCAACATATTATGAAGCATAAAACCTTAATCCTTTTACTTGAAATTAAAGTTAGTTGCGTATTAGGTTGGAACAACACCCATCATCAAATTTATTGAGAAACAAAGAATGAAATGGTTCGGCCACCTAATGAGAATGAAACTAACGATGCCAGCAGCAAGAGCGTACAACCTGAAAATCAAAACATCAAGAGGCAGGGGAAACCTGATAAGAATTTTGATTGAAGGAGTAACTGACACCTTTAGACTGCATAACATCCCCATTTATACTTATTCACAGAATACCGAGATAAGGGGGTCATCTATTTTCCATATCGCCTTTCATTTCCATAAAATCTCACGGTACCAACTGTACAAAGATGCACCGAACAAATGCCTTCTTTTTCTTCATCACCATCTTCTTCTTCTTCGTTCGCATTTAAAAGGGTCGTTGGCACGTTGTGTTGTGGTTTATATCTAGGTTGTGATATCTGCGCCTTTCGAACCAACACATCAGATATCAGCATACCTCTAAACTAGTCGCATTTTTTTAGGTAAGGAACTGCGCTAAGACCGGTCCCAAGCCAGATTGAAAAAGGAGGACCGGCCGAACCCAAGTGCTCCATGCGTCTCCAAAAGTAGTGCATCAGCCAGACGGACAGCCTGGAGGTCGCGAGAAGGCAGCCCCTCCAACATGCTGAGACACAACAGGCCAATCACGTGTCTGGTTAAATCTATGATTACGGATTACCACATACAGAAAGCCGAATAGATCTTAACGGCAACGAACTAACACGGCTTACGTGCCAGATAGAAAACGGCTAATATGGCGATCTCGTCTCTGACAAACCTTTAAGTCCCAGTGTGTTAGAGGATCGATTAAGTAAGTAATGACTGATTGAAATGGAGGCAGAAGATCAATCCTTTTACTCCCAAAATGTGGCCTCAGAACCCAAACAAAAAGAACCCCTGTCGTAATCGTGGGGAACATTCCTAAAATGCTACAACCAGAGACTGGATCATTTACCAAGAGCAAGAGCACCGACAGTATTGTTTTTGTATACAAGTAAAACTGAACTTGACTAAGCACTCTGGATATTGTTCGCGGGGATAGAGGAGCGGCTGGGCGCACGGTTATGAACGTATGGGAGGCCTGGGTTCGAACCCTCTGTAAAGTTGAGGATTTAAAAAAAAAATTCATGTTGGATGGTAAACATAAAATTCGATTATGCACAGTCTAAGGCGACAACACTGGCCATACGGCCGCGTTAGCGCATCGATAGGAGACTCGCTTTCAAATCCAGCTGCGATTCGCTGCAGCCCAAGGCCGGTGTTCGAAACCGGGCGGTTCCCGGGGTTCACCTAGCCTCTGGGTACCAGAGTTAACACTCTGGGATAAATGGAGCTGTAGCCACAAAGTTACGTGCGAACGGCGACACGCGCGGACAGCTTCTTATCAGCTGTTTGTACTGGTGACAGAGCACTTATGGTTTATAACCGTGTGCAATGACGCTGGTTCACTTCTCCCGACTTTATCTTTACCTTTAGGGCTTTAAATCCTCAGGTTCAAAGACCCCTGCCTACACCGCAAAAGTGGTCAATTCACGCAATAGTGGAAGGTTTTTTAAGGCAGTTTTACGACACGCGTTCGTTGTTAAGACTGCGTTCATTATTGTAAATGTATAACATAAATACGAACGGCGGTTTAAAATACTGGAGGATCACCGGTGCATTCAGCTCAGGGGCAAACTGTCAAATACATGAACGAACACAATAAATCTTTGGCTAACAATAATCCAACTGATAAACATCGACCGCAAGCCCAACTGTTTTTCCAGGCCGCTGTTATTTCCAATGCAGCATGCCCATCCTTGTCTGGGGCGCCGTCACAACAGAAGGACAGGGCACTTTAATTATAGGCGATTTACATCTCGTTGGCTTCGAGATTTCGTACGGATTTCCCTGGACAGTACCATATTATGGGGGGGGGGGGGGAGCTAGTAGTAGTCGCTATTCATTTAACACTAACTAACTCTACCCCCCCCCCCCCCCCCTCCCCAATTATATGCTACTTTCCAAGAAAATCCCTAAGAAATCTCGATGCTGACGAGATAGTAAAGAATTAAAGTACCAAAGAAAGAAACCAGGTGTTGGTGGGGAAGGCCGCTTAAACTTTTTAGGGGGCCTCTAGGGGGCTTAAGCTGTGTTTAAGTGTGCAATAATAATAAATATGCTACTTTACGCTGAATGGTAAATAGACATAATAATATATTTAAAATATGAAATATTAATAATATGAAACAAATACACACACCCACACGCAAACTTCTAAACATGGGGGCACTTGTAAATGAGCCTTTTCCACGCTTCAGGCGTACTGGGTATACAGGACTGGATGGCGGCACTTTGCTTTCTTGCAAACGTTCTAATCTTCTAGTGGAGGGCAGGCTCAACCCCCTCTCTCCCAAATTGTGCGCGTGTGTGCCCTCAGGTTCCGGCGCCTATTTGGACCCAAAGAATAAATCGTCTGTAACAAAAGGTATTCGAATTAAAAAAAATAAATAAATAACGTGTGACATACACTAGTAACCGAGGATTAACTAGGCTAAAGAAAGTTAGTGATTCGACTGGATACAAACGAGACGGGAAGGGACAAAGAGGATCTTGTTCAGGTAACAGCTGCGGAGAAGTAGGTACAGCAGAAGATAAAGTAGCAACAGGGATACAGGAAGTTGACATCACCGTTTGGATCAGAGTAATTCAGTAATAAAAGTTAAAAAACAAAAGTAAAGGTCCCTTTTCTACGCCTATCGGCGTATATGGCATTTGGGCTAGACCTATATTTTTATACACCAATCTGTACAAGCTGGGTGATGTGGTCAGCATCATGTCTGTCGCCTTTACTTCCCGGGACTTAACCCGGTACCCACTCAAGGCTGGGTCGACCTGGGAGAAAAGGTAATTTTTTGAAAAAAGTCCGGTTCCGCCAGGTAGCGAACACACGACCTTCTGATCCGCACGCGAGCGTCTAGCCGCTACGCCACGGCGACTCCCAATAAAGTAATACATAACCATAAAAGGAGAAAATCAGCGGCGGACCACACAAACCATGCACCGGTGAAATATCCGAGTCTGTAAATACCAGTTTCTATGTAGCACATAAGGCTTGCACACGATGATGCCTCTTCAAAGCCTAATGCTGACCCACCTCCATGCCATGCAACAAGACTGTCAAGAATCTTTTCTCGTTGTCTTCCTTTATCCCTCCTTTTATATAACAAGACCGAAAAATGACTGTCTGTTTCTGATGTATGTGATAAGTTGTCTTCGGGCTCCCGCCTCTTTCAAAACCGCTTGGTTGCTCTTTTTGTCCAAGGTATTCTAAGCATGTTTTTTTTTTTCTAAAACCACAACTCTGAGGCCTCAAGAAATTGTTTGGCATGATTACCGACTGTCCAGGACTTACAGGACGCCGCTCTTTACGCTCTGAAAAGTATCTAAACAGTTGTTAATTCTTATAGCTGCTGTGTGCTGCCATACACTAAGCAAAGAACTGGGCATACGCTAAAAGAATCTGAAAATACAGCTAGAATTTACTTACAGTGGAACCCACAAATAAAAAGAAATAAAGAGGAGAGGCATATCATCATAACCGCCTTGTTGTGCTATTATATGTCACATAGGGCCTGCAGTCTACTCCTCTATTAGTTTCTACTCTGTGCAATTCCTTTGATATCATAAATGCTATCCAGCTCCGCACCTTTGGCCTCTCTCAGCAACGTTGATCTTAAGGTTTCTTTTGGACGTCACTGCCTTCTCATTCTATTTACTTCCAATGTTAGTGCCTGTCTGGCGATTGTCTGCTCGTTTTGTCTCAAGATGTGTCAAATATTTGGTTGTCCTATTTGCCTTATAATTGCTGTTACTAATAGTGGCCCAGACATTCCTCTTATAGGGCATATGAAGAAGAAAAACTACAGATAGAATACAGGCGGAAAAGAGATGGGGGTGAGTTTCACCAAATATCAAAAAACGTTGTGCTGGTTAGGCCGCGAGATGGTTAAGAGCCTATGTTTCACTGGTGGATTTAAAAAAAAAAAAGAAGAAGCAGGTGATGATGATGAAGTATAAATAAAATGGCTAAGTCAAACGAAGTCAATTCTGACTCACGTCTTTTGCAACCAACACCAGCTGAAAATGGAAACCACATGCTAGGAAGGTCAGAGTAAGAATACGGTGGGTGCCTTTGATAATAGTGGAAGCGGAATCTGCCAGCATTATACAGGTGCTACATTCTAAAACAAAACACAGGAGGGAAAGGGCAGACAATACGCAGAAGCTGTAAACACAAATCTAAAGGTTGGTGGGAGTTGAGTAACGTGGTTAGGGACCATTCTGACGCCACTGAGCATATGGTGTTAAGACATATATTTCGCCTATCCTTGTGCAATGAAAACTGTACCTCTCTCTCTCTCTCTCTCTCTCCTTTCTCTCGACTGGATAACACTACACAGCCCTGTGCTGTAGATCACGACCGGCCGTGCTGCTGACGTCACCGGGTCAGGCAAACGATGCATTACTGCAGCGGTTCTCAAACTGGGTGTCGTGAGCGTATGTCAGGGGTGCCGCGGCAATAATCAAGAAAAGTCGGCTAAAAATTGTGAAATTATTACAGAAGGCATGTAGACACTTGAGATTTAAAATTTCAGTTGTCTTCCCTCGCCACTGTCGAAAATATTCTATTTCTTGTTTGAGAACCGCTGCGTTAACGCATTGATAGCCCGACCAGGTGACGTCAGCAACACGGCACGTCAGCTGAAGCCGGTCGTGGGGTAGATGTTCTTAGTATGATGCAAGTCTTCGAAATACCGCCCACAATAGCTTCGCGCTGGCAGACAAAAAAATCATAACTGTATTTAAAGGTTTCAACAACGGATCAACATTATGGCACACGTTCTCAGTTTCAACAACGGATCAACATTATGGCACACGTTCTCAGTTTCAACAACGGATCAACATTATGACACAATGCTCCGTTCTTCTTCTAATTCAAGTCTGAGTCCGAAGAAGCTCAGCACAGTGCACAGGCTCTGTAGCACCGGCGAGGATACTGAAATACTTTGGGTAGATTTTTTTGACTCAAAATTTTGCCCGGGCAGCGCCCTTAGGCTACACTTTTCGATGTCTAGCTGCCAATGGAATTTCGACGTGCGCAACAATGCACAGCGGCGTCCATTCTCACTACCGAGAGATCAGGGGGAATTACTAAGTCCAAGTCCACGGGGGGGGGGGGGGGAAATCCCAGCTCCTACCGGGGATCGAACCCGGAACCTCCAGCACTCGAGGCGGACACCATGTCTCGAGACCACGAAGCCCCCTAAACTGTATTGTAATGTCGCTGCTAATGTCGCCCACCTTACGGTGCCGACACCTCTCTATATCACTGCACAGCACGGCTCTGTGATTGTACACAGTGCCGCCTCAACGCCTGGACCCGCTGGGCATGCTAGGGAGCCAGGGCCGGATTTACCATTAGCACACTAAGCAAGTGCTTAGGGCATCACAAAGGGAGGGGGGCACCATATAAATTTGAAACAGCCTTAGAGCTGAAGGTTTATTTTATCGGCTCAAGTATAATTAAAAAATCCCATCAGAACGACAATGCAGGCTGGATGCCTTACTTCTGTTAAGTATAAAGGCAGATGTGTTATAAAAGATTAGTTTGGGGATCTGATCGTAGACTTTGCAATTAAACAAAGTTATAGAAACCGTTTCAGATACATACAAATTAAGGCGAAGTAAACGAAAATAGAAATTATTTGCCATCTTGTAAGTTTTGATTAATTTCGATTAAGAAAATGTTATTTTATGTTTCATTATTTGTTTTATATTTTTAATTACATGTATATGGGGACTCCAGCTCCGTCTTAACACAAAGGCCCTGGGCTGGGCACTTGCCGTAGGCATCATGCTAATCTGTGCATGTCGGGTGACCATTTCTATTAAATTCCTGTAAGTGGTTGTTGTAGGGGCCCCAACACACTAGTTTGCCTAGGGGCCCTAATGCTGTTAAGACAGCTAGGTGGGAGAGTACGCACCAAAATCGTTCCCCCCCCCCCCAGTGTTTAGGGTATCAAAGGGTCTTAATCCGGCTCTGTAGACAGCACTACAAGCACAAGGACCCCATGCTAACCTAACGGTTGTCGAAGGGACCCCAGCGTACTGGTTTGCTCAGGGGCCCACAATGCTGTTAAGATGCTCTGATTATACAGTGAGCATATAACCAGCATACAGAAAATACACCAGGCACAGCAAATGGCAGTTAAAAAAGGACGTCATTATTTATGGGGTTGTCCCTGTGTAATGGTCGGCTCTGTGGCTAAGTCGATGCGAATACTTGGCTTCGTAATGCCGGGATGCCGGGTTCGATCCCAACTGCGGGCAATGCGCCTTGCGTTGGTTTCGACAGTGGTATCAAGAAATCCGACCGTCCAGAAGCAATGGCAAACTACTGGACGTAAATTGATTAGAGAAACCACACAACAGCCAGGGGCTGTTAGGGTTGGTTCTGCAACGTCCTGTAAAGGATACGCAACAACCTTAACCTTGTGTAATGACATGCGACTCGTTCTCTCTCTCTCTCACTATGTATGTATAGACAAACACATATATGTATGTATACACACACACACACACACATATATATATATATATATATATATATATATATATATATATATATTATATATATACATACCTCAAACTAACAAATAAAATAAAAAGTACAAGAAACATACGGAACAGTAGATAAACATCTAAGAAGCGCACTACAATCTGCCAGCCATTATTAACAGAACAAAATCCCTTATCAATGACGCCAGATAAACAGAAGTGGCTGATATGATCAACACGACTATTTTCGGGTCTCTTAACTTCCTCATTCAACAGCCGTGTTTTAAACAACATATCTGATGGTTATATACTGCCGGGGGCATAGGCTTTGCTAAAGGATCTACTTAGATTCAATGAATGAATGAACAAACATAAAAAGTAAATAGGAAGTTCGGTGAAAAGAAAAAAACACATATTAAATTGAACCAGGTGCGCCTGAAACTGGGAGCTAAGGTATCTGAGCACGCCCCCCCCCCTGCCCCCCCCACCTAAAAAAAACTTTGTGGAGTACCTCTGAGTTACAAGACAAGAGCCCTAAACCTATCCTTGATATTGATGATCGCATGAGATGGGTAAATATTACAGACTATGCTTATCATTGATCAGCCCACGTGAGCAGTTGTTTAAATTGTGCCATGTTTAAACTCATACGAATCCGATCGACACAAATGAATATAGAGTGGTGGCAAAAGTTTTAAACAACCCAGTAAATAAATGTTTTTTCATACCATTAAGGAGTATTTCATCCACTGCAGACATCATTCTGCCCTTAAATAGCAACTAATGTAATGCTCACTAGTAGTTTGGAAATATCAGTTATTTATCATGTGGTTGGTCTTAAAGCTTTTGCTATCACTGCAATTAAAAGTTATATTATGTTATATTATCACCTTGGCATAACTTTTGACTGATGCTTGTCATACAAGAATCATGTAGACAATGTCATAGCTAGGGCCAGGATAGGTCTGGTGGCGCTAAAGGCAATGGCATACACTGACATTGAACAACGACTACTGTTCCTGCTTTACCAGTGACTTTTATAAAGTGTCTGGGCCATCTTTCACTGAATTTTATGCTATTGGGCTCTGGGGCTGTGTTTGGACAGGTCTTCAGTATAGCTCAGACGTTTGCAACAGAGATATACACTGTGACATCTTCTCCACCCGTTTCAGTGATTTGCATGTTTTGAACTGTTTGTTTCCTCTGCTTGGTAATCTTGGTAGTTTTAGTTTCAGCTTCATAGCAAACGGGTCACCCTATAGTTGCTCCGCTCATGTGCCAACGAAAAAGATACAGAATGTTTATCACAGTCCATTTTTGGAAATATTGACAAGACTGCTGTTTCAGCATATGCACTAGCATACACACGCATTAAAGGCATACAGTAGCCATCCGAAGTTACTAACACACACAACATTGGAAATGCAGTTCAATATCAATGGTAGCAGAAGTTACCAACAGATCAGCAACTGCACACGCGATCACTTTCAGTCACATAATGGCACCACCAATATTGCAACGACAAGCATCGCAACATTTTCTGAATCTATAATTCACATTACCACGTTGGTTACAACCGAAAAACATTCCAAATGAAATCCGCAGCTCACAGTGTCACGCTATGCACTCAACTCAGAAACTGGGCGACGAAACTATATCCTTTCAGTCTACAGATGGAGCAAAAATGCAACGGCCACCGTCTGACAGAAGCGAAATATTTGCCTCGACTCAAAACAGTGACCGTGCCCAGCGTCCATTTTGACCGGCTTGCTCTTGTCTCTATCTGTTTTTTCGGTTTACTGGGGAAATCTATGCAGACGTGCCTCACCTCTGTCTTTGTCAGATCCTAAGTTCACCCCACTGTCCATCTTTAATTCGGGCATATTACATGATTGTTTGCCGCAGTGTAGTTAAAAGTAAAAAGTAAAGGAACCTCTTCCACGCCTTCAGGGACTATAGAGCTAGACCTATATTTTATAGATCAATCCGCACACAGTGGGTCAGTGAGTGGCATGGTCACCATTACACAAGCCATCTCTACTTCTTTTGACTTTACCCAGTACTCATTTAACGCTTGTGTGACCTGGGAGCGAAGGTCACTTTTGGAAGAAAATGTCTGGTTCCATAAGGACCTGAATCCTCAACCTTTTGATCTGCAGGGAAACAAGCCACTACACCATCACTGTACGTAATCCGACAAAATTTAAGATTGAATCAAACCTACTGGTAACTTCTTCTTCTGCCTTCTATCCCCTAATGGAGCAAAGGCCCTTAACCACTCACACGAAGTCATGCTTTCCTTTGCTATTGCATGCAACTCACCTCATGTCATCCCCATCTCTTTAACATCCTTCTATTATTTAATTTATTTTGAAATTATGAACAAAGCAAGTGTAACAGCATTCTTCTTTTCACAGTCAATGCTAGGTGGCGTTGATAGTCATGTTTATCGACAGCCTTTTGTCTTGTATATTTTCAATCGTTTCTGATGTAGTTGAACTGCCATAAAGTCAAACTGTCCAGCATCTTCTCTCTCATTCTCTTTTCTTCTTTACCTCTACCTTTCACACTATCACAATGTATTTCAGTTTTCTCTTTCTTATGATGGGACCAAAGAATAAAGAATATTTCTGATATAGCTAATCAGTAATTTTTAGTTACCAAATATTTATGTAAGTTACCATTTTTTTTTAGGTAAGTTACCATATTTGTTTTACAAAAGTTACTTCCTTTTTACATAAGTTACCATATTTTAGGTAAGATACCATATTAATAGGTAAGTTACTACATTTTTAAGTAAGTTACCATATTTTTACATGCATTAGTCACCCCCCAGGTATGATACCCCCTATTTTTAAAATCCAATATTAAGAAACAAATATTATAAACACATTCTGTTCATAAGACAATCAACAATTTTTAACTGAAAAATGTGAGAAAACACACTGTCTTATACACAGAATTTTGTTTTTGTACAGACACATTCATTATTCTTTTTATCTGTTCACAGCATTCTCATTAACCACACCACTGCAACTTTCACGTGTTTCACTAATCTGTTAGCTGTCCATATTCACTTCTATATATCAGAATTTGAATTATATAGTACTTAAGAACTCTTCTCCTCTCCTCAACTGACAAAGAAAGACTATGCATTAAATTCTTGTCAACAGTGTTACAAAGCACACAATGCAATAAGCAGAAGTTGACTTTTAATATTAAAAGTAGTTGCAGTCTACATAATAACTATTCATTACTAGAAGACAGCAATAAACAGATGTATAACTTTCAAACAGGCAATACAAGATATTCTGAGCTTCATCTTAAAATATTTAACCAGATTTCTTTATTGTACTCAAACCAAATGGGAAACATTAAGAAACACACCATTTGTTACTTGGCCCACTTAGACAATAGTTCATTTAACACAGTATGCAGATTGTTAGTTCCTTTCCTCTCAGGGCAGATGTTTTCCGACTTCAAAGGATTTCCCAATTAGTTGACTCCTATGACATGCTTGTTGGGAAGACAGTGAGTCTATTTTTGTTTTCCCCACAATGAGGCTCTGGAACCCACATGAGATTCAGGAATCTTCTTCGTCTCCGTGTTTACCAACTGTACACATAGGCGGAAAGTTCTGGTTCTTCATCCACTTCTGAACTGCAGTCCAACTTCAGAACCTGAGTGTTGCATGTGCATCAGTTTTACAGATCTGATTCCCATGAATGCAGACTGTTGGAACCAACAGTCTGCATTCATGGGAATCAGATGCAATCCGACTTAAAAGAAAGCTCCCCAATCAGTCCACTCTTACGACATGCTTTTGGGTAGGCAGTGGGTCAATTCTTGTTTTCCCCACAATGGGGCCCCGGAACCCACACAGGGAATTTAGGAATCAACACCACAGAAAGCACACTGGTCATTCCTACTGATGCTTCACTTCCGCAGCAAATGTTGTAAGGTTCAGTTAGTATACTGGTTGGGCAAAAATCATTTTCTTCATCTCTCAAGTTGTTTCTTGTCGGATCCATGTTCAATTCCAAATTTTTGGAACTTCCCACATGTTGTCTCATGTAATATATATATATATATATATATATATATATTTATTTGTTAATGTGCATTTCAAACGGATACCATTTGTACATGATAGCTAAATATTTGAGCAATAACCCATTCCACCGCCAAGATTTTCTACTGATTTACTGCTTTTGCTAACTGTTTCATTAAATGTAAATATTTTGTTCAATGTGAGATATTACTACACAAGTCAAAACAATCCCATATCAGGCAGGATTGTAGGGATGCGAAGTGTTAAGTACTAGGCTAACGAATGACAAGTTATCTCTCTAACTGCCTATCCTTCTCAGAGAAATTTGAATGGTAAAGAACACAATAGGAACCACCACAGTATTATTGTAATTATCCATCACTGAGCTGGGCATTATTTAAAAAAAACAAATATGACAATTATACGCTGATAAAAAATGCTAGAATCTAGGACAGTTAATAGATATTACTTAATTCTTCCAGCTTCAGGTAGATATTACATCAACATTTTTTGTTTGCACATTAGAGCAACCATTTTTGGTGATTAGTCTTGTTAGTTAGTCTTTCCTCTTGTGTCGAGTGCGGCACATAGGGCAGAGGTCATGACTCTCCATGCATGGCGGTTCGTTGCAATCCGTTGTAGGTCTTGGATGTTTGAGTGGCCCATGAGCGAGCCTTCCCTGATGATAGTTCTACGTAGGGTTTCCCTTGGTCTTCCACGAGATCTTTTCCCCTGTGGTGACCAAATGAGGGCTTGGTAAGGAAGTCTTGATTTATCCATTCTAAGGGCGTGGCCGACATAGTTCCAGCGGCGTTTTCAAATAAAGTTAGACACATACTCTTGCCTGAATTCTTGCCTTATTTGTGTATTTGTTCGGAAATCTGACCATTTGAAATTTAGTATTCTTCTAAGGCATTTATTTTCAAAACTGTCTAATTTTGTGTCTAGAGTTTTCTTGTGGAACTGAAAAATACAGCTTTCATATGGAATGAGTTTTACTAACAGACAAATTAGATATAAATAATGAGTTAACATAGGATGAAAGAAGACTGACAAGAAGGGGGCAGAAAAGTATAGAAACAAGTATAAATAAAAAGGTAGCCAATGGATGTACTGTTAGTTTCCTGCTTTCAAAAGAATGGCTAACTTATTTTAAAGTAGCAGCAAATTTAACTTACTAAAGTAACCTGACTTATTCATTGCTGCCCCGTTCCAAGAAATATATAGTTTCTATAATTTTTTTCAATACTTAATAATAAGCCACAACAGTTTGAAACACTGCTCAAATACTTCTTATTTCTGAGCAGCCAGTTGAAACTGCTATTTATTTTTTTCTGCATACCTATATATAAATCAATGTTTGTGTGTTGTTTATTACCTATAGACTCGGAAACTACTAAACCGATTTAGCTGAAATTTTCAGGATATGTTTGTTTTGATACCGGGATTCTACCTGTCATGGTTTGAAATAGGTGGCGACATTTGTTAGGAAAATATTTTAATTTTAGTGACATTTAATTAAAGCCATGTTCGTAAGTGCGCATGCGCAGTAGTCGGAACGCACGAATTTCACTATTTGCCGGCATGATATAGCAAATCATGGCCTACTCTATTTTGAGAAGGCGGTGAGCAAACCAGACTATCTATATCTACGCAGGCAATGATTGCGACATTAACCATATGAGACACTTGTGATTTCTATTTTCTTTCTTTTCAAATAACCTTTGATGAGTTAGAGAGTAGTCGGTGGATTTGAGGAGGGTGGGGATGGGCGGCATTGAAAACTAACTCTATGTCTGCACAGACAATGACTGCGACATTAACCGTGTTAGACACGTGCGATTTCTATTGTTGTGCCGTTTCATTAATACGTGAAGTTATTTCTGGGATATCTGACTATAAGAAAACAACTGCCTGCCGTTTTAAGTTGTGTTAGAATCGGGACACACATTTCAAATAGTTTTTTTTTCTTCTTTTCGTTGCACTTTCAGAGGAGCAGTTGGTTGGCCGAATGGTTAGAACGCTGGTTTCCTGTACGGGAGACCTGGGCTCCCAGTATGGCACTAAAAAAATTTTTTTTTTTTTAACCTGGGGGCAAAATAAAAGCCTCACCTGCACAGTCGTGGCAACAGCAATAGGCGGCCCTAAATACTAAAAAAAAAAAAATAGTGCAGGTATGTGGCTAAACCAGTTGATAATTACATTTGACCATTTTGTATACTTATGATTTCATTTTAAACTTTACGATTGCATGGTTACACTGAATTGTCATAGATTTCCATTTTGATTTAATTATTTCATCTGACATTGCGTTTGAATTAAGCTGTGTTGTTTACCATAGCGTTCATTTCGTAATTATTGTATACTTTTCCTGTTTTTGTTGCTTTTCACTTGGTTGTTTTTTTCCCCAACTACTTTGATGAGGAAAAGAGTATTCAGTGAATTGGGGGTGGGGGGGGGGGGGGGGGTACATTAACTGTTAACTGAGAGAGCTTTAAGACACAGTAACTGTCTTACCAATTTAGAGTAGCAGCGGTAGTAGTAGTTGTGGTTGGGCCGTTTCACCATAGTGCTGTTATGCGGGAGACTGCCAGTAAGGTGGCATTTTTTTGTCGGGCACTAGCCATGCGGCGCCAAATCCTCTGGCTCACAGCTCCCTGTCTATCCCGATGGTAAAACAGATAGTAGTGACATTATTTTAGTTACTGTGGTGGTGGTGGTAGTAGTTGTACTGGTACTTGAAGGATGGTGTGGTAAATATTACACTGGCTGCATTTACTACTCATTACAATTCCTGCTCCCCATTTTAGTCCAGATGGACAGGGATGTCAAGGTCAGTTACAAAAAATATCGTTAGGTGATGACTTTCAAATCCTTTGAAGAGGGAGAGAGCAGTAGTCGGTGGATGGGGAGAGGAGGGGGTGATGACAGAAATTATTAACTTAGAGAGCTTAACACATGATTTTAAAGTTTTCATTTCTTAATTTTTTATTTTACCAACGCTACCTTCGCTATTCTAATTTTTTTAACGACTTACTTGGTTATTTACAAGTACAGTAGTAAGCTTTACTTCCGTCTCTAAAAAAATACAAACAGCTTTAGCAAGTGATAACCAAATAACCATTTTTTTACAGTCCTAATAATACCATTTAAACGACCACTAATATAAAGAAACATTAGTATGTTGCGTGTTCTAAAAGTCTGCAAACCAGACTATCTCTGTGCAGATAATGATTGCGACATTAACTATATTGGACATGTGCGATTTCTATTTTCTTTCTTTTCCAAGAACCTTTGATGAAGGAGAGAGTAGTAGGTGGCTTTTTTGTGTGAAGTGGGAGTTGGGGGCATGAAAGAATATCTCTATATTTGCGCAGACAATGATTGCGATATTAACTATATTAGACACGTGCAATTTCTTTTTTCTTTCTTTTCCATTTAGCCAAACTATGCCACAGCAACGCATGGCCGGGTACAACTAGTATATATATATATATATATAACTGACATTCATATGAGGTACCACTCTAAAGATTATTATTAATATTATAAATATGCATATGCAGTATATGTGCTGGTTTTATAGTTTTAATATATCCTGGTTTTATTAGTAATTGTGAAAAATTCACCTAAAAAACTAGTTAGTTAGACTGACTACACTACTAACTACTACTTACTTACTACTACACTACTGAGGTTAAGAATTAAGATATCATAATATACTCATAATACTGTGTTGTCGCGATGCATTAACTAACAATAGTAAATGCTTTTTATAAGATACTGCACAAATAAAGAGGCTACTGAGATGATAAAAATACAAATTAAAACTACCACAACAAACAAAAACTAAAACATCCAAACAACTAACCTCACAGTTGTACAGTTTCCTCAGCTCATCAAATATCCACATTTCAACTCCCAGTCTTTTCTTAATCAGAAACATTTGGTGTGCGCCGTACTTTGCTGTCAAATACTTTTTCTTATTCTCTTTATGTTGGTCCTTCAAGTTAAATTCAACATTTTTATGTGATTCTTGCGTTCGTGGTTTCGGCGGAGGGCTGTAGCTTGTATCCATCTGATTTGGTTTGGTATAAGCCGTTTCACCTTTCGTGTCGTGCGTTGTTGTTGTGTACGGCGTCGCCATAACCTCGTATAACCCGACCGTTTTCCGGAACGGATTCCGGCTCATTGTTTTTACTTCACCCAACCTGCAACACATATTACATATTTATTTGTTTATAAAACTTCGTGGAACATGAGCAAATTATTAATGTTAGATAAATATGTATTCAATGTATAATAAAAGCAAATCAGGTGATAGTTTACACCCTTGTCGCAATAAAATATTAGTAGACATAAATATCCATTATTGGATAAACATTCTGTGTGTTTTTCGTTGGCACAGGAGCGGAGCAAAGATGGGTTGACCCGTTTGCTATGAAGCTGAAACTAAGACTACCAGATTTGTATGCAGACTCTGAGGCAGATGCACTCCGACTTCAAAGGAAGCTCCCAGTTAGTCGACTCTTACGACATGCTTTTGAGTAGGCAGTGGGTATATTCTTTTCCCCCTATAATAGGGCCCCGGAACCCACACGGGGAAACGCGGACGGCTTGAAATGGATATGGTTGTTTACATTTTTGCTACACGGGGAGAGAATCAAACTACTAGACGTTAAATAAACACTGATGAAAAATATTAAAGAATAATTAAGAACATGCATTGACAGCAAACAACAGCTATAATAATTAATAACGATTTGGGAACTTTTCAGAGCATACAGAGGGGCATACGGCAAGGATGTATACTATCACCTGATTTATTTTCATGATACAATGAACACATAATGAGATATATCATGGATATGCTAGGAATTGTGGCTTGTGGTCATAACATAAATAACCTAGGTTATCCTGATGACACTGTCTTGATCGTGCGACAAATCAGGGGAGAAAAGGAATTGGTGGTGCTAGAAAGTGATATAAAAGGGCCTCATCTTAAATAACGGGAAGCAGGAATTACTGGTAATATCAAAGAAAAGAATGGTACCTGAATGTATAATAAAAGTCAGAGGATGTCATTTTAGGACAAATACAACATGTAAGTAGTTACACGAAGGTATATGTATCACAGGGGTAAAGAACATAATATGACAGGCTAAAACGGATTTTTATAAAAGGGAGAATACAGTATACAAGCAATCCACGTGACTGCAAATTATCTTGCAGACACTGCAGTTGTTGTAGATGGTCAGGTTCAATTCCCGGCACGGTAACTATAGCTTTCGATTTTTATGTTGTCTAGTGTGTTCTTCTATATTTCTACTTCTGTCTATGAGTGCCGATCAATACACTTTCTGTTACTTGATTAATTCATTGTAGATGGACAGAAGCGATGTTATCAATGCCATGCACGGCACCTAACCGTGACGACGAGCCCGACAAAGGGCATAACTCTGTATCCCTGTTTAGACTGATGGTCACTGTGATGCAGCCTGGAGCTGCAAAAAATGAACATTTTACTAAGAAGACAAGACGTTTCATTAATCAACGCAGAACATGCGTCATAAGTCGTTTTACACTTGTGGAGCTTTAAGAAAGGGGGGTCGAAGCACCTAGGGATCTGTCCGGAGTGTTTTGATGATAATCCTTACTAATAACTAATCAAAGAGCTTAATGGATATCCATTGCAGCCAAATTTCATTGTGGAGATGGCATCTGACTGATTGACTGATCAGTACTGAAAGAGTTAATGTTGCAAATCTAAAAAATGATAGAAACACCAGCAGCAACAATAGTATAAGCCAATCTAAATATACCCGTAGATAGATAATCTGATTTTCAAAGTAATTTAAAAAGTACACATATAATTTATTAAACTTACCACGGTTTTATTCGGAATCTACGCAGGTATAGGCCGTAGGTTAGTTGTATTCACTTGTTACAGGTCGCGGCGAACTAACCTAAGATGTTTTTCGTTGCACATGCAGGATACGTAGTGAGAGGCGACTAAGGGAATGATAAGCCTTGGGGATTGCGTAAAAACACGAGCAGCAAAAGACAGCCAGCCTGCAGACATAACTAGAGTCTCCTTGTACTGAAACCCCTAGCGCCGAAGAAATAAATGAATAGAACAAAAGAAAAAAAAACACAGAGGAAAACAATTAGAAATAGTTGAATATGATGGAGAGAACATGGAGATAGTCGCAGGCAATTGTTGACGATATGGTGACTCGTGCATTATTTTTGAAGGCCAATATCCCATCGGGGGATAACAGGTGTTGTAATCACGGAAGCAGCAGCAGACGAAGAAAAAGGATAAAGATGAGAGGGATGCGGAGAAGGAGAAGCAACAGCAGCTTGCGGAAAAGGAGGAGAAGAAGAAGAAAAAGAAGAAATAGAAAAAAGAAGGAGGAGGATAAGTAGTAGTAGTAGTAGTAGTAGTAGTAGTAGTAGTAGTAGTAGTAGTAGTAGTAGTAGTAGTAGTAGTAGTAGTAGTAGTAGTAGTAGTAGTAGTAGTAGTAGTAGTAGTAGTAGTAGCAGTGGTAGTAGTAGTAATACTAGTAGCAGTAGTTGCAGTAGTAGTAGTAGTAGTAGTAGTAGTAGTAGTAGTAGTAGTAGTAGTAGTAGTAGTAGTAGTAGTAGTAGTAGTAGTAGTAGTAGTAGTAGTAGCAGCAGTAGTAGCGGTAGTAGAACAGTAGCAGTAGCATAGTAGCAGTAGTGGTAGTAGTAGCAGTATCCGCAAGAGCAGTTTTTGTAGTAGCAGTAGCAACAGCAAGAGTAGTAGTAGCATCAGTAAGAGTAGTAGTAGTAATGGTAGCAGCAGTATGAATAGAAGTAGTGTTAGCAGTAGCAGTAGTAGCAGCAGGAGTAGTCGTAGTAGCAGTAGCATAGTAGTAGTAATAGCAGCAGTAGTAGTAGTAGCAGCAGCAGCAGTACTAGTAGCAGTATCAGCATGAGTAGTAGGAGCAGTAGCATCGTTACAGCAGCATGAGTAGTCGTAGTAGCAGTAGTAGCAGTAGCATAGTAGCAGTAGTAGTAGTAGTAGTAGTAGTAGTAGTAGTAGTAGTAGTAGTAGTAGTAGTAGTAGTAGTAGTAGTAGTAGTAGTAGTAGTAGTAGTAGTAGTAGTAGCATAATAGCAGTACTACTAGTAGTAGCAGCAGCAGCAGTTGTAGTAGGAAGCTGACTGCTGAGAGATCATTGAGGCGCTAGATTTAAATGCCGTAACTCTTAATTTCTTGTACGTGTCCTAAGGCGGTCACTGCATGTACTTTCCACAACAAAGACCGACAGTTCAATTCTCAATAAAGTCAGATTTTAGTTTCAGTTCTTGTGTATGTGTGTGTGCGTGTGTGTATGTGTTAGACAAAGAGATATAAGGGAGAGAGAAGAGAGGAAGATAGACATACACATACATGCACACACACGCACGCATGTACACACACACAGAGCGAGAGAGAGAGAGAGAGAGTGTGTGTGTGTTTGTGTGTGTGTGTGTGTGTGTGTGTGTGTGTGTGTGTGTGTGTTCATGCCTGTAAAAATTCTGACACGACAGTCGGTCAGGAATCCTTAGGGAGACTGTGGGTTTTAAAATATCAAGCTGGTTGCATTGTTAACCCTAAAGCACAGTGGTTAAACGCTTGCATGTCGGTCGGAAGCTTTTGGGTTTGCAATCTGTTACGAGGTGGATGTGTTTTTTTTTTTTTTTTTCTAAATTACCAAGGTAGACACTTTAAACTGAAATTGATCGGAAGGTGGCCACACAAGGTGATCCTCACCTACTCCCCTCCCCTTCGCAATTCCGCCCTACAAATGTTTGAGGCCATGGTGGGGGGAACCTCAATCTTAGCGTTACAGAATAATAATAATGACAACAGTAATGTGCTTAATGGCTAATAAATAAAATTTTTGAAATAATATAAAATGAATAAACTAGTACTTTTTAAGTGTATTATATATATATATATATATATATACATACACACACACACACACACACACACACACACACATATATATATATATATAATGTGTGTTTGTGTGTTTGTAAAAGAAACCGCGTACCTCTTACAAAATAGGCCTCGAAGGGTCATAGCCCTATGTTTCAGCACCCATAGTTGTAGTAGAAGTAGTAGAAGTAGCAGTAGCAGTAGTAGAAGTAGCAGTGGTAGCAGCAGCAGCTGCGGGTCATCGTAGACATGCATGATTACCACTGCATGGATTATAAGAAGTGTATCTTTATGTTGCTTACATCTTACCTTCAGTTTCCGAAAATGTGTTCAACTTATTCGAATGAGGCATTTGATGCTTATCTGTCTTTTACATATCATTTGGTATGTTTAAGGCGTATCCCCTATCATCCAGCGTTGATGATTTATTACCTAGTCAGTGGGGAAAAAATCGATAAACTTCATGTCATTCAATACTTTGTACAACGAAAAATGTCCGCCAGATATATTTACAAACGTGCCACGCTACAAAGTACCGCTACAATAGTATGTGTAACCTGTGCCTTCTATTGTTACATTTACAAACAGAAGGCGGGAGAACAATTTTAGTAGAGTTCACGACGATAGAACTGCGTTTTCCAACTGACACGTAGCTCCTTTTTATTTGCAGAAACATACTTCTGCATTACCAAATTGAATCATTCATTAACTTGTTTATAAGTTCAAATTATATAAAACACGTTCTTTCGGCGGTCTTCAAACTGTGAAAATTAACGCTATCGGCAGGTGAATTTGTTTTTATAGACTGCACTGTGCCTTGTATTTAAGTTTTCCTTTGTGTGCCTTTCCTTTCTGTCAGCGTAAATTTGCTCTTGATAAGTACTGTTTTGGATCTGTCCTCTGTTGCTGATGTTTCTTGGGTTTTTGCTGGTTGCTAGACACACTGTCCCTGATTGTACCTTGGCTGTCTCTCGGTACACCACACCGAATTCGACAAGTTTTCCACTGTTTTTTGCCTTCTTTTTGATTTTGGCTTAGTTTGTGTTTTTTTGACTTCCTTTTGATTTTGGCTTAGTTTTTTTTTTTTTTTTTGCCTTCTTTTTGATTTTGGCAAATTTATTTTTTTTGGCCTTCTTTTTTATTTTGGCCTTTTTTTTAATTTTGGCTTAGTTTTTTTTTTTTCGGTTGCCTTCTTTTTGATTTTGGCTTAGTTTGTTTTGGCCTTTTTTTTCTTCAATTTTTTTTATACAGTTTTCATCTGGTCACACATGGTATAGATGTAGTGGGGATGTAATTCAGATGTGAGGGGGAAAGGGGGGGGGGGTGGGGTGGGGGGGGGGAATTGGAATGCTTGAAAAGCTGAGTAGGACATAATGTAAGGTCAAAGGAGTGAGGGTGAAAGATAGCTTGCTAGGTAAGGATAGGTGGCTTCAAGGTCTTGATTCTGCTGGCCTTGTCCGCCTGGGTGCTTAGTGGCTCACTGTCTCATCCGGTGCGGGGTCGTAGTGACTTAGTCTTGGTTCGGACTGCTAGCAGGAGCTGTAGACTCGTTTGATGTCAGGTTAGTTGTCGCTGGGCTGTCATCAGTTGCCTGACGATTTTTTTTTTATGGTCCTGCTGATGAACTGCTTGACTAGTGCTTGCAGGGCTTTGTGGCTCTTTGTGTGCAGATGAACCACGCCCTTCTGGAGCTATGTATATATCTGTAGAGTTGGACGATACCGCTGGGTGGTACTCCGCCGGGGCCTATCAAGGCACTGGTCAGCCAGGGAAGAGAAGCTTCAGAGGCGGCCCCTGGACCAGACACGATCACAATAACTGTAGATGGGTGATGCATCTTGATACTAAAGAAGCTGACTAGCAGGTCCCAATCTATGGTGATCATCTTTTTCGGCTCCTGGAGTAGATTTGGGTGTCTCGTGGACTGCAAAGGTTGATAGAAAACTGGGTATCTGAGCTCGCTGCGCAGGTGTCACGGGTCATGATGGTGAAACTCAGTGAACAAACTCCGTACCCAGGGTTGCCATATTGGCATTTTTGATGCCAAATTCCACAAATTTAGCATATTTGAAATTGAACTGGCATTAGATAATCAAGTGGCATATTTTGGCACATTTTGTTTTTTCCTGGCTTTTCTTATCAAGATGTTAGAAACATGCAGATTTACTAAAACCAGTGTAGACCTAGATTTAACATTTTATTTCAGTTTGACTTAGTTGTGATGTCCTGGTACGGACTAACGGAGATTCGCGCCATTTCTTATTGTATCTGTTGTCTTCCTAAACGAATCGTGACTTCGATAAACCAAGGCCATCTGTAATTTATGTTAATCTACTAGAATAAATGCGAGATGTAAAACCCAAACCCACTACTGATACAAAGTGATTCACTGTTCAGAAACTACTTGAGAATATAGATAGGATACCGACCTAGTTCTATCTGTGATAGATTTTATTACTTTTACTAATGGCCACGTCAGACACACACGCACACACACACACACACACACACACACACACACACACACACACACACACACACACACACACACACACACACACACACACACACACACACACACACACAATGGAAAGCATCTTATGGCATTGCAAGTATAATAGAAACTGGAAGAAAACATACTCATGACTCAAAAGATCTTCAGACGGATCAGAGAAATATTTGGGCACAATAAAACATAAAAAAACTGACTGACTGACTGACTTTCTACCCCACCAAGACATCACACACAAACGATAAACACCCGATGACACAAAGTGCCACCATGTGGATGAGGATCGCCGTGGAGAGGTCCCAGAAACCGCATTCAGACAATTGGCCACATTAATGCACTGCTTATATTGCGGCCCCTGGCAAAAGCCAGGGTGGGGCTTCAAATAACAAAAAATTTTGCATAAACTGCTTGATACTTGTTCAGTACGTTGCTGGCAGGTGTTTATTACCCTCGACATTTTATATCATATCTAAACGAGTCGTGCTTAACTACTTACGGTTAACACTAAAGGATTAAAGACATTTTAATTAAAATGTTAGTTTTAAAATCAAGTTGACTGTTTTTACAGAACGGTGGGTTGATAAATAATCAGGTTATATATATATATCCGCACAATCTACTGTCACTTTTGCTACTGCCGCTACTACGACTAATAAGGCCTTTTTTAGAAGCAAAGGTGCCTGTATGCACAACAAAGTCTAAAATGGGGCCGCTACTGCGGACCGCCAAAAACCAGACTTCTACTACTACTAATACTACTACTAATACTACTACTACTTCTGTTGCTGCGGCGACGACGACGACGAAGACCACCACCACCACTGATCTGATGCTGGCGCCTTACTAAGATGACGTGTTTTTCTTAACTCTAAAGTTCTGGGATTTATTTATTTTTAATTCAAGTTGTGCCGGTAAACTGACGATGTTTTTAATATCGTTGTGATCGTTATTCTGTCGAACGTGCAGTGACATATTTTTTTTTACGCCATTTAGTATTTTTTATGTGTGTAACTGTGGTTTATGTAGCATGTCAAACGTGTTGAGCTAAGATGTGTTCATTTTACGTTTTCCCGGCCCCGAAAGAGAGTGACTTCCCTTGCCATTCATGCCTCCTCCAGTCGCTTGACCTCTCCTATGTTGCGGGGATGTCATGTTTTCCTTATTGTGAACACATTACCCGTCCCTATTTCTGTCTTCTCATCGCTCGCTTGCGTGATTGCTTTCGCTTTCTTTTCTTTCTTTTATGGCTGAATATAAAAACAAGGCAATACTAACGTTTGTCTCCCTATTTACACAGTGCTACATACTAGCACACTTCTGATTGGTCAACTTTGAGCCACATTACCTTGCCACAAGGTAACGGGATCCCCCCCCCCCACCCCCAAACCAATGCCGTTGATATCGCGTGTTATATGTTTCAGCATGCCAGCACTTTTAACACTAAAAAAATATCGACAAACTGGGTCTAACACAACCCCCCTAGAGAGTGCTGTAACCTATGTCACAGGCATGCTCTTTCTCAGAATAAAAACGTAACTGCAAGACAACACAGAAAGCAAACAACAGAGCGGCACACCCGTAACCGGCAGGAAGGTAGACCAGCCCAACAAACTTAGGAATGAAACATGACCTGCTCTGTTTGGGGAGGCCTTCGCTAGTATCGCCTAAAACAAATCATTCCGATACAACTCTGTAATAAAATGTTATGTTTTTTAAATCGCCATGTCTTGACAATGGAAATTCATAACTCATGCTAATATATCTCCCCTATTTAAGGTAGGAGGGCAGCGGATATGACTAAGAAACAATGTGAACTTCAGCACCAGTAAAATGTTGTTTATGCCGTCTCTGAAAACAACCCCTTTTGATCATATAACTGCGACACGATAGATTACAAACGGGAAGCCGGCACTGAATGATGCAATAAAAAGAGCAGATAGGGTGCAAATTGTGAGACCTGTCATAAAAGTATGTGATATATGACTTTGCAAATCCGGCAGTTACATTTAATGGCTTTATCTGAGGCACTAGTGATCAGGTCGTTGGAGTCCTTAAAAGAACTTATGTATATTGCAGCCATGCGGATCTTTTAGACTCTTTTTCTGACATCATGCCAAAGAGCTACCTCTCCAGGGACTGTGCTGAAAGGCTCCTCTTTCCTTTTCCAAGCTCGGAAACCGGTAAAAAAATGGGGGGGGGGGGGGGGCGGGTGTGTGTATGGTACTAGAAGTTGATTTTTTGTGGACACATATAAGAGGATATAATGAAGTCACTATTCAAAACAGCGCAAATATGCCGGTAATGTTCTCTTCTCCCCGGGGTACCATTTTTAGGAAACAAAATAACAGACCACATGTGCCTTAACAAACATTTCGTAAAAGGCGACTAATTCAGGCTGCTACAAATTGACCAAACTGCGCAGATATCACAGCTTAGCTGTAAACCACAACACGACGTGCCAACCACCCTTTCAAAGGCGAACGCACACGAAAGAAAGAAAGAAAGAAAGAAAGAAAGAAAGAAAGAAAGAAAGAAAGAAAGAAAGAAAGAAAGAAAGAAAGAAAGAAAGAAAGAAAGAAAGAAAGAAAGAAAGAAAAAGAAAAAAAGAAAGAAAAAAAAAGAAAGAAAGAAAGAAGGAAGACATTTCGTCCAACGGTTTTTAATCAGTCAGTGCGACAAAACTTGTTTTAGTCTTGGATGTTCATTAGACCAATGATTGAGCCTTCCCTGGGGACGGTTCTAGGCAGGGTCCCTCTTGGTCTTACTCGTTTTTTTTTCCCCCTTCCGGTGTCCATTTGTTCTCGAAATTGTCTAACTTTTTTTTTCATAAAGAGGTTGTGTTTTGTTGATACCTTTCTGTCTTTCTAGATGATAATGTTATCATTGTGTGTTAGCATTTCTGATGGCTGCCTTATGCTTTTGATGCGCGTGTATGCTGGTGAACATGCTGAGACAGTCTGTGTCAACTGTTGCCACAAGGGACAGTGATGGATATTTTGTGTGCTTTACGTTGGCAAAGGAGCGGAGTAACTAAGGGGTGACCTGTTTGCTATGAAGCTGAAAATAAGATGACCAAGAATGTTATTTGTATAGAAACAGAGCCAGAGGTCAACCACGCAGAACATGGACCGCTGACATATTGGAGACACTGAAAATGACTACATACGAAGTGAACAGAAGGGCCAGTCTCGGAGGTTCCTTCCTGCTCTGACGCTGCAAGGCATACCATGAGGACAGAAAAGGAGCAGAATGTTATATGTGCACTATATGTATGGAGCCATGGAAGAAGACAGTGCTTGATGATGGTTAGTGTGACTTGCAAGAGCAGCTCACGTTAAAAAAAATCTGCCCCAATTAGTGCAGTGGGGTTTCATAGCCGTTGTGTGGTGATCTGTTCCTTTTCAAATGCTCAGCTCTCAACCTAGTTTACCCTTTGTCATTATTCCCCTACCACTGTGGTGTAGCGACTAGGCGCTCGCCTTGAATCCGAAGATAGTGGGTTTAAATCTGCACTGAGTTGGATTTTTTTAAAATGACCTTGATTCCCAGCCTGGAGGGTAAGAATCTGAAGTCCTTGAAACAAAAGGCAGGTCGGCGTGATGTTGACTGCACAGTACCGATTGGTCTATAAAATATATAGGCTTGCAATACAACTAATGATGTGGAATATGGTCCTTCTTTACATTCTTCACAACTGATTCTTTTTAGCCTCCATGCAACAGGAAATCCTGGCAACTTAATTCCACGAACTCATCACAACACTTGTATCTTTTTCTTTTATGTTTACCCATAAAACAACGGTCGACACACTGAGCTGTCAACTTCTGCTTCTTAAAATACATGCCGTGTGGCGCTGGTAGTCATGTCTATCCACAACCTTCTGTCTCATGTTCTTTTAATCAGCTCTGACACAGACCACCTTCCATGCCATGCTGTCAAACTGTCAAGCATCTTTTCTCTAGGTCTCCCTCGTTTCTCCTCCCTTCCAAATTTCCTACTGCTACAATGTACTCCAGTTTTCTCCTTCTCATCAAATGGCCCAAAAAATTTAGACAGTCTCTTTCTGATGTTCGGCAATCAGTTCTCTTTGTGAGTTTCTTTTAAGATATCTTCCTTACTCTTCTTATCTGTCCAGAGTATTCTCATCATTCGGCTATAAAACCACATCTCCGCAGCTTCCAAATAAGTTTACTGTCATAACACCAAATTGTAGCACTGTAGACGCCTACTTTGGCATGTTTGTTAAGGGGTAATAGATCTGTGTTTGTCCCCCCCCCCCCCCCCCCACAGCTGGGCACTGACCCATGCAGTCAACACCTGTATCCTTCAAGTTCTGCCTGTACATATCATTATAGTGTAGTGGCAGACCCGATCTTCTACTAATCCGTAATTCACCACAGAGGACAGTTGTATAGATTCTGACCTTCTTAATTAATTATGGAAATAAAACTTGAATACTTTTCCAACATTTGTGGCAAACCAAAACTTTATTCAGCTCAAAATCCTCTGGCAGAAACTGAAGCCATATCGCTTAAGAATCAAACCAAAATAACTGGTTATTGTATTATTATTTACTGCAAGCAACTTTAACAGAAGCTGTGAACAAAAACATATCTGACGACTACATTATATTGCATGTACTGTAAATTAAAACAAATTGGATTTCCTATTTGTTTCCACCTCAGAGAAAGGGAAATTAAGCACACAAATGTTTGCATGCTGTCAGTACATTTAAATTTAAGTGAGCAAACTGTAACAATGCTGACCACCGCAGTATAAGGAAATATACAATTTTTGTTTTAAAGCAGGACAAGATCCTTAACTCTCGGAGTCCCAAGGAACGCATCATAGGTACATAGGTTCCGCCTAGAGGCCCAATGAACGCAAGATGCGCTGATTTTATATTTCTCTTGACTACCCCTTTGGCCTCTGATGCTAAACCCCCTGGGACTCAAAGAGTTAAAGACACACTAAACAGAACTTCTGCATGAAATACCATAAAAAGAATAAAAACATAAAATTTAAAGTCGAGAGAACTGGGTTTAATGAACCAGGTTTTATCCCATGTGGTTTAGTCTTTACCTGCAGAATAACTTTATGCCTGGCGAGAGTGTCACATCCCACAAGGCATGAATTCTGTAGCTCAAGTGACAAATCCTGAAAATATCTGTTAAAAACTGAATTTGTTAACAAAATGATGCAATCAGTGAAATAAGATCCTGTTTTCAGTACGTGCAAGAGTATGTAAACAATACAAGACTTCTCATTTTGCTTCAACTAATTAATCTTTCTGTGTGAAAGACAGAGCAAAGAGTGGTATATAGGGAGATAAGACACATACACACATATAGAGAGAGAGACATACATAGAGAGAGAGAGGGAGATATAGAGACAGTGAGAGAGAGAGAGAGAGAGAGAGGGAGAGATAGAGACAGTGAGAGAGAGAGAGAGAGAGAGAGAGAGAGAGAGAGAGAGAGAGAGAGAGAGAGAGAGAGAGAGAGAGAGAGAGAGAGAGAGAGAGAGTTTATTAATAAATGTCAGATGTTAATATATTGCAAGCAGAATTTCTGTCATGACATAACTTAAAAATCAGAAAAAATACATCAATCTGTTGTGAAGAAAATTCTGAAGAAGAAAAAGTCAACTAATTCTGCAGTGATGTCTAGTATTAGATCTGCCTGCCAGTTAATTGTGCTGTAAAGTCTAATAACAGACTAACAAATTGTTTAATTTTATTGTGTCTTCCGAGTTTATTATTTTATTTTATATGCTATGAAAGTAATAGATACATTCCTGTACATTTTGAAAAACAAGTTTTATCATGTTGGAGTGATTTTGTTTTTACACAAAAGAAATTATTATAAAATTTGCCACAAGCAGTTTAAAATATATGTACAAATTAAATGGATAACTAAGTTACATAATGCATAAGTTAATGAAGAGATCAGTAGTCTGCTGAATCATGGCATTATCTCCAGATTTCTGAAGTACATATAATGAATACAGAATATACTTTTGAGGGAAATCAAAATGAGTACAATCAGACACACAAAATAATTTTGAAGAAACAAACAAAAAAGTCTGAAAATTTTTTATTTTGGCTTCCACTCCTGAAACTGATCCACACCTAAATTAAACAACAGAAAACCTAATAAAAGCTTATAAATATCAATAATAAGGTTAGTTGCGTATCCTTTACAGGACGTTGCAGAACCAACCCTAACAGCCCCTGGCTATTGTGTGGTTTTTCTAGGCAAATTTACGTCCATTGATTTCTGGACAGTCGGCTTTCTTGATACCCAACCTCCCGGCATTACGAAGCGTTCGCATCAACTTAGCCACAGAGCCGACATACATATCAATACTATACATTTATTTTTCTTTTGTCAGAAAATTTACCTTACACTGTAATTTTTACTTACTTGCTTTTTTGTTGTCACAAATTATTCTAACATTGTTTTGTTAATAATATCTAATTATAATTTTAGCTGCTGCAAAGTGTTGTCAGTACCCTTATTCTACTCTTAACCCTATAGTGGAGTATAGACCTTTAACCAGCTGACGCCTAGTTGCCTTAACTTTTGTTTACAGCTCACCCCCATCTTTTAAATGTCACTGACTAATTCCATATCCCATGTTATTATTGTGTGCTCCAGGGCAATTTATCACCAGATTATATTTACACCATCATAAGCAATATATACACACACTGCATTTTCTGAACAGCGGTAATATAGTGTTTAACAATTTTTTTTACTAATTGTCTGTTCTGAGAGCAGAGTGGCTAGAGGACAAAAATATTTAAAAAAAAACAACAACAGTCAAGCCAGTAACACACAGATAAAATTAAAGTGCAATAAACCGGAACACTGTCAACATGCGAAAGATGAATGTTAAATAAAGATACTTACAGAGATATCACTTTACATAATAATATGAACAGACTGATGTGAAAGAAGAGTTATGGTAAATAAGTCAAAGATGCACACAAAAAAAAAAGTATACTACTTATTAAATAAAGAGCATACATTCAGTTCTCTAGACTAGTAAGAGCAGTTTCATTCAGAATTTGTGATAGATCTACTAGACTAGTAAATACTTTCGGGTAATTGTCAGGGCAAAGCTTTCTAGTATGAATTTTAGTCTATTTAATGACTAAGCGAAAGTTTGACTTCCACAAGTGTGTCTTATGAAAGCGTTACTCTGTCTTATAATTTGTGTTTGTATTGGAAACAGAGCTGTGACATCTGCACCTTTTGGCTAAAACATTCCACTTCTTTATGTATTTCCTGACCCTTTTAGCCTTCCCAGTGACATATTTTTCTAAGAGGTCCCAGTGCCAGTATAGTTGTCAGTACTGTTGTTAAAAACATCAGGAGTGCCCTGCAAGAAGCCAAATCACCATAGGTATGAGAAGGATAAAAGATAGTCACCACTCTACTATCAGGCATCAAGGCAAAGCATCAATATCTACTTGGTTTTTAAGGTTTTGGAACTAGGATCCATCAAGGGTGATATGGTGCGCTGAATATTAATTGCTGTTCAGATGATAGATTTTTCATTTGCAGTAATCTAATTTTGTTGGTTTATTTTTAAAGTGTGTTCAAGTGTGTATTGCCGTCTAGTGTACAGTTATTATTTTTTGTGTACCTGCCGTGGTTTTAAAAAACATGCAATTTCAAAAACCCCTAATTCTTTTGTACATTTGCTGGAGTGACAACCAGACTTAACTGCATTAGACCACAATTCACTAATGAATTTTTAAAAGTTTAACCCAGTACGGCTAAAAAAACATAATAAAATGTCAATTTTTGGTGCTTTTATAATTAGTGTCGAATAATGCAATTCATGTGCAATGTGACTTGTGACACATAACATTAAGAACACACTGCTAAGGTGTCACTAACTCTGCAACTTGCAAATACAGAGTACCACAGCAAACTCTGTATGATTAACTATAAGGCCCGCTGAAGACCTCAAGAGCAAAGGCCTGCTTGCGAAAAATGCCAGGACAAGTATTTTGAAAATAAAGGTGTACATGAAAGTATTACTATTGTGCACCTCACTACTTTTTATCCCCCCCCCCCCCACCCCACACACACACACACACACCGGCATCAGCCTAAACCTTCTGAAACTGCAACATAAGTTTTTGGTCCTAAGTACTGCATTTTTGTTTTCCATTTTCATTGCTGTTGTCTTTTTATAACCTTCACATGCTTGCTTTGCCTTTTGGTAAATGTACAATGAATTAAGCAAACTGACCATTTATAATTAACTGTAAGCAAACTGACCATAAATGTAAATAATGATAAGTTCAATTCACGGGGTGTGATTTTTACAAACTAAACAACTGTCTAAAACAAATAAGCACAAGCTGGGAGGTTAGAAACAAATCTCAACATGGTAGAACAGTAGCACTCAAAGAAGTATCCATAAATGGTAAACACATGGTAAATATCCTGCAGGTTGTCGATGTCCAAAACTGACCACTGATTCTGGAAACATCTAAGTCAATTCGAAGCCATTTTTGTCAGTTCAGTGCTCACAACTCAAACTTCTTCCTGTGGACAGAAAATTAGAGTAAGAAAAGTTATCTCTATAGGTCTAATCACAAACAACTAATCTAAGACTGGAACTAGTTTGAACTGTTTTGCCTCAAAAAGACGATATCTCAACACTAACATTTTGTGCCACACCATTGTAAATGCCACTCAATCAACATTTCTGCAGTTTCCTGTTTCTGAGAAATCTCATTAAATGCACTGGTTGTGTATGCACCTGTGCAGTGTTTAGGAGGCCCAGACATTACTATATTTACTAAAAATAGCATGAGGAAGGTGAGGGTGTGCGTGTGTGAATAAAATATAGCCTCAATGTTAGAGGTTGTGACATGAGTCACGTGATAGATATTTCCTTTCAGGCCTCAGGGAAAGTATTTCATTTAATGCTTCACTCTGTTCCTGTTTACAGATTGCTTTCTTTATATATTTTGGGGGAAACAAACACTAAAACATGTAGAGACATTAAAAACATGTATTAGCTACCTGTGTTGAAACAAATTTTTTTTTAAAGAATTTTGGGGCATTTCTGGGATGGAAAGAATAACATATGGCTGTGAATGTTGGACATTTAGTGCACAAGCCAAGAAAAGAAAAAAAAAATTTGCAGAGACCTCAGAGATGTGGTTATAGAGAAGATGGTTAAAAATTCCTTTGGGCAGCAAAAATGAATAACTGGATGCATTGAGGGAGGCAAGGATATGGAGACAACGTATGACAAAAATAAGAAAGAGACAGTCAATATGTTTTGGCACACATGAGAAGAAAGAGACTGGAACAGGTTTTGACCACTGGCAAAATTTATGGAAAAAGACAGACGGACAGTGTGAGATTCCTGACAACCTTTTGTCATGGCATGGAAGTGCCAGTTCAGGAAGTGAAACACGCAGAAATCATAGGTTGTAGAGAAGCATGATCCTCTGTCAGCAATGGACTTAATTATGACGATGAGGAATGATCATAATGACAAGAACAGCTATCTTCAAAGCTCTGTCACACATAAACATCATAAATTATATAGCTGAATAGCATATTTTTTAATGAGCCATGAAACAAACAGCCTTTATTTGAGATTACATTTTTTGTTTTGCCAACAATTTATTTTAGTGTTTATTAAATGTTGATATAAATTCTGTAGTAATAAACATGTTGAGATACAGTGAAATATATCAAGCAACAAACTGCAATTTATTGTTTGTGTCCAGATTTTCAAATTTTTAAACAATAACAATTTAAAAAAAAAAACCCATAAAAGTTATAAATTTTTGCTCAGTTAAAGTGAATGCATTTTTCTTCTTCTTCTTCTATTATTGGTTATTGGTTCCTCCCCTCTAAGGTCGATACATGCTGTTTGAAGGAAACATCGACTCTAAGCCAGGGAGGGCCTTGGCTGGGAACTGACTTCTAGAATGAACATGAAGAGGTCCTTGTGCACCACCATTTGCAGTTCAGCCCTGTCCATCCTGAATGTGTTCTAATGCTGATACCTTCAGCAAAGGTTGTTACAGCTGTGGCATGTTTCTATTATTATTTATATGTTATAGTAGCCTGCATATGGATATGTCTAGGTCATATCCAGAGGCTGAAGCAATTAACATGTATATTTACTGGCTGCAAAAGTATCAGCAGAAGGAACAATTATAATGGATGAAGTCTAGCTGCAACTAAATACTAAAGTACCCTTTTCATACCTTCAGGCGTTCTGGGCATATAGGGCTAAACCTAAATTTTACAGAACAATGAGCACTTGGTGGGTGATGTAGTCAGTATGACCCTAGCCACCTTTACTTCCCAGGAATTCATCTGGTACCCATTTAAGGCTGGGTCAACTTGAGAGTCAAGGTACATTTTTGAAGAAAAAAGTTCAGCACCGTTCGGATTTGAACCCATGACCTTCTGAAAAAGGTCCAGGAAGAAGGGGTGTTCCATGGGAATGGTATAGTATGTTTACAACCATTCTTCTGCAGAAACAATTAGCATCTACACTTTCCCGTTGTGGGTTCCAGGGACCAAATTTGGGAGGGGGGGGGAGGAAGGGGGAGAGGGGAGGGAGAGAGAACAGATCCAATGCTCATTAGCAAACAAATCATAAAAGGGATCGAATAAAGGGTGTGATGAATTCAGATTTGTTGGGCTTAAAGGTATAGATATCACCCCCTTAGTTGCAATCCACAACACAAGGTGCCGTGCCAACAAGGGGTTGCTGGAATTTGTACAATAAAAACGGAGTGACGACTCAATTCTTGTTTATAACAACACTTTCGATACTGATAAGCTATAAAATATACACAATCAATATTCTAAATTTACTCCACAGAAACAAAAGTTGGGGAAAAAAATTGAGGAACTTCGAGAAAACAGAATATCTGGCAAGCCGTGTGCCAACTGTCCTTTAAAGGGTAAACACAGAAGAAAAGAAGCATCGACATCGTACGACATTTTATATTTGAGACAGAGCTTCTAAAGGTGTGCCTCGAGTGCTACGATGTCAATTCTTAAAGTTACAAATAAATTCATAATTTTCAGGTTATTTAAAGTAATGTGCATGTACACTAGTGTCTGCGTGGATTTTTGTCGTGGTATGGGACGTCGCAGGTCGACCCAGCCTAAAAATGGGTACCAGGATGGGCTGTCCTGGGAAAGTAAAGACAGCCGGCGTAATGCTGACCACATTACCCACAGAGTGCTGATGGTTTGTAAAAATATGGGACGCTCTGCCCATATGCCCGATGCGCTGAAAGGCAACCAAAAAAAAAAAAAAAAAACAACAACTAGTGTCTGGGTGATATTACTGCGTAGGTTTCATAATTTATAATATGTCATAATGTATGTGCACACAAACAATGGTGGGAGCAACAATAATACTCAAATACATAACTAAATAAACACACAGAAACATATAAAACAGTGTTAATTCTAGCAGAACATGCACATAAAAATATTGATCTTTAACAAAGCATAACAAAAGGTAACATAAATTCATACTAAAAGTCAGTAAACAGCCATAGAAAAAATTACAACAGCAGTTGTAAATATATTTTATTATTTTTCAACCTTAATGTACATATTATATTATTATTTTAATTCAACTTATCACTCAATCATTATTTAACACTTGTGATAAACTCCCCCCCCCCCCCCCCCCCCCCAAAAAAAAAAACTGATACAGATATAGAAATGTGTAGTAATTACTGAGTCTTTCTGAAATATACTTCTAGCTACAGACTCTTTAGGTGCTGACAGCAGGAAATAATATATGTGAAAGACAAGATTGAATGCAACTCTTTCTTGTGATATAAAAGAACACAAATTAGAATGTCACAATAAAGATACACATTAAATAGATATTTAGGAATTTATGATTCAAAGGAAATATATAGTTCACCTACAGGTGTGAGTGTAATTACAATGAAAACAGCTCAAAGAACCAGCTTCAGGTCTCAGGAATGAGGCATGTGAGAAAGGTGGTCCAAATGAACAAGAAGGGACAAAGTTCGCAACCAGACAATATGTCATGATTTTGAAACCCAACTGTTAACGACTTCAGCGTACCAGTCACAGATATGATGATTCGAACATGCATGCAGAATGGGAAAGAATCAACCACCATGGCCAAGCATGGGAGGCCAAGTTTCAGACCTCCAGGACGACCCAGGGTTCGCTGGGAAGACAACATCTGACAGTCCCCGACTGGAATGGAGCAAAGCCACACACACACAAAAACTGATAGAGAACTTACATGTGTATTATCATCGATCAGAGTTTTGACTGAAATGTTCACTATTCTTCTTCTTTTGCCTTTCAAACCCTAAATGGAGCATAGGCCCTCAACCAACTCATGCCAATCATTCTATCCTTTGCTATCGCATGCAACTCTCCCCATGACCTCCCTAACTTTTCAACTCCACTCTACAGCTTCTTTCCTGGTGTGTTTTTTGGGTCTTCATTTATTTCTATGCCCCTGTGGATTCTTATACAAAGACATTTCTAGTTATATTGTTCTCAGGCTTTCTCAACATGTGTCCTATCAAATACCAGCCTCTTTTCTTCGTCTCTTAGTTCACTGGAACTTGTTTTGTTATCTCCCAAAGCTTTACATTAGTGGTCCTATCATCCCATTTAATTTCCTCTAATCTGCACAGGCGCCAGTTAATGAATGTTTGTAGTTTATTTGTAACTGCCTTAGTTGTTCTCCATGTTTCCGCCTCCATACAACAATGATTTGACATTATAATTAAAATGTTTTAGTTTAGTATTAGTTTTAATTTCTTTTGACCTCCACAAATTCCCTAGTGCTATGAAAGCTCCTTTTGCCATCTGTATTACTAAATACACCCATTTATTTCCTAGATCAGTGGTCTCCAAGCTTTCTCAGGTGTCACCCCCCCCCCCCCATATACTGAAAGACCCCATGGGCCCCCACCCCCTCCATATACTGCAGGACCCCCGTGCACCCCCCCCCCCCTCCCAAGGAAGAATGTGTTCTTACTCTATAATTAAATGCAGGTCTTATCATGATAATTATATTTTTAACAGTACATGTACAAACTTCTCATGAAAACAAAAACTCTCTTGGCTTCTGTGTCACAAATAGTTTTAAAAAATATTTACTTATAATTAAACTTAAAAATGTTAGTGTTAGGGATTTTTACAACCACAGATGAACTCATTTTCAAACCTGCAATCACATCCCCCTTGGTACTTCTTCAAGGGGGAAGGGGGAGGGAGTGGTGCGTGTGTGTGTGTGGGTGGGGGGCGGAGGGGGGAGAACTCCAGGTGGAAGACCTAGATTAATCTCTAGAAAGTGACAAATTTGCTGGATTGCTACCTTCGTACTACCCATCCAAGTTTTGTCTCTTTGAAGTGGTTTTGTTTGAGCTGGAATACTTCAGAGCGGAGGTGTCTCTGTTCCGAATTCAACTTGAGAACAGTAGTGGCCCTGGAAAGTTTGATTTTGTTGTTCATCGTGCAAAAGTCTAACAAGTATCATATTGATTGGCAGTAGGTGTCTCTAATGCCCCCGGAAATAAAATGCATTGCCTTGTTTGAAATTTTGTCCAGTCTATTAATCTGTGTGGCAATAAGGGTCATGATGGCCAGATGACTTCTGAAGCCAATGTTTGTGTCATTTTTAACCTATTTTCCTACCACACCATCTGGAATTGAAAACATCAAACACCAACCAAATATTTCAAAAAACAAACCCTATTTCGATTCTTCAATGATAAAACGGTTGTAGATGCAATCATCTGGACATCGCAGCATAAGACAGAATGAAAGATGTTAAAATCATTATCAGAGTAAACTCTGCTCTGCAATTTAAATAACAGGAACTATACAAACTGACTCACTGTTAGACAACTGACTTACAGACAAACATTTTACACATTGCCAGGTAACTAATTTTTAGTCAACTGGCTCACTGCTAGGCAACTGACTCTTTGTAAGGCAAACATCAGCCAAGTGACTCATCGCTAGGCAACTGACTCATTACTAGGCAAATGACTCACTGTTAAGCAAATCATTAATTGCTAGGCAACTAATTCATTGCAAGGTACAGATCACAGACAATTTAATTTAAATGTGTGAAAGCACAATGCTAACATCAGATGGGAGATATATAACAGAGATAAAGAATAGAATAAAAAGTATTTATAAAAATGGAGGACATTTTATTGAAATAAAATCCTTCACTGGAAGTTTAAATAGTCATAAGTCTTGGATAGTTTGCAAACCTTTAGTCCTCATAGCTGTGGTTCTATATAAAAACTTAATAAATAAAAACTCGTGGACAACCAAAATTATTAATGTTTTGAAAGAGGCTAAGACACAAAGACAACTTATCATAAATTTCAAAGCAAAGAAGATGTAATTTTTGGGGGGTCATATGAGGAAAAGAAGAGCTGGAACAAGTGGAAATGTTTTAGCAGGTGAGGCAGATGATGACAATGAAAGAAGAATTTGAACAGCCTCTTGTCACAGCAAAGAAAATATACAATTTGTTTCACAATGTTTGAAATGTGGAGGTCAAAGTTTAAAAATAAAAATAGCGTCTGTTATATAAATTAACTAAGCTTAAAATAATTTTTTTTAAATAAGCATTTAAACAGGATATATCTGAAAGGAGAACATTTAGTACTGTCTTAAACAGATTTTGTAAAAAAAGTAAAATCTGGCTTAAGAACACCACTCGATTAACATGATCACAATTTTGGTCCTAGTAGGGATGGGATGTATTATGATATTGGTCACCTCATTGGTTTGTTTCAACATGAACTTGATTTTGGGTAGAATGGCATTTATGTTTAGAGGACTGACTGTATTCCTAACAAAATAAATGATAACATTATTTTAACTAGTATCATGAGCATTTATGATGTAAACAAAAACAAGAGGTAGATACTAACATGTAGAAGCAGAACATGAAGTAGGCTCAAGAAATATAAACACCTACAATGTAAGCAGTTTTATGTACATCTACAATGTAGACAATGAGGCAGATACCAGCATTACAAATACCTACAATGAAGACAATAAGGCAGATACTAGTGTTATGAACAGCTATAACACAATGAGGCAAATACTAATGTTATAAACAGCTATAACACAGCCAATGAGGTAGATACTAGTGTTATGAACATCTATAACACTGACAGGTAGATAATAGTGTTATTAACAGCTATAACACAGACAATGAGGCAGATACTAGTGTTATGAACATCTATAACACTGACAATGAGGTAGATAATAGTGTTATTAACAACTATAACACAGACAATGAGGTAGATACTAGTGTTATGAACAGCTATAATGTAGACAATGAGGCAGATACTAGTGTTATGAACAACTATAACACAGACAATGAGGTAGATACTAGAGTTATGAACAGCTATAACATAGACAATGAGGTAGATACTAGTGTTATGAACAGCTGTAACACAGACAATGAGGTAGATACTAGTGTTATGAACAACTATAACACAGACAATGAGGTAGATACTAGTGTTATGAACACCTACAATGTAGACAATGATTTAGTACTAGTGTTATGAACACCTACAATGTAGAAAATAAAGTAAGGTCCCGTGTTATTAACATCTACATTACAGATAGTGAGGTAGGTAGCTGTTCTCAGAGGAGAAAAGTATCACACGAAGGCATGCTAACCAAAAACTTATTTGAACCTTGGCCACTGCTTGTCCTTGCTGGTCAAGGGGACATAAATCACACCCATCAGATTTTTCTTTACAACGGATCCATCGGCCATCTTGTCCACCTGTAATCAGAACAACATGAACGAGTGAGAAATGAATAAATCAAGAATCAACGAAGGAATGATTCTTCTTCTTCTTTGTGTTCACCGACTGTAAACTCTGGCAGAAAGTTCTGGTTCTTCATCTACTTCTGGATTTTAGTCTTATTCCAGAACTTGTGTGTTGTGTGCACATACATCTTATAGGTCTGGCTTGCATCTATGCAAACTGTTGATTCCTTGACTCTTAGGCAGACGCACTTGAACTTCTCAGGAAACCCTAATTAGTTTACTCTTATGGCATGCTTGTTAGGGAGTCAGTGGGTCTACCCCCCCCCCCTTTCCCCAACCCCCCGGAACCCACACAGGAATTAATGATTCAAGAATTAAAAATACTAAACTCGGAACATGCCCACACTCACATGCTTCACCTTCTTCTTTCAGTAGCTAATGAAGAATTATTCTACTGCTAAATCTGCTGATCATTTTCCACCATCCTAATGTGGTTTCTAGGACCCCATTTTATTGGGGAAGGGGTACAAACCCACTGCTCCTTACAAAAAGTCCAGCATATATATGAGGTTAGCCTCACATTTTTTATAGACAAATCGATGGGTGATGTGATCAACATCATGCTGGCCGCCTTCACTTCTTAAGACTTTAACTGGTACTCATTTAGGGCTGGGTCGATCCAGGCGGCAAGGTCATGCTTGAAAACAAAAATCAGGCACCATGTGGATTTGAGTCTGTATATTGTAAAAAAAAAAAGGAACTAATTTGCTGAAATCAGATGTGTTAAACTGAAAGGCACCAATGCTGCAGCTTAATATCGCAAACTAAGCCTGATTCCATGACGCCTTCTTACCTGCACAAGACTCTGACTCTCTCCGACAGGTCCAACTGGTACGATCAGACGACCACCTGGCTTCAGCTGCGTAATCAACTGTGTGCACAAACGTATAAATTGTGTGAGCAACTAAACATTAAAATAACTAACTTTTTATGTTTCACAAATAAAAAAATCAAAAAAAAAAACAGGTCATGTATATAAATCAATTAGCATGCCTTTAACACAACAGAGTTAACTTTATGGCATGCATAAAAATCTCTTTCTGTAACCTATTATCTAAGACTGTGTGCTTTCATGGCTAATTCATCTTTAGTGTCTCGTATCCACCTTCATAGAGGTTGGCCTCTCCTTCGTTTTCCAGAAACCGCACCTTCCATCACCGCTCTCTGCAGATCACCATGGCAACTGACATGTTGAAAATACCTCAGCTTTAGGGAGAGGATGCTGTTTATGAACCAGTTCTCCCTGGCAAAGAAGTGTCCATGCCAGGGTTGTTTATTAAAGACCAAACTTGCGGCAAAGTTTAGGGAGGATTGTAAGTTTTTAGTCTTTAGCCAAAATTATTTTTTTTTTCAAGGAACATCATCACTGTATTGGGGAAATATCCATCAGTGTTCTAATCTAGTCCTTCACATCATACAAAGAGTATCCTAGCTCAGTTTGTTAACTAAGTGGCACTGGTAAGGGTCTTCAAGAAAAATATAAAAAGCCACTTTAAACCGTTTACCCAGGTGACCTAGAAAAAAACTAAGCCAAGCTCCCGTATCTTCTATCATTCAGATATTCCCAGACAAAATAAAATACTTACAAAAATTAATTTTACATGTCACAATGTTATCATCCAAAACATGAACAAATACTCTATAGAGTAAGGGGAGTAATCAATACAAATGAATGCACTATATAATCTACTGGCTTACATTTCCTGTGGCCTGTAAACAAATTATAACATGATACTTACTTAACCCTGTGACCTGGTCGCCTGGTATTTACTTAACCCAATGGGAAAACACTGAACGTTTGCACAGATACACATGCAGTGAATTTTGTTAGTCTTGTTAATAAGTCTCTATAGTGAGTCAGGAAAGTGGCTTTTATGGGAAAATGTTACCAGCTGGAAGTCTTTGGGAACATTACACAGTGAGGTCTTAATCTCTTTAAATGGCTTAGATCTAGTATCACTGTCCGAAAGCCACAAACATAGTATTTCTTTCTTAATAAACCATTCTCGGTGGACATCACTCTGTTATGTCAAGAAAACTGTATGGGAAGTAAAGGCAGCTGGTATTAAACTACCCAAATACCAATGAAATCCTAATTCTCAAAAGCTACAACGCGAGCACTGTATATCTAATACACCTCATGGCATGAGAACGGGTTCCTAACCATACTTTACTTGTCATCTCTAGTCTTCTGGACTTGTCCTGCCACTGGATCTAGATGGACACCTGACAGAGAATAAGGTCGACAAAAACTGTGCAACTCTTTCTCACTTTAAACTAAATATCGCGCAGGTCTATTTTCAAAAAAGGTATTAGCTCAAGTTTATTCATGCAGCCTTGCAGATATTTGAAATTCATAAAATAACATCATCATCAACATCATGAACCACTTCTGCCGTAAAGCGTCGTGGGAAGGAATAATTTGCGATCCAGTGCACGTTGGCTACCACTATTGTCATGCCGTGAAGTCGTAGAGTGTCTTTAATGTTGTCGATCCATGTTTTCCGCGGCCGTCCTCTTGCTCTTGTAGTTGATCTTCTGAGAAGTAGTGCTTGTGATGGTATTTGATCTTGCTGCATTCTAACGAGATGGCCAAACCACTTGATCTGCTGTTTCTCGATGAATCTAGTACAAGGTGTTGTTCCCACAATTTGCCTGATAGTTTCATTATTCACTCGATCTCGGATGGTTAGGCTGGCTGCTTTTCTCAGGCACCTCATCTCGCAGGTGGTAATTTTGCATATATGGGCTTTAGATAGTGTCCATATTTGGCACTGGTAGCTTAATGTTGGAATAAATATGCTATTAATAATCTGTCTCTTGGCACTCATAGTTATGCTTGGATGTCTTAATGATGGTGAAAATTGGTATATAAGTGCACTTGCTTTCTGACATCTGGTTTCTATTTCTCTGTCAATTCTACCATCTTCTGTGATCATACATCCTAGATATTTAAACTCCCTAACTTGATTCAGGGCAGAACCATTCAGCTGTATGTGTAGTGGGGCAGAATGTCTACTAACTTGCATTGTTTCGGTTTTGTTTACATTGATCTTCATGTTGTATTTACTACATGCTGAGTTTAACCTGTTAATGTGGTCTTACAGTGTATGTTCTTCAGCATAAAATAACATCAGCACAAAAAGTCGGAACATCTGAGAACAGAATCACACAAGGAAACTTACAGCTTCAGGCAAAGTTGGAGCAGCAGCCCCAACATGTATGGCATTATAGGGAGCTTCAGGCGGATATCCTTCTCGACCATCACCCACGACGAGGACCAGACGGCCAGACTCCATCATAGCTCTAGTCACCATGTCTTTAGCAATGTTGGCTTTGGACTCTTCAACCAGCTCCGGGATGTGATCAATACCAACTGCTTTGCCCGTCTTTCCAACCTGATAATTGAAGCCAATTTTACACATTTTACCAACTAAACATAAACTGCAGAATGTTGGAAAAAAAACATTGTAACCTACATATCTTCTTTGTTCACCATCTGTAAGCTTCGGCAGAAAGTCCTGGTTGTTCGCCCATTTGGACTTTGGCTTTGTGCCAGGACCTAAGTTTTGCATGCACATCTGTTTTACTGGCTTATTTGGGTGCAGTTGGTTGTTCCTTGCCACTCGGGTAGATGCACTCTGACTTGGAAGAAAGCTCCCAATTAGTTGACTCTTACGATGTGCTTGCTGGGCAGGCAGTGGGTTTATTCTTGTTTTCCTCACAATGGGGCACCAAAACCCATATGGGGAAATTTTATATAAATTATAAAAGTAGGCATTATAAAAGTGAATACTTAAAAGAGGTTTTTGCTATTGTTGTGGAGGTAGGAAGTGAATACTGCGATGATCTTCTTTATTATTAATTGCTGGCTCGAATGAGTCACCGCATCCTTCCATTCACCGACTGACAAGAACGAGAAAACATGGACGCTGGCAGACGTTCAGAAGTTACACGTACCGTTTATTTTCACTCACTGATGTTGCAGTCAGTAAATGTTCATACACAACAGTATCACTCATCGATTACTTCTTCAATGATCTAAACAGTCAGTCATACCTTTGTAACATCGTAGAATTCATCCCACAACTTAGCGAAACACAGTAATTCCATCCAACCAGACGACAGTCATTCACAGCTGGCCACCGTTTCCGTCAGCCGCTATTTCATGCCAGGTAGGCATTGGGAAATCACGCTATGCAGACGCCAACATTCTTCCGGACTTCATCTTCTCACGTACACATTCCCTTGGCCTAAACGAGACTGCCTCTCAATCCTTTCTCCACTATTATATAGCCCTCTGATCTCTGTCATGTTCGTCTCGAATATTCTGTATAACTTCATTCTCACGAATTCCCCACCGTTGAAAATCGTGTCTGGCCCGTGATAATTCGCATTTCACACGAAGCCTGCCAGTCAACCTTCATGGTTCACGTGAACAATCATGTTTCACATAAAACCTGACTTTCAGATGTCTCCCATGAAACTCAGACACAAATCTCGTGTTATCCCAGTCAGTCAAAACATCCCCCTTACATTTATTACTGACGTCATCTGTCGGGCATAAGTTAATGGGGAGAAAATGAACTCACTACAAATACATTACCTAAAAATAGTATTTAGAGTTTTCCTACAAACCAAATAGTTTTTTTTGGTTTTTTTTAGCCAAGCTGACATCAAATTATCCCATAAACTCGGTGCAGAGGTCACTGATTGAGTCACTTGGAATGTATTTTCAGGCTTTATGAAATGAATACCATTTAACTGTTACCTGTTCTGTTTACTAATTATTCCCTTCATGTATCTTTATATATTTCTTTTGAAAAAAAATTACAAAATGTACATAAATATACATAAATACATTTAAAATAAATTAGTAGTATGTGTTAAATTGTTGTTTAAGAATATATCTTTTGCGTTAAATCCCAAATAATCAAGACATATTTTTCCTTTTCTCAGCGTTACTAGGGCATAATGATTAACACACAATACAGTCTGGTGAGACTGATGCAGCGGGGAGTGACGAGAGGTTCTGGCAGATGCTCGGGGAAAGGCAGGACAGACGTTTAATCTGAATGCTACTGGCAGCAATAGTACTGGAACTCTTTACTGGCTGCTGAGGATGGGGACAGAGCGCTTATGGGAATGCCCCGAGTGCTGTGATGTCGGTTCTTGAATCAACTCAACTCAAGGATTAACACAGTGGACTGAACCCTGTCTTGTGCCAATGACATAAATGACCAGCTAATGCTCACCAGGTAGGCCATGCATGCTGTGAGGTATCCACTCCCAGAGCCAACATCCAGAGCCTTGCTTCCCTCAACCAAGTGATCTGCCAGCAGTTCCAGGGCATGGGCATGCTGAAATACAGAAGATGAGGTCAGCAAATTAACTTTTTTCATGTCAGTGGCTGATCAGCATTCAATTGGTGATGTGGTTTGCTGCCTTTACTTCCCATGGCACTTCTTGGTACAGACTTTTGGCTGGATCAACCTAAAAGCTAAGGTCAATTATTTAAAATCCCAATTTGAAGTGGATTGAAACCAAAGACCTTCTAGTTGGCAGACAAGTGTCTGGCCACTGTGCCACCACAGATCCAAGGACAAAATATATTTCATAACAATATGACAGAGAATAAGCTTTTTATACTGCCATTTATCCACCAGTCAGAGTTGGGTAGGAGTCACTGTGGTGTAGCAGCTAGATGCTCGCCTGCAGATTAGAAGGTCGTGGATTTGGGTCCTGATTTTCAAAAATGTCCTGGGCTCCCAGGTTGACCCAGCTTTGAGTGGGCACCAAGTGCAATCCTTGGAAGTAAAGGCGACTGGCGTGATGCTGACCATAGCACCCACCACGTCTCAATTGATCTATAAACTACAGGTCTAGCCCTATTTGACCTTTGTGCCTAATGGCATGGAAGAGGGTCCTTTACTTACTATGAGTTGGGTTATCTTCATGACATTCCGGACCCTCCATTGGTGCTCAGATTTCCATTTTCCTTCTTTGTCGCGTTCGCTGGGGGAACGTTCTGGTTGCTTGTCCACCTCTGAACTTTAGTCTTGTTCCAGAACCTAAGTGTTGTGTGCACATCTGTATTACAGATCTAACTTATTTGCATGCAGATTGTCGGATTTTTGCCTTTCAGGCAGATGCACTTAGATTTTGCAGAAAGCACCCAATTAATAAACTCTTACGACACGCTTGTTGGGGCGGCAGTGGGTCTATTCTCATCTTCCCAAAATGGGGCCCCAGAACCAACACAGGGAAGATTGCCCTTTCAACATATCCAGCAAAGTCTCAGGTGAATTTGAAACATAGGTCCTCAACCAACTCTTGCTCAGTTGTCCTATCACTAGATACAGTTAATATGAAATATAGGTCCTCAACCAACTCTTGCTCAGTTGTCCTATCGCTAGCTACGGTTTATATGAAACATAGGTTCTCAACCAACTCTTGCTCAGTTGTCCTATCGCTAGCTACGGTTAAAATGAAACATAGGTCCTCAACCAACTCTTGCTCAGTTGTCGTATCGCTAGCTACGTTTAATATGAAACATAGGTCCTCAACCAACTCTTGCTCAGTTGTCCTATCGCTAGCTACGGTTAATATGAAACATAGGTCCTCAACCAACTCTTTCCCAGTTGTCCTATCACTAGCTACATTTAATATGAAACATAGGTCCTCAACCAACTCTTGCTCAGTTGTCCTATTGCTAGCTACGGTTAATATGAAACATAGGTCCTCAACCAACTCTTGCTCAGTTGTCCTATCGCTAGCTACGGTTAATATGAAACATAGGTCCTCAACCAACTCTTGCTCAGTTGTCCTATTGCTAGCTACGGTTAATATGAAACATAGGTCCTCAACCAACTCTTGCTCAGTTGTCCTATTGCTAGCTACGGTTAATATGAAACATAGGTCCTCAACCAACTCTTGCTCAGTTGTCCTATTGCTAGCTACGGTTAATATGAAACATAGGTCCTCAACCAACTCTTGCTCAGTTGTCCTATCACTAGCTACGGTTAATATGAAACATAGGTCCCCAACCAACTCTTGCCCAGTTGTCCTATCACTAGCTACGGTTAATATGAAACACAGGTCCCCAACCAACTTTTGCCCAGTTGTCCTATCACTAGCTATCCTGTGCAGTTCAACCAATGTCCTAACCATATTTTACGCTCACATTTTAAATTCCCTTCCTGTGTCTTTTTGGGCTGCCTTTATTCCACTGACACTGTGGATTTCAGTGCAACAACATATACTTATATTGTTTTGTGTGTTCTTTGCAATGACAGTAGCTTTTACTTACCTTTTGATTATTTAACTGAATTTGTTTAGCTTTCTTCCAAGGCTCCACAGTACAGATGCTGTCACGATTTAATACTTTCTAATCTGTACAGGCACCAGTTAATGCATATTTGTAATTTACTAATATATGGAGTCTCCGCGGTGAAGTGATCAAGCCATTTGCCTCACGCTCTGGAGGCCATGGGTTTCTTTCATGGACTGTGTGGTTCTGTTCATGAGATCTGTGCAGACTATGGCTGGGGCTATGGAGTTCATAACTTATGTGAAGTTCTCGTTCTCGACAGGCGGCTAGCTGTTCTGCAAAGTGAGTCTGAGCTCTTTGGGCTAAAATCTGATGCTATGAAACAGATCCTCTCAACTTTAAACTTTTAGATTATTAATAACAGGCATGATGATGACCATATCACCCACCGAGTGCCAATTGGTCTATAAAATAAAGGGCTAGCCCTATATGCCCAATATGCATGAAGACATGGAAAAGGGTCCTTTATCTTTTTTTAATTTATTTTTCTTAGTAATAGTTTCAGCTCCACACAATAGTTATAACTAATCTGACATGAATGCTAAATATTCTAATCTAGTACCCGATTTAATTTTATTCTTCTTTTTCTAGTTCATGTTCACAGCCATTAAACTCTGGCAGAAAGTTCTGGTTGCTCATCCTTGTTCTTCTTCTTCTTCATGTTGATCAGCTATAAACTTTGATAAAAAGTTCTGGTTATTCGCCACTTCTGGACCTTGGTCTTGTTAAAGAACAAACATTTTGTGTGCATATCTATTTTACAGATTAGGCATATCAGTATGCAGACTGTTGATTCTTCATCTCTCAGGCAGATGCATTTTGACCTGGAACGAAAACTCGGATAATAATAATAACCAATAAAAAACATAAAACACATATACACATTCGGTGCTGTTCATGTTTCCAGGCCCAGGATTAGAGTTACTTTCCTTGCTATTCATGCCTCCTTAGGTCGCTGGTCTTTTCCTATGTTGCGGGGTAGTAATGTTTTCCTTATGGTTCAATTGTTGCCTCTTTTCTCGCCTTCTTATCGCTCGCCTGCGTGATTATTTTCATTTTCTGCTACCTTCGTGATGGTTTAAGAGTAAGGAAACAGCAATATTTTTCTATTCCTACGCTCCTTATAACTGCTTTCTTTCTCTAAGGGGAAATCCATTGCCATTGAATGTAGAAATACAAAAATATCCCAGTTTCGATATCCAAGAATCTGCATGACTGCTGGGCTTCCCCCTGCAATACATCTTACTTGCACACAAGCGCCTCAAATAGACTCACAACCACACATCCTCCCACAAACATATACGCCAAACCAAGCCACATCATAACACCTTAGCAGAGGTCTAGCTACCTAAGGAGACATGAATGGTAAGGGAAGTTACTATAATCCTGGGCCTAGAAACATGAACAGGACCACACATTCACATAAATGCTTACAAAAACATGCAGTCTTGACAACATTTGCGTTTAGAAAAAAAAAAGTTACCATATGAGGGGCACTGATTGTGACTGCATAACCAATGCTCTGAGGAGAATCAGCGTATGGATTTACTTTAACAAAATGTCCCCTGTCCACCTTCTTCATAGCACTCATGACCCTTTCATTTTTGATGATTCCATTTCCTGAGAATAAAACGCACACATATAAAAATCTATGATGAAACCACAGATACCATCGAATAAAGTTATCTTAAGATACTGTTCGGCTGATTTAATAAATTAACAAAAACTGGCTAACAGTGAAAAAAATTAAGCAAAGGACATTTCATCATGCCTCCTGACATGCTGATTATATGGTGCTAGACCAGGGGCACCTGAAGGTGAGGGCTCAGGCACACTGCCCACAATCCCACACAAAAAAACTGTATTATTCTCTCCCCCCATTCCCATCCCCCCATTCCCATCCCAACCACGCATAGAATGTATCTTTCAAGTATCTGTTAATACACTTCCTATTATTCTGAACATATTTATTTGCAATTCAACACATGATAATAATAAAAAATAATTTAAACAATATTTATTATTATAATTATTATTATGCATTTAAACAATACTCAACTCTTTCGTCCCACAAAAATCTTTTAAATACCCCTTTTGAGAACTTTAGAAAAAAAGTATCATTATAATGTTCTAAAAACTAGAGGAAGTGAAGAAACTGAAGAAATCTGTCTTGGTCAGTTTTTTTAATATTCAGGAGGTTGAAACCTATGACCATCAAGCAGACTGGCAGACCTGCTAGCTACTGCGTCATCACAATCCCCAATGAAAAAGAACTGCAATGGTGATTTTTAAAATTAAGGGAAATAAGTAAAGAAAGTAAGTAAAGGACCCTTTTCCACGCCTTTGGGCGTATAGAACATATAGGGCTAGACCTATATTTTTATAGACCAATCGGCACAAGATGGGTGATGTGGTCAGCATCACGCCGGCCGCCTTTACTTCCCGGGACTGCACCCGGTACTCACTCAAGGCTGGGTTGACCTGGGAGCCAAGGTCATTTTTGAAAATAGTCCGGCTCCGCCAGGGAGCGCACCCACGACCTTCCGATCCGCAGCGAGCGTCTAGCCGCTCGGCCACGGCGACCCACCCAATAAAGGGAAATACTCACTAAATATGAACTGAGCCATGAGATAACTGGTTTCCTTCCCTTTGACCAAGAAAACAAGGGTTTTTATTGACACAGCCACAGAGAGCAAAGTGACCTCATCATAAGTTTATTATAGCGTCACAATAAAAAGAAAATCTATTTTATTCACCCTAAATAATATCTCAAAAACATTGTGTGTGTGTGTGAATATAAACATACCCACCTTGTTTACACAATATGCAGCTGCAACCAGTATTAATAAGAGACATCCCTGTCCCAATGTTGGACACAACATTTTGTTATTTCAAAGCCACACCCAGGCTGTAGTTAGGGGTCCTAAACATAAACTACGGGTTTAACAAGGTTTCTGGGACTTGCGCCCAGATGATTCTCATCCGAAAGGTGGCACTTTGTGTCACTGGATGTTTATCACTCGTTGTGCAGTCCTGATCAGGGTTGAACATCAGTTAGCCAGTACTAACGCTTTATATAGGCATACTGGCCACTGCCAAAAGATGTCATGCCATCAAAAATTTGTAAAGGTCAGAAACGGGCTACCTCTGTATGACTGTGCCATTAGGAAGACACAACTGAGAGGTGGAACAATTAATTGCCTGACATATTTTGCTGTATCCTGTCAGGTGCAGCGTGCACAGGAATGAACACAAAGAAGCCAACAAATGAATCCTTCTAAATGAAATACAAAATAAACTACACTCAAAAGTAAATACTTGTTTCACCAGGACAAATACAGGTTCAGGAACACAATTTTTGGTCTGCATAACTGGGCAAAGGCAAATTTAAGAAATCAGTACATTTAAATTATAACATTCCAAATGTGAAGATACCAGTTTTTGTTGTTGTTTTTTAAACTTTCCTTTAACTGAAAAATCTGCCAAGCAATTTATAAAGTATGAGAAGTGGATACAATTGCAATATCTCAACTGGGAATATAATGGCTGAGTGAATGACTGACTTTTTCCTCCAAGTCGCCATCTACAGATTTGAAAATCACTGTGATTTCAAGTGTAGTATCCTAAATAAAAAAAATAAAAAAGTTATAATTATCGAATCTGTAAGATGACTACATCAAAATGTATGCTGGTATTGCTTTAGTCTTGTTCAGGTAAAAATGGTTGGAAAATAACGGTACTTCTGAATATAATATATAAAGCAGAAGAGTAGAAAAATCAAACAAATTTTATTAACATACTTGCCAAATTTTCCACAAGATTCGTATTGTTACTTCCACTGGATCTCCAAGCCATAATGCCAGATTTTGGTACAAGAAACAAGAAAAAGGTTAGGCTTCTTAACTGTAGGCTATGTTTTAGGTTCCACTTCCAACTCATAGAATGCTGATAACATCATACGACAGACCAGTGGCAGAACTTTCAGTGTCAGTTATCTGAAATGAACACATTTAAGCTTCTTTTTAATTGTTTTCAAGAGATGTACACACAGCATCTCAGAAAGTGTACAACCAAGACAGGTAGCAAGGACTGATATGTACAGGTCCCACTTAAAAAATGGGAAATGCCTGCGTGTAACTCATTGTCTCTGCCTATCAAGTCAACCGTACCTACACGTGGTGCTACCTGTTGTAATAGACACGACTCTGGTACATAGGGAGTCTCCATCGCTAAGAAAATTGACCCTGGATTCCTGAAAGGGTAAAATACGGCGTGGGCACACAGAAATGGAAACGGACATCAATGCAATCTACGGTTAATAAGTATGCTTAGATATCTACGTCGTTATGGGGCTGCTCCTGTGGACTACCGCCAGGCGGGAACAGCGCCAGATTCCAAGCCATGAAGGGATCCACCCCAAACTACTGATGGTAGCTCTGCGCACTGGCGGACCAGGATTAAGCAGAGTAATGCGTCTGGCCAAAAAAATACCAAAACACTAAAGATAATGCAGTGGAATGCAGAAGGGGTCATGATGAAAAAGCTTGAACTGCAAAAATTCATATATGAACACAATGTTGATGTCCTCTGCATTAAGGAAACCAATTTATATACAGGCTCTTGCTTTTCTGTCATTGAAGATGGTGGGAAAACTTTCACTGGTAAACATGCAGCAAACATGCTGGCTGATAGTTTTGCAGAAGAAAGCAAAATCTTCATGTCTTGAGTGAGAGACGAAGAAGTAATGAGAGAACTGAGGAAAATCAACAAAAAACAAGAAAATAACCAAGATATAATAAATTAATTCTTCAGTCCTCAAGAACTTGAATGCGCATTCAAGATACCTTAAGAAAAGGAAGTCACCTGGACCTGATCGAATAACAAATGAAATGATAGTACACCTGGGACCAGCTGGTAGGCAATGACTCCTAGACCTTAACAATTAATCCTGGACCCAGGATCTACTTTCTAAGAAATGGAAGGAGGCAGAAATAGTCCCCATAGACAAGAAAGGAAAGCCCAAGGAAAACAAATTCAGTTACTGCCCCGTAAACCTCCTGAGTTGCCTCAGAAAGACCATGGAAAGATTTATGAACAACAGGTTACTTAATTTCCTGGAAGAAAACAAGATACTGGATAACAGCCAATCAGGCATCAGGGGATACAGAAGCACCGATGACCAAGCCTCTTATCTTGCACAGGAAATTTACAATGCTTTCCAGAAAAAAAAAATTGCTAGCTACTTTCTTCGACCTGACCAAAGCCTTTGAAAAGGTCTGCAAGAAAGGACTCTTGCTAAAGCTAGCACACAGTGGAATAAAAGGGCATATGTTTGCCTGGATTAGAAACTTTCTTTACAGATGCTGTGCGAGAGTCAGATTGGAAGACCACAAGAGCAGGCTAGTCAGGTTACAAGAAGGTGTCCCTCAAGGAGGTGTTATATCTCTTACCCTGTTTATTTATTTCATCAATGACCTCCCAAAACAGTTCACGACTCACATTCACAAGACCCTACATGCAGATGACCTGGCCATTTGGACCCAAGCTGAACAAGTAGGAACAACTAAAACCACATTGAAGATACCTAAAGGAAAGCTAACCTGAGGCTCAGACTTATGAAGAAACTTACTGGAACAAGCTGGGCACAGATGCCAACACTGTGCGACAAGTATACACAGGATACATATGACCAAAACTGATGGCATGGGAGCATACTCCACTGCAGCCAAATCAAACTTACAAAAACTGGACAAAATACAGAACACTGGTTTCAGAATCACCACTGGAGGTATGAGAAGCACACCAATCCTTGAGCTAGAGGCAACTTCTGGCCTCCAGAGCTTGAGCCTTCAAATGTAAATGCATAAACAACAACCCCATGCACAGAATAGCAAATAACATAACAAAAACCAACTGAAAAGACAAAGCTTTCACCATCTATCAAAATTGTACCATACAAAAACAGTGAAATCCTTTCTCAAGATCCTTCAAAATGGGAAATGCTCCAGGCATACAACATAGACCCCCAGCCTAACTATACAGTCACAACAACAGTTCCTGGCATAGACAGAAAGGCTGAAGAATGTGACCTAGTACTGCCTTTAAAGACCCTTGAACATGTCTACAACTGTTATCCAAAACCCGAATGGACACATGTATACATCAATGGGTCATTGGAAGGAGCAGGAAAAATGGAGGAGCTGGATCAATAATCATGCTGCAAGATGGGACCACAGTAGAAACGTCATTAGCCTTAGGAAGACTCTCAATAAACTTCAGAGCAGAGCAGGAAGCAATTATTGATTTAGACAAAGTGCTTGAGGAAAGAAAAATTATAAACGGCAAAATTGTTTTCCTCTGTGACTGCATATCAGTCCTTCAGGTGACTCAGATAGATCCGCATGACAACATGGAGAGAGAACTGACCCACCAGCTAAACAGACTTATGGAAATCATCAAATCGTACTCCAGTGGATCCTGGCTCACTGTGGCATACCGGTAAATGAGTTAGCAGACAGATTGGCAGAAAAAGGGAACAAAGGAGAAACAACATGCCCATTCATCGTCATTACCAAAAATCAGAACACTAATCAAAGAAAAATACAAGGAGAGAACAAACTAACAGTAAACATTCACAAGACCCCATCAGCAGACTCAACAGAAAGCAACATATAACAATATTCCGTCTACGAACAGGACACTGCAGGCTCAACTACCACATGCATAAAATATAAATTTTGCAGTCCCCACAGTGTGCCTGTCAAACAGGACCGCAAACACCTGAGCAGACCTGCCCACTCTACCTATGACTTTGAAAAGACATCTGGCCTCAAAAGCAAAGTGTGCTGAGCAAGCTGTGGGGAAACTATGAAGGACCTGCTACTGACATGCGAGTTCATAGAGGCAACCCACTTGATGGTCTGATCCGATCATATGAAACTGAACGCAAAGAAGAAGAAGACAACCTGTGTATGAGCTATGTTATGCACATAGGACATTCATAGGCTCTCCTCCAAATTTCTACCTGATATTATGGCAGCCAAGCAAATAGCCTAACAGGGTCTCAGTTGTGTGTAAAATACGTACTTTCTGCCAAGGGAAAAATCGCAGCAAAACTAGGATCAGCTCTGAATAACGAAACAAATGCTCTAACAGGGTCTCAGCATATGTTAATTGTAGACCTGTTTCTACAACTATGCCGCACCGCCGACAGTATCCCCCGTGCCGCTACACGCGGCGGGGATGGGAGGGCTAAACTAGATGGCTGGGACTCACGAGCAGCAGCTACCGCATCAACTGCAACTTCCTCTAATTTATTTGCTTGTGAGTCCCAGACATTGCGGGGGATACTATCGGCGGTGAGTTTAACTGCATTTGGCACATGCCGAAAAATGTGAGGACAACAACGAAGCTGATCTGCGTCAGAGTGCGTGGTCTCCCCGCCATGTCACTATTATCGTCTGTAATGTTGCGTGTCTTGAAATTTTCAATGGTCGCTATTATCGTCTGCAGAAACACCTGAAATTGTCAACGGTCACTATTATCGTCTGACACTACAGTCTGTAGTGTTGCATCTCTTGAAATTGTCAAGTAATCCTAGTTTTGCCGTGATTTTTTCCTTGGCAGAAAGCCCGCATTTTACACATGACTGAGGCCCTGTTAGGCTATTTGCTTGGCCGCCATAATATCGGGCAGAAGTGTGGAGGAGAGCCCATTCATAAATACTGTTCACATCCTCATAATACAAGACAAATGAGGCAGAAATGGAAAGAACAAGAGGCTCTCCTGTCAACTACGGCTGGTAGACAACAGTAGACGGCCGGTTAGTCGGAGTTCTGTCCCTTGGCTACAGTGCAATTACAGAGTGGAAAAGGAGGGAATGAAACAATTGACACAATTACTGTGTGTTGGCGATAGACAGCGTGCACTGCCCTGCTATAATCATATGGTTACGATTTGGGTTAGGGTTTGGGTTAGGGTTAGCGATGCGGATAGTGTCGCCGCGTCTCGTCTTCGCAGAAACTCAACGTAGCAACCCAAACCCTAACCCACACTCTAACCCTAAACCTAACCCAAACCGTATGATGACAATAGGGCACTGCACGCTGTCTATCGCCAACACACAATAATTGGACGCGGTCGCTAACTTGAGTCGCAGCGCGGGTTCTGCCAGGCATTTCGACCTCACTTTGTTTTTTGATTCATGATTTCTCCAGTCCGTAATTGCACTGCAACCAGGGGACAGAACTCCGACTAACCGGCCGTCAACTGTTGTCTACAGGCAGTAGTTGACAGGAGAGCCGAACAAGGAGATGGTTAATGAAGCCAATAATTCAATTTGAGCCTTAGAGAGAGGAGATTGAATTATAAATTAGTAAGTACTCAGTTCAATCTATACGTCCCTAACATTCCTTGTTAAATATTTACTAAACAAATGGATGTGTTATTCAGCACTTTGAAGGACTAAGAAAATATATTATACTGCGTCGCACAATTCATCTTCTAAAACAATAAGTCGAAAGACAACTGAAAGTTGTATCTTTCTTTTCCTCCTAAAACGATTCAACAGAGACATATATTTAGCCGCATAAGCCCGGCTTTTTGGGCTGCAAGTTTTTTTTAAAAGTACACATAGTACATACGAAAAATAGAACGCTAAAGTTTCAAGGCCACGTTAAAAATAATGTAACGCATTGTTAACATTCTTCTGACAAAATGCAAATGTTATGATTGCAATATTTCACACCTGCAAGATGTTATAATCAGAATAACACTGCAACAAGTTAGCACAAGTGCGAAGATTATAAGCAAGTTTCAATAAAACGTAATTTGCAGACGTTGTTTACACATCCGACGAAACGTTCATAGGCATTTTCTGAAAGGTCACCTGGCAGGGTAACACTTCCGGGTCGCATTTACAAGAACAATAACAAACAATTAACGTGCAGTGTTTGGGGCATATAGAGAGAATGGCAAATAACAGTGAGACATGAACTGTGTATGCAAAAGAGCTAAATAGGACTAGACCGGGAGGCAGAGCAAAAATACGTTAAAGGGATAAAATACAGGCAGACATAGAAACACTTGAAATCACTAGCTTGAATGAACACGTCAGTTTCAACCGTCAAATCAGAGAGATGAATCAAGGCAACAATAAAACACAAGGGTTCGGAATGAAGAAGTTGAAATAATAATAACAGCAGCATCAACAACAACAAGGATAGACATACATCATCATCATCAGGTGCCTTGCCGAGTGGCGTGGGCGATCATGCCTCTCCATAATCTGCGATCTCCTGCAGCATGTATTAGTTCGTGTGCCGACACACCTCCATGCCATGCAACAAGACTGTCAAGCATCTTCTCTTGTTGTCTTCCTCTATCCCTTTTTCCACAGATCTTTTCAGTGGTCACAACATGTTCTATTTTCCCTCTTCTCATAACATGGCCGAAAAATGATGACTGTCTCCTTCTGATGTCTGTGATAAGTTGTCTTCGGGCTCCCGCCTCTTTCAAAACCTCTTGGTTGCTCTTTTTGGCTGTCCAAGGTATTCTAAGCATTCTTCTGTAAAACCACATCTCTGAGGCCTCTAAAAATTGTTTGGCCTGACTACCGATTGTCCAGGATTCACATCCATATGTTGAAACTGGATGTATGTAGCAAGCAAGAATTCTTTTTCTAACTCTCAATGACAAGGATAAATTGCACAAGATGTTTTTCATTTTATAAAATGCAGTTTTTGCCTGTCCAATTCTGTTTCTTATTTCAGTTATGCATCTTCCATCTGATGTTATCCATGTGTCCAGATACTTAAATTTCTCTACTTGTCCTAAAATAACACCATTTACTTTTATTACACATTTAGGAATAATATGTTTTTTTCTTTGATACCACCATTACTTCTGTCTTCCCATTATTCAAACTGAGGCCCATTCTTCCACTTTCTAACACCACAATGTCTATCATTTCCTGTAATTCTTTCTGACTTGTTGCTATCAAGACTGTGTCATCGGCATAACGTAAATTGTTTATATTGTGCCCACCAATCACAATTCCGGGCATATCAATTAAAGATCCCATTATATATTCACTGTATATTGAAAACAAATCAGGTGAAAGTACACATCCTTGTCGTACGCCCCTCTTTATGCTTTGAAATGTACCTAAACAGTTGTTTATTCTTATAGCTGCTGTTTGCTGCCAATACATATTCTTTATTATTCGTAGATCTTTCCCATCAATGTTTAATTTTTCTAACAGTTTGATTACTTCTTTATGCTTCACACAGTCAAATGCTTTTGTATAGTCTATGAAGCATAAGTACAAATCAGTCTTTACTTCTATAGCTCTTTCTGACAATGTCCTTAGGATGTAAATGGCATTGTTTGTACCTTTTCTTTCTACAAATCCATATTGTTCATCGCTGATTTCTGGTTTAATTTTGTTTCTTATTCTTCTCATAGTTATTCTCAGTAAAATCTTAGTCATGTGACTCATAAGACTTATTGTGCGATGGTCTTCACATTTAAAAGTGTCTGGTTTCTTTGGCAGAGCTATAAAAATGGATTTTTAAAGGTCATTTGGAATATACCCACTATTATAAATATCGTTTAAAAGTTTAGTTATTATTTCAATTCAAAAATTTCCCAGTGCTTCGATTTCTTCCAGTAAGATGTTGTCTGGCCCGGGTGCTTTTCCTTTCTTCATATGATGTATTGCATCCTCAAATTCTGCAGTCATTATTGTTGGACCATCATTTTTGGTCTGCATACAATTCCCCTATATACCCTGTCCATCTGTTAATTATATTACTATGTCCCATTAATAAGTCACCATCTTTTGATTTCAAACATCCAGTGCTGTTACGTGTCCTCTTTCCTGTTAACATATGTATCTGTTGGTACATGGAATGTGAGTCTTTCCTGTGATTTTCCCCAATCTCTGTACACATTTGATTCAGCCAGGCTTCTTTAGCCACTTTGCATTTGTTCACTATTTCTTTTTGTATTCTAGAGTATTCTTCTTTATCATTCTTTTTCTTCCTTCTTTTATCCATCAACTGCAGAATTTCGGTTGACATCCATTTCTTTATTGCAACTCTATGGGTTGGTGGGATAGTCTCTTTTGATGTCTGCTGAACTGACTCACGCAACACATCCCACTGTTCATCAATAGTCTGTATAATTTCAATTGCATTATACCGGTTTTGTACGGTGACATTGTACTGTTCCTTAATTTCTTTATCCGTTTTAAGAATTCCTAAATTTAACTTGATGTTCTGTGGTGTTTTTCTAATGTTCTTTAGTTTTATTCTAATTTTTCCTACAACTGGAACATGGTCACTAAAGCAGTCTGCCCCTGGTCTAGTTTTTGCTCCAACTAAGCTGCTCTGGAATCTTCTTGAAATCAAAATATAATCAATCTGATTGCGGACATTATCACCAGGACTTTTCCAAGTCCACAATCTTCGAGGATGGTGTTTAAACCAGGTGTTACCTATTATCATGCTGCGCGACTCAGCCCATGCTATTAATCTGTCACCTCTCACATTCTTTTCTCCTAGGCCATAGCCACCCGTTATTCCGTACACTTTTTCACTTCCTACTTTCGCGTTGAAATATCCAAGTATCATTGTTACTTCACAATTTTTGCATTGATCAACAGCCATGTCTAACTCGTCATAAAATGCGTCAATATCTTTCTCTGAGCTATCTGCTGTTGGGGCATAAATCTGTACTAAGTTGATGTCAAACGGTCTGCCGCGAAGTTTTACTAATAGTACTCTATCTGATATTGTTCAAAATCCTTTAACAGTTTTTGAGTTCTTTGGATCCAAAATAATACCAACTCCCTTACTATATTCCTTCCCACCCGAGTAAATAATTCTGTGCTGATCTGAATACTTTTCCCCTGCTCCTGGCCATCGCATTTCACTAATTCCTAATATGTTGATGTTCATTCTCTTCATTTCCATATTGATATTATCCAGCTTTCCGTTTTGTACGAGTGTTCTGACATTCCATGTACCAATGTTCATAATGTTTCTACCATTTACTTTTTCTACGGTAGCTGGATAACGGTCGGGTATCACCCGTAGAACATGATGCTCCCTACCGGACGAGGTGATTCCACCGGAATCCCCATTCACGTCGTTATCTGAGTACGTATTATTTTGAGACATGATTTTCTTGGGATAGCACAGCGGTGGTTTCCTCTTGCCTTCCGCCGGTTTGTATATGGTTTGACTCCAATAGCTTTTGTCTAAAGAGACTTACCCTGCAAGGCAGCAGGGGGGGGGGGGGGGAGAGATTATGGCGCCTCTTACCCGCCGATGGCCATGTTGTAGAGTTTTGAGGTATTTTAAAGAGTTAGCTGCCCCACCAACTAACTCGCCTTCTTTCAATGACCATCACCTGTTTTGGTCCACAGCCACTTATTCAATATATTTGTGGCTAACCTCTATATCTAGAGGCCTTTCCACCATCCGCCACCTGGTGGACGCACCTAGTAGTAGGACAGGCTCCTACCCCAGGGATAGACATACATACCTGTTATTTCATCATTATAAATTTCAAATTCTGTCATTAGGAATTGTGTTGAGTCATCATAAATTTCAAATTCTGTCATTAGGAATTGTGTTGAGGAACAGTTTGCGATCCACTGCTTGATGGGCAGCAATGACTATTATTCTTATTTCGTGTCGATGTAATGCTCTTTAATGTCATCAGTCTACATTTCCTAGGGGGGCCTCTTGCTTTCACTTCAGGTCTGTTTATGTGTAGTGTCTGCGCTGGTGGTTGTTCTGGCTGCATTCTTACTAAATGACCAAACCATTAGATCTTCGGTTTCTCAATGAGTTTGCTGCATGGTGTTGTTCCTACAGTCTGTCTGACAATATCCTTTCTAACTTTGTCTCGGATGCAGGGTTGCCATATTGGCATTTTTTTATGCCAGATTCCACAAATTTGGCATATTTGAAATTAAACTGGCATAAGATAATGAACTGGCATATTTTGGCATATTTGGGATTTTCATGGCTTTTCTTATCAAGATGTGCTCATATTTTCTATATGGTTCCTCCGTTAGAAACACGCAGATTTACTAAAACCAATGTAGACCTACAGTTTACATCTTTATTTTAGTTTGACTTAGTTGTGATGTCCTGGTACAGACAAACATAGATTCGCGCCATTTCCTATTGTATTTGTTGTCTTCCTAAAAGTATTATGACTATGATAAACCAAGGCCCTCTGTAATTTATGTAAATCTACTATAATAAACCCGGGTTCTAAAACCAAATCCCACAACTGATACCAAGTGATTCAGACTGTTCAAAAACTACTTGAGGGCAGAAAATAGAGAGGATATAGACCTAGTTCTATCTGTGATAGATTTTATTACTTTTACCAATAGCCACGTCATCCTCAAAATGGAAAACATGATATCGCAAGTATAATAGTTATTTGAAGAAAAGATACCCATGGCTTAAGAGCTCTTCAGACGGATCAGAGGCAGCATATTGCACTCTGTGTCAGTGCACTGTTACACCAAGGATTAGTAGCATATCAAATCATGAAAAATCCGAAAAACACAGGATGAAAACTCCGCCAAAAAGCCGGTCACAGCTTATTACAACAATGACTCCTAGGTAAAGTAATGATAAAGTTAAAGGTAGCAGATTTGCAACTTGACATGGCCTGCCATTGTGCAATACGCCTAAATGATCATCTAAGTGAAATCAAAAGCGTGCATGGTCGGGGGAGTATATTGGAGCACATACAGTTGCATAGAACTAAATGTTCATGCCTAATTAAAAAAGACTATATCGCCTGCACTTAAGGATAACCCTATTGACGATTTTTGGAACAAGAAATATGCCGTCATTATAGATGAGTTGCAAAGACTCCATCCCATCTGAGAAAATGCTTACAGATTTTACATCTCAAAAGGTTTACGCTGTATCTTCCACTGGTTCCAGTGAGGATGACAGTGAAGAATTTAATCTAGAGCTTTTAATGTGGAGTGGGTACAGTGTTTTACTTTATTTGGCATATTTTGGGTAATAGTTTGGCATAAAATGAAGTTTTTTTTTTTTTTTTAAATCTGGCAGCCCTGCTCGGATGGTTAATTTGGCGGCTTTTCTCGTGTATCTCTTTTCACAATTGTTAATTTTAAGTAGGCCGCTTTACGTTGATTTCGACAATGTTATGAACAGCTGACTGTTCAAAAGCAATGCGAACTACAGAACGTAAATTCTAAGAAAAGCATAGAACAGCCATAATATCCCGGTGGATTAATTTTGCAACGCACTGTAGAGAATACGCAACGTCTTCTTTTTCTTTCGTTCGCTTCAAATAGATTATCTATATCTGCAACGTTATCACTAGTATTCTGAACTTCTCTGTCTTTTTAATTCACTCAGCGACCAGCACCGATGTTTCTCTTAGCCTTAAGTTTTGCCTCGACATGTTGTATTTGGGACAGTCTTGGAGGAAGTGATCTGTTGTCTCAGGTGCCAATATACACGAGCACATGGCTGATTCGCTATTTTAAATGTTGTGTACATGTGGCTCTGATGTCGGGTTTGTCTTGTTCTAACGCGTAGAATAACAACAATATAATACCAAACTCTTTCATAAGTGGGTTTTTGCCTTTAATTTTTTTAGTTGTTGTCTCCCTTTAACTGTTTCAACGTTAATATTTCGGGCGTTTTTCCTTAAAAACGTATTACGGGCTATTAATATTGGCACACAAATATTTTAGTCTATTACATATTTTACTAATTTTGTAATTATACAAAGGTTAAAAGTGTGTAGCCTCTTATATCCACTACACACCGGTTTTTTTTTTCCTTTCTCGTTCATTTTCTGTACAACTCTCTACCAAACAGTCGCTCGCACTGTACGCAGAAACACACTCCAGTGCAGGCTCACAAAGAAACCGGCAAAAATATTGGAATAAAATGAAAGCTTATGCCTTACAAATTTTCTAAGTTAAAGAAAAAAAGAAGAAGAAACGCCCGGGGTGGGAAACGGTGGGGGTGTGTGTGTGTGTGCGTGTGTATGTATATATATGTATATATCAATTAACAGAGAGACAATGTATTGTTCGACACTCATAGAAAGAAGTAGATATTTAGAAGGACACACTAGACAACATAAAAATCGAAAGCTATAATTACCCTTCCGGGAATCGAACCTGTCACCTCCAAATGACGTGCGCCTCGCTATGGAATCAAGCGTACTATAAGCACAACCAACTAGGCACCCCAAAAAAGGTGTCTTCGTTGGCATGTTCATCGTACAGCTTGAAATCCGCAACGATGGAATACGGACAGAATTCATATACTTAGACCAGAAGGCTGCATGTTAAATTGAGAATCGACATCACAGCACTCAGGAAACCCCCAAAAGCGCTCCGTCCCTATCTTCAGCAGTAAGCGAAGAGTTTCAATTCCGATGGCATCAGTAAGTGTCTGTATATTCGTCTCGCGTTTCCCCTGAGTGTTTAGCGTCGACCAGATCTCCCTTAACTCCTCGCAGCGCCATTTCCCCCAGACCTTAATGATCTATCTGTGCCTCTGCACTGTTCAATTGCTCCCAAAGAACCCTTACAGCATTCAGCTTGTCATACATCAGTTCACCATAAAGCGACGCAGAAACGGCCAGTCTATTTGCCTGCTGATTTCCCAACACACAGGCACTACCTGAAGAAGACAAAATATCCAAAGGATGCTAACTACCCGGGACATCTGTAGTGATGCTTGCCACTCTGCGGGGAGGAAGATCAGGACAGGCATGCTTCTTGCAGAGTGGCATGCCTCGCTGCGGAGGACACGGGTGAGGAGTATTGTCAGGATTGTTTCACCAGGTTACGCCGGTGTGTTGGGAAATGAACAGTGGGACAGACTGGCTGGCTATGCACAACTTGGTGGAATACTGATGCTTGATAAGGCAGACGTGGGTAGTGCCGTGTAGGATAGCGTGTTCAGTTTGGAGGAGCAGATGGATCACCAGCCTGGTGAGATTGATGCAGGGGGAGTGACGAGAGGTTCTGACAGATGCTCGAGGCTCAGAGGAAAGGCAAGACAGACGTTTAATCAGAATGCTACTGGCGTTATTAATATCGGAACTCTACGCTGGCTGCTGAAGATGAGGACGGAAGTCTTATGGGAATGCCCCGAGTGCTGTGGTGTCGGTTTATGAATCAAATCAAAACAAATCTCCACCTTTCTCAACATGCTCTGCGAGCCAGTAACAAACACGGCATATGTGTACAGCTGATTCTCAAGCCAGCAGAAGACAGCAGTGACTGCCTCCACCTCCATTCTTAAACTAGACGTTGTGATATCATATGCCAGGTTTTGCTGCACAAAGCGGCGTCCTTTTGCTTTTGAGACCCGAAGGCTTAGAACTCACAACTGCGAGTTTATTGGTTGCGTTCCCCTGAACTGTTTCTACATGTGACTTTATGTTAGTCTCGAGTCAAATGTAACGCCCAGAAACGTTAAAGTGTCAGTCTGTGAGATGTTTTTTTTTTTTAAATCCAGATGTCGCCTTTTTCATTTTTGGGAGCGAGAGAAGGAAAATGGATTCTATGCTTTTTGAATTATTTAGTTTTAGATCTCCATTTCAGTCCAGGTTTCTACATTTGCCACAGTTTGCTGTAACAAATACGAGGCTGTGGTCGTGTATTCGCAGGCTGTCAAGATTGCAGTCATTAGCACGCATGGTATTAGAAACGTACTGAAGGCAGGATGTGGTATCATTTTTGTAAACCAGGAACAGGGTTGGTGCCATGGCACGGACCTGAGGAACCATTCTTTTAGTTTTCTCAGTTTGCTGATGTGTTTGCCAATTCTGAATATGGCTCTACATTAGAAAAGGAAGTCTTCGATCGACTTGTACATGTTGTGTAGATCTCCGGCCTGTAGCAATTTTAGTTGTAGGCCGTCTTTCCCAGACTGTATCGAAAGCACGAGATAGGTCAAAGAAGACAGCAACAACTTTCTTTTCTTTCTGGAATGCAATCTCAGTGTCCTGTGCCAGGTATGCCAACTGTGCCTCTGTGTTTCTCTCTGTTTTTATCCTGTCGGTATGGTGATGACCACATAGTGTGTCTCCAAGAATCACATTATTCTTTTATTAACGTTTTTTCCCATGAATTTTTCTACACAGCTAAGAAGTCTGCGGGTCTGTTGCTTTTGTTTTTGTTTTTATGGTCTCTTCTGTCTCTGCCCTTTTTAAGGATAGGCTGGATAATGGGCTTCCTTCCAGGCTGACGGCACTATACCGTTCTGCCATCTCTGGTTGTAAATGCAGAGGAGACATTTCTTAGCAACAGGCCCACGTTGAGAGAGAAATTTGTTTGTAATGCAATTAGCCCCTGGGGATTGTTTTTATTTTTTATTTTAATTAATATATTTGTAGCTCTCCAATTTCAGTTTCCAGCTCTTGCATTGCTGTTGACATAGGTGTCGGGTTGTAACTTTCTCCACATTCTCAGTTGCTGTAGCCAGGTCTGCTGTGCTAGTTTTCCTCCAAGATCGAGAGTAGTGTGTGTATCTAGGTCATCATAATTATTTATCAGAACCAGAGTGCTGCCGACGAGCCAGTTTTCTACCTCTACTCCTTTAGCATTCAGGTCTGTGTAGTCCCAACTGGGCGAGTAGCTATTTAGGTCCCTGACAGCAGTCCAGTTATCTGTGTTTTGGTGGATGGGTCCCAGATCAGTCTCTCTGTTTGGTGGTGAGTAGATCTTGCAAATTGTCACATCTCCCCTTGAACCCTTGATTGTGACTGTGACAAACTCGGTATCACCACTTTGAGATCTCTGGGTTTCCCAAGCTGTGATCTTGTTCTTGGCAGTAGTCAAGACTCCTCCTTTAGGACGATCTAACCTGTCGTATAAGAAGATTCGGTATCGTCTAATAGAGAATCGGTGTGCACCACTGCGGTGAGTCTTTTGGATACAGCGTATATTAATATCATGCTGTTTCAAGAAATGTTGTAATTCTGTTTCTTCCGACTCACTCCCTCTGTATTCGAGTACATAATTGTCAGTTTGTGTCCAGTAGCATTACTCTGTTCTTCCCTAGTCACCACAGACAATTCAGATGTTGTAGCTCTAGTAGTTTGGGGTGGGTCCCTTCGAGGCAGGGTGCCCGGCGCCATCCCTACCCGGCCACGTCCCATAGAATGACACCATAACGTAATAATGTTTTCATGACTATATCGCTAGTTCGGAGATGCCCAATTGTTAGTCCCGTGTCAAGCAGGCTGACATTTTCCCACTTCGACGGTTGAGGTTTATTTTCATGATTCCTCCTCCCAGGGCTTTGCCTACTCACATGTTCTTCCTGGCTTTGTTGCTGTAACCTTTGTTCTTAACAGGAACTTCCATAAGGCAGTGGCGGTTTGGCATTTTGGGCTTAATCTGCTAGGATGATTTCCAATCAGCTAGTTTTTCCAGCCAGCCAAGATTGTTGCCCAGGAGGTGGCATGAGGAGCCATAAGTAAGCTAGCTAAACGGTCGAAGGAATTCGGACCGTCCCGAAGGATGTGACTGTCCACCATCTCGAGGTACTTCCATTATCTTTTTACCCTACACCCTGACTTGAGCTTCATAATGCAAAGGTATCATATTCGAATCCAGCTGCGGACAATTTGACGGCAAACCGCTTTGCGTTGATTCTGACAGTGGCATCGAGAGCCGACCGTTTAGTAAGCACTGTGGTAAACTACTGAACGTAAAAATGCCTAACAAAACCAAAAAGCCAAAAATGCTGGGGTTGGTTCTGCAACGTTCTCTCTACGCGATACGCAATTGACTTTCTTCTAAAACGTATGTGTTGAGCCGAAAGCACATACATAACATCTGTTTTGTAAACTAGGGCAAAATGCTAACGTGACAACAGTCTTTTTAAAAGCAGTCACAGATGAAAGACGAACAAAGACGTATGAGTAATGTGCCTCAAATAAGGTGTAAACTAAAACACTAATTTTTTTTTCTTTCTTTCAAGAAACCCTTTTTCATCCCCCGAAAGGTCATGGTCATAGCCTGCATCTCCGGTCTGTTTCAGATTGCTCGAGCCAGGCCGATAAACATGCAACTTCAGAAGGTCATCCAGGGGTCAGACACACAGTAACAGCACCCACACGTGCATGTCCGTATTTGTTTTTGGAGTTAAAGATATTACAGTTCTTTATGACGCTGACATTCTTGTCCACAGATGTTACTGAATCTTTGCTTAGCAGGCTTGTTTGAAAGATCGCAACGAACCATACTAGGATTCAATTTCAGCAGGACAAATCCAGAGTAAGGGGGATTTATTTTATAAATATAGAATTATCTCCTAGTCATCCATACAGTCGGCTCTGTGGCTAAGTCGATGCGAACGCTTCCTAATGCCGGGATGCCGGGTTCGATCCCAGCTGAGGGCCATGCGCCTTGCGTTGATTTCGAAAGTGGTATCAAGAAAGAAGACCGTTAAGAAGCAATGGCAAACTACTAGACGTAAACTTGCCTAGAAAAACCACACAAGAGCCAGGAGCTGTTGGGGTTGGTTCTGATACGTCCTGTAAAGGATACGCAACTAACCTATCATACACAGCAGCTGTTAGCTTAGACCTGTGGTCCTAGGGTTGCCAGATTTTGAAAAAAAAAAAAAAAAATGGAGTGACGTCTTAGTGTTTGCATAATAGGATATAAAATATAATAAATTATCAACATACTTAACTTAGTCCATACTGTAAGTTTCCGAGTAAAAATCTATTTATATTGTTCTATCGTTTTCTCAACATGTGTCCTATCCAACGCCAGCGTCTTTTCATCACCTCTTGATTCTCTGAAATTTGTTTAGTTCTTTCACATGGCTCACATTAAGTGATTCTATCATATCACTGAATTCCCTGTGATGAATGTTTCAGTTTATTAGCAAACTTTAATTGTGTTTAGTTATGAGTTGGATTATCTTCACAGCACTCGGGACACATCCGTGTGCTCAGATTTCCCTCTCAACATATTTATCAGTGTTATGCGGTTAATACTGCCAGTCCTTTGCTAGTTGACAAGACTTCGGGTGCATCCCGTGTGCTTCTCATGCTTGGCTGTGAAGATCTTTACTTCCAGTTCTCTCGGAACGTCTTATCCCTCTAAGGGCATTGACAATGTCTGCGTGGGGGTCGACCATGTTCAATTAATGCGGCACCTGCCAGTCTATCAGCTCTTTCATTACCAACAACACCTGCATGACCAGGTAAAATATGAAGACAGTTTGGGTTTAGTTGTTGTCCCCGTTTCCTCTTCATACTGATTTGACATAACAGTTATAATTTTTAAATTAAAATAATATCTTTGTCTTCACCATAATTTCATCAAGGTCATCTTTTATAACAGAAATAGTGTACAAAAATGTATAGAATTTTATGAATTCGATTTATCTTATTTTTGTAACTCCACACACTCACGTAATATCATCAACACGAACAAATAACAACCTGTGCATTTAACACAAACAATACAAAGCACACATGGCAACAAATGTAAGCAGACAAATTTAGCATTCAATAAACGCTATTACGATTCAGAAAATTTACATTATGATCCATGAGAAAAAAATTGTTTGCTGACCAAATCACCCATCTTGTGCCGATTGGTCTATAAAAAATATAGGTCTAGCCCTATATGCCCTATAAGCCTAAAGGCGTTAAAAAAAAGTCCTTTACTTTTTACTTATAGGGTGAGCTATATATAATAGCGGAAGAAAAAGGAGTAATCATTCTTCTGTAACCAAAGTATTTCAACCTTTAATTGTGAACGATCTTTACGGAATTGTATGTCAATACAGACCACCCAACATTATTAGCTGGGCCTGTTCTCAGACATAAAAGACAGCCCTCTACGTCACTCTCCACTGACCAGTGTTCCGCGGTCAACTTGTATTGACCAAAGCCCGAAATTCAAACATGGCCTCCACAAAGAGACACTAATTAAAATCTAGAAAAAATAGTCCGTAAGACCATATGAATGGGGTAGCTGTTTGCTCAAAGGTCAACCGGGTGGTGGGCAAGATGGCGCCGTGACGTAAACGGGTCACGAGGTCTGTGACCTAATAAATGGAGTCCATCCACTGGAGAAGGAACTGGATAACAGAACATGGAATCTTTATTTCTTGGCATTTGGAAACTTCTCCTTCTGTTCTTTATCCCCTAGTGAAGCATAGGTCCGCAACCAACTCACATCAGTTCATTGTCGTCCTTTTCATGCCTTATCCATCTTTTTAACCTCACTGTCTTTTTCCTTCTCTCGTGTGCATGTGTCGGCTCTGTGGTTAAGTCGATGCGGACGCTTCGTAATGCCGGGGCACCGGGTTCGATCGCAGCTGCGGGCCATGCGCCTTGTGTTGGTTTCAACAGCGGTATCAGGGGGCCGATCGTCCAGAAGCAATGGCAAACTACTGCACGTAAATTTGCCTAGAGAAACCACACAACAGCCAGGGACTGCTGGGGTTGGTTCTGCAACGTCCTGTAAAGGATACACAACTAACCGTGTGCATGTGTCACATCGGCGATCAGGTCGCCCATTGGCTCGCCGATAAACGGCTTCGTCTTTGGTCAGGTCAGTATTTGGGTCTGTCCCTCTTGATCTCATCAATTCTGCAAGAGTCCTTTTCAGGGTTACTTGATGGCGAGCAATACTAAGCCATTTTATTTTGCTCACATAAACCTAGCCACAATTATAACCAAAAGCTTCCCCCTTCCCTTAAGAGGATGCTGGTTGAACGTGACAGTTTGCTTTCGCAAAGCAAGTCAAGAAAAATGTGCATATGTGTATGTTTATGTGTGTGTGTGTGGGTGCGTGCGCCTGAACGCGTGTGTGTTTATTTTTTTTTATATCTGTGCGCCTGTGTCCCAGTTCAAGGACATTCTAGTTATATCTTTGTCAAGTTTTCTCACTGTGTGTCCTATCCAACATCAGCGTCTTCTCCTAGCTTTTTGATTTATTTCAAGATGTTTAGTTTTCTCCCAAAGCTCAATTTTAGTGACTCTATCGTATCATTTAATTCCCTCTATTCTGCGCGTATCCCAGTTAATTAAGGTTTGTACTTGATAAAAGAAAATAGCCGTGGCCGTTCACGTTTCAAGTCCGTTAAACAGTGCTGATTTGCCAGTAGAGTGAAATATTTCAAGATTGGTACTATTCAACGTACAATTTCTCAGTA